>OW052220.1:240287162-240791329 GCA_932526605.1 Nephrotoma flavescens
ACGGATTGACTGATCGGGATTAAACTTCATATTTAAGGTATTTTCACAAATTTGGAAATCCCAGTCATTTTTGGCAGAGATCGGTTCACCGGAACTGGCAACTTCCATAGGAGTTATTTCGTTTTTGCAAGTTTTTTGAAAAGTAAAGAGTAGTTACGAAAATCGACTATGAACTAAACGAACGTAAATTAGAATTTCAATCAAAATTAGTTCAGATCATATTTTAAATTTTACCGGAAATGACGAGTTTTGATAAAAAACAATTGTTTCACCAAAATTCGACATTTCTACAGAGATTGACCATTCGTGATAAAAATTCATATGAATCCGGTAGATTAAACTTACAGCTGTAGAAAAAAAGAAAGTCGTGTGTTGGCCACCACAGTTTCAACCCTCCCCATCTTTTTTACATTTAACAGTATATATTTTTGGTGTGAGTTTCAAAGCATTTCACACTATGGTGGGTATCAACCACGTCGAAAAATGCTTGTTCCTTTATATCTCGAAATGAAAGCTTTTTGGCGCAACATAGTAGAAATATATTATATATACCGGTGATCATTAGGACACCCTGTATTAATATAAATATTCAATAAAATATGTCGATTTTCTATTTTTTTTTACCTGAGTCTCGTTTTAATGCTATATAATAGGGTGGTGCGGAAGAACAACATAAATATAAAAAAATAAAAAAATAAGACTTACCGTATTTGTTTGAATTCCCAATAAAAAAATCTTTAACAAGCAAACCCTCACTTCTCCCCTTTTGGTTCAGCGAATACACAAACATTTTAAGAATATCATTTTCTTGATCCTTAACAGATTTGAGCAATATAAATTTCAATGAATTTAATATAAATTTTGGCTCATCAATATTTGTTGCGTTAAATCTATAATGAGAAAATAAAATATTTGAAAATTGGCAAGCAAAAAAAAAATGAAAAAAGAAAAATCGAATTTGAAAATGAAAAACTGAAAAATGAAAATGATGAAGCGAAAACAAATCGGTTAAATGATTGTAAATCTCCGTAAAAAGTTAGCGAGGATTTATATATTTCGATGGAGCTTTTATTCTCGATTTTTTATTTTTTATAGAATTTTATTGTGCTCTTCCGGGAAAATTGATTTTTTTATTATTAAATTATACAATAATAAAATAAAAAAAGATGGGAAATTCTGAGATTGGAATCATATTATGTCTGTTTGTTATATGTACCAAAAATAAAAAAAAAAAAAAATTTTATGTTGGTAGAACGAACGCTTTATGCTTACCTAACTGTTTTGTCATTCATTGAAATTATTTCTAATATAAAAATTTGTGGTAAACCACCATCATAACCTGGTTGGCATTGTATCACAAGTGATTGTTGCGTTTCATTGAACCATGAACAATTTTTTACGGGCGATGGTAAACCTATCCTTAAAAAATTTCATTTGCTGTTAAATGTTAAAAGCTTTTTTTTGTTTTTTTTGTATTTTATGCAATGTACATCATATTGTTTTGATAAATTTATTGTTATACCTGCGAGAATGATTTGAAATATACACGGTTGAATTTGTTGGCCAACGTCGTTTGTGGCCCAGCACGAAATTGTACCATAGTCCTGTTCAATCATCGGTGTATAATTTAATAAACTATTTGTGCCATTAAAACCGTATCGGTCTGACGTTATTTCGATTGCCTCCTCGGAATTTTCAAATTTCCAACGAAATTTTTTTACATCCGGATCGGTGAATACGTCACACGACAATAAAACGCTTTCACTTTTTGAGGCGCCAATTACTGTGATCTTATCGGTTTTGCATAGTGGTGCAACTGTATAATAAAAAATATATTTTAATTTTAATATTTAGCCAACACGTACATAAATATTTTACTTACATTTAACGCGAAGAATTAATTTATTACTTCGCGTTTCACCCTCTTTATTGAACGCACTACACTGGTATATGCCAGCCGATTGTCGATTCACCTTTTGTAACACTAAGCTTTGATTCGATCTAATCACTTTAGCCGAGGTGTTATGAACGATTGGCTGCCCCTATATAAAACAATCATTTATATGTATATAGTCGTATACATTAAGAAATTGCCAGATGATGACTTACATTAAAGAGCCAATCCAATTTTCGCCACGGTGGATTCGATTTTATGTGACACTCAAAATAAACATCAGCACCTTCATTTATATTATCTATCGATAGGGTTGAACCTAATTGTAAATTAACAACAGGGGGATATTGAACTTCTAGCGAGATCGATGTTTCTATAAAAAATGAATTAACTTTGGGATTTTCAGCGCGACATATAAGCTTAACACCATCATCGTCGTGTGTCGGTGTAAATGATAATTCCGAAATTGTTTTATTTTCGTAATAGTTTTCTTTAATTTTATAATTTATAAAATATTCCTGTAACAGTAAAATTTAATTATGCTAATTAATTTATTTTTATCGTAATGCAATATTAATTTATGTACCTTAGTTTTTTTTAATTGTTTTTTACCCTTAAACCACGTAATTAAGGCTTCCGGTCTTGATCCGGTTGTTTCACATAACACTTCATATTTTTGTTCGGCTACAAGCACTAATGATGTATTTGTTATATTTATCGTTAATGGCTTTACTGGAAAATAGAGAATAGAGAAAAGTTTACGATTAATCTGGGTTTATCCAAAAAATTTACATATTACGATGGATGGTATTCGTTAAATTACTGTCTTATTATAATTTTAATTTTAATGCGTTGTGGGAGGCTAAATGGGTAAAATATTTTTTTTTTTAAATCATTTGAGACCTTTAAATAATAATATTCACAACTTATTTGCCTCCACTTTCCCATCCTACCACTCGTTCAAAATTTAGTTTGTCGTACAAACTTACATACAAGCGAAAGTAATAAAACGATTAAGAAGTGATTTTGTTAAGCATTTTCTTTTATAGTTTCACCGAAAAATTAATGAAACATTTGGGAAACACCATATCAGTATATTAAACCTTTTATTGTTATTGTTGCTATGCGTGAGACTAGTAAAAGTTTTGAGATGAAAATCGATTTTCTGTTCGTATGTACAAATTTAGGCGAATTGCCTAGCTGGCCTAGCTCCCTTGAAAATGAACTCGAAGTTGTGTTATACAACGGTTCAACAAATTTGAAGGATCGAACTCCTCGTTCGGCGCGCTCTGGCGAATAGTATTAAAATTGTTTTGGCTAATTGGTGTGCTCTGGACCTAGATTCTGATCCAGTGACAAATGACAATTTTTTGTGACATTGTACTAAAAATTCTGCTACACTTTGGTGACAAATACTTGATGGTAGTGAAGTTTATACTAAATTTTACTAAAATCATTTAGTTTTCCTATATATGCGGGTGAAGTTTTCACTAAATCTTACTAAATGTTGCTAGCTATTCATTTGCATATATTCAGGGGGAAAATATTTTAATTCTTTTCGTCAAAATAAATTAGGTAAATTTATTTAATTAGAATTCAGAATTAATTTACCATAATTTATTTGTGAAAAAACCTGTTTGTGTTAAAAGGACAAACAATTACGCAAAATTACCATTTGTCTCACAGTATCTTTATGTTAGCTAATTAGTAATACTATAACAGTAAACAATTTCAAGACAATCCCTTGAGGACCTATACGGCCTAAATAAATGAAAATAGTGATTATTTATTTAGTTTAGTCGACAATACATTGAAGAATACTAAAGGTAATTCCGCAAAATTACCATCGAACTCTGATAACTTTGTTTCTAATTTCTATATTTCGCCTTTCTTCGTGCAATTGTTAACTGCGTTGTATAATGATGTTAAATATTAATACGACCATATCCTCCATAGGAATCTTGTACCAGAGTCAACTTTCAACGATTGGTTAAGGTATAAACTCCCTCCCTAAGATTTGGTCAGATGCAACGATGAATGATTTCCCGATAATGCAACTTGCTTCAATTAGACATCACACTGTTGACTTCTGGCATTTAGCTGATTCTACGACTGCCTCCCACCATGCAACAAAAGGAGGATTTGCTGAATTAGTTATTTCTGAGATGAAGGTTTTATTGAACTCCATTATTGCAGTCTTCGAAATATTAATTTGTTGTGATATACAAATGAATACCGCACTGTAATCTTTGTATATTTTTACTGTGGCCCACTGAAGATTTTAGTTTTATTGAACCAGCATAATCATTTCCCGTGTGTGTAACACGCGATCTATCCGAGTAACTGTCTTGCTTCATTTGTCTTATACCGGTGACAATGAGCAGGCTTATCAATTATTTTTTGCATTATTTGTGTTGCGATTGTGAATATAAATTCCAATATTGGGTTTGAACTAATTGACAAATAATAGTGTAATGTATTATCATAGTTTGAACTTTTTCGATAGTTAATCTAGTAAAATTGATTTTTTGGCAGAATAATTAGATGCTTTGTCTGGAACGATGGTATCAAGTTTCTGAGTATTCCGCTTACTCGTATAGTATATACCTATTTTGTCGACAAATGAATATAGTTGGCATAAAAAACTTTGTTTTGCTTAAGTTGAAGGCCCCTCCCGACATTTTTATTTATCATAAATTATTCACCACCGTCGCCTTAGGCACTTCTTTACTCAACCTAATTAAATATGAAAACATTCAAATAGAATAACTAAATATTGTTTTAGCAACATAAATATTTAGTAATTCACGAAAAATAAATTGGCTCATTCTAACTATATGGCCGAGAAAATTTTACTTATTTCTTTACGAATTGTTTAGCAAAATTTTTAGTAAAAATTTCTCGAATCGTATGTTGGATGGAAATGGGATTCTTTAAATGATATTGGGAAGAAGTTCTGGAATATGGCCACTTGGTACAGAACTCGACCAATTCTTAACCCATTATGATGAGATTGGGTATGCTGGATAGAAATGGGATTCTTAAATGGTTTTTGGAAGAAATCTTGGAATATGGCCACCTGGGACGGAACTCGATCAAATCTTAACCGGTGATGGGATTCGGTTTGCTGGAGAGAAATGGGTTTCTTAAAATATTTTGAGAAGAAATTCTGGAATATGGCCACGGAACTCGATCAATTCTTAATCCATTAGGATGGGATTAGGTATGGTGGATGGAAATGGGATTCTTAAATGCCTTTGGGAAGAAATTCCGGAATATGGCCACCTGGAACGGAACTCGATCTATTCTTAACCGCTTATAATGGGATTGTCTATGGTGGATGAAAATGGGATTCTTAAATGATTTTAGGAAGAAATTCTGGAATATGGCCACCTAGGACCGGATTGGGCCAATTCCTAACCTATTATGATGGGATTGAATATGCTGGATGGAAATTGGATTCTTAAATGATTTTTAAAAGAAGTTCTGGATTATGATCGTTTATGCATAAATTGAATATGTTGGATGGAAATAAGAATCATCAATAATTTTCGGAAGGAGTTGCGGAATATGGCCATCTGGGACGGAACAAGATAATAAGCAGGCGTCTTTCTTGAAGCAAGCGTTTCGTGATTTTAATGTTTCTGGTCAGGCTGGATGCCTTAACATCTATCACCAGTAAGTGACCCGCTCATGTAATTAGTTGTTTGAGCGGCAGGCTAACTACTTACCCGTACAAAGATCACGTTATGAACCATACACAAAAGGTTCGGATAAAGTTATAGTATTCAGCAACGACCTAGAAAACTGATCACGAGAACTTGGAATATGAGATCTTCAGAACCTTTCGAAATTTACACTTTGAGGTACTTGCAATACAGGGGCATAAATGTTCTGGGAGTTAATTCCATAAAACAACCAATAAGTACACTCTCCACTACAGCAATAATCAGAAAAGAGGAAAATTATGATTCGGTTTTTCATTCTCTGGCGAGTATCATTATCGGTTTAGTAATAGCCGTGACCCGTTGTATGTGGCCATATTAAAAAAATTCTTCTAGAAATTATTAATGAATATCATTTCCATTAAACAAATCCAATCCCATCATAATCGGTTAAGGATTGCTAGAGTTCCGTTCCAGGTGGCCATATTCCCCAACTTCTTCCCAAAATCATTTATGAAACCTTTTTCCATCCAGCATTCCCAATCCCATCATAATCGGTTGATAATTAGTCGAGTTCCGTCTCAGGTGGCCATATTCCAGAATTTTTTCCAAAAATCTTTTAAGAATCCCATTGTCATCCAGCATACTCAACCCAACACAATCGGCTAGGAAATGCCTGAGTTCCGTCCCAGATTAAATTCGATCGAATCGATTATATTTAAAAAAATTCGGATTTAACGGACTCCCCAATTAGTCCGTTAAATCGTGGTTTTACTGTATTCATAGCCATTTACGTGATACAATCGGTTAAAGCTGTCCAACTTAGCGAAAATTTGCCACGTCTATCCGGATCGTCAGGTGTCGCTACACATTGGCCCGTTCATTTTATCATAATAAAACTGTTCATTTTATCATAATTCACAGAATTTCCATTTTAGGACTTTTTCGTTCTAATTATGATAAAATGAAAAGGCCAGAATGGAGCACCCTGACGATCCGCATAGACATGTGGCGTACTTCTGTCAAAACTAGCAACTCTAATCTATTGCACTATGTATGTGGCTATATGCCAAAATTTCCAGGATTCGCTCCACAGAATTTCCATTTTCGGACTTTTTCGTTCTAATTATGATAAAATGAAAGTACCAGAATGGGGCACCCTGCCGATCCACAATATTAATTAAATATTAACTATTATATTAAATACGAATATGACTAATTAAATCAATTCAGATTTGAAATATCTGATTATTACGGTGGTTATAGTTTTGTTTCTTTAATTCTATACTTTGTACCAATTTTTTTTAAATTTGCCGAGTATAACTCAAGTTTCGTCTTGTACAGGTGATAACACTAATACATAAATGCAATTGAAACAAGTCGCAAACGATTCGTAAAAACTTCCAATACGTGATAATGAATTCGCTAACATTTTTAAGTTTATAACCGTGAACTCACGGCTAACAAAAAATAGTAACCGAATTAAGGATTCCACTTGTCAATAAGCTAAGGTATCAAGTGTATAAGAGTTTCCATTACCATTAAGAAATAGAGATATGTTTACATCAAACAATTAACAGGTTTACATCAAACCATCATCTACCAATCCCGCAATAATTCTACCCAATCACGGAAGCAGAGTTTAACAAATGCCGCCAGATGATATCACTAGAAACTATCGAAGTCATTTGGGGAATGACTACGACAACGATCCAATGCAAGGGGACTGGCATGCTAAAACTATAATCACAGTGTCTTATAAAACATCAACGAATCATTCGGACAGGATTCCACACATCAGTTAGTACCGTAAATAATTAAAAATTCTATCTTACCAGCACTAAACTGCTCAGAGTTTCTATTAGAGTTCAACATTCCAATCCTTTCAGAATATCTCAGGATCTTGAATGAAAGAAGATGATACCCAAAAGCGGGATGACATAGAGGCAGCAATGGACCAACTAAGGACAAAGGAGATATTGCCGTGTACTCAATGCATTGTATCTTATGGAAATATTGTTACGTAATTATCCTAGCAATGGCGGCTAGTTTGTGGCATATATCTTAAGGCGTAAGGAGAAATTGCGAAATCCCGTTAAACAAACAACACAGTTAAATTTAGTCGTTAACTTGATCACTCTTACCACTCTGTTAAGGATCTCATCTTAAAGGCCAAATATCTTAAACATGCAAAAGTTGAAATACATAAAAACCAACGAGTATATGCTAAACACGCCTGTTAAAGTTAGCCAAAACTTTCCAGCCGAAAGTGGAAAAATCATTAATGCAGATAGTATCTCGACTACTTTAGCCGAAAGCTAAAAAAATTATATATTAAATTGAAATCCCACCCGAAAGTAATAACCTACAAAATCAGCTAAAAATAAATGTTTCATAAGAGACAACAAATACAATTTAAATTCCGATATTAATTTACTATAGTTTTATGTGCAAATAATAGTATGTAACGAATATACGCAAATTTCAAAAATTTATAAAAACTTAACGTGTAAAGTGTTATGTCTGGAAAAGGTCTCGTTTGAATTGGTTTGTCCGGGAAAATTGAGTGGTGTGAAATACACGTACAAACTTCAAAAATTTATAAAAGTACCGGACAAGTGGTGCAGTGATTAAAGCTTCGGCACTTGGACCGGGACGTACTGGGTTCGAATCCCATCAATGCAAATCGAATTTTCATCATCGATTTTAATCGGTGATGTTAATAAACATATCTAATAGAGTGCAGAATTCAGCACCGACCCACCGTCCACGTCAATTTACAGGTTGACATGTAACTTGCAATGTACAGGTGGTATACACTAGTTGTGTGAGTAGTGGAATGGGTTAATGATGTGGCGGGAATGCGTGGTATCACAATGGGCCAAAACTCGCCTAAGTGTCAACCACTGAAACCTAACGTTTAAAGTGATATGTCTGCTAAATATCTCGTTTGAATCGGTTTGTTGATGGCTACCGCTGGAAATTTTTTCAGGTCAAGTTTTAAGTTGGGAGTCCGAGAAAATGGGGGGGGGGGGGTGTGAAATGGTAATTTTCCGGAACAATCATCAATTCTTCAATACATTGATACGATGAAACTTAATAAATAATCATAACTTTCAGTTATTATGGTGCAGGGGTAGTAAAACTCAAGGTCTTCAAATTTTTTGCAGTTACAGCATTAACAGCATTACTAATCAGCTAACGTAAAAATAGCGTGAAACAGATGGTAATTTTGCCTGCTTGTCTTTCCTTTTAACACAACCAGGTTTTTTAATAAATAAATTATGATCAAATTATTTTTAGTTCTAATTAAATAAATTTACCTAATTTATTTTGATTTACCAATCTCTTTAAAATAATTAAATATTTGTTTCTTAACTTTATAAATCTTGTTTACAAAAGAAATTAAAATTTATTTTATATTTTAAAAGAATTAACATATTTACCCCTGAATGAATAGCATGCAAATGAATAGCATGCAATATTTAGTAAGATTTAGTAAAAACTTCACTCGCGTAATATTTGTGAGTATTAAATCACGATTAGCATGCGGTGTCTTTTCCGAAATGTCACAAAAAATTAAGCTGACAATTTTAATAATATTGTCATTGTTTTTTATTATTGTGACTTATAAGTTTTCATACAACAGTAGTGTTAGTACATATTCATAATTTTGCTGTTGTAAATGTCATAAATCATTTTATCCGAATCGTAAATTTTCAATGACTTAAATTTAAACCAATAAGCAAATGTCACGACAAATTGTCATTTTGTCGGAATCTACGCCCAGGTGAAGTGGATAATACTAAAAAGTTCCATATGTGCACTTTTACCCCATCAGTGCGGGTTTTGCACCATGTGTCTTAGTTTTTTGATGTTCTGAACACTTTTTTTTTGATTTTTTATTTAGACATCAATTTTACTATGTCAAATTTAATAACTTAACAATTCAGGTCAGTTGTTCGAACCTAATAAGGTTATAACGCATATTTTTAGTAGTATATGCTTACAGCTTTGCTGTACTTAAAGCTCATTTTAACACTTTTAACACTATTTGCCGTAGTTAAATTATATATAGAGTTTACCAATTGTGTGTAATTTGTTATATCATCATCTTGATAATCTAATAGATTAATATTAAAATCCTGAAGGATTACGTTACGTTTGTATTCCTTTAAATATTTTTCTAACATAAAACAATTAGGAATGCTATTTTTTGTGAACGGTACAAACCGATAACCGTCGCGTTTTTTGATAAATTTGGTTAGCGGCTATTCAGATACAACAAAAATAATATTGGGAAATTGCTGTTTTTGCGATTAATCACTTGTATTAGGTGTACCGAAAAGTCCTGTCCGTTCCGGTTACAATCAGTTTCAACAAGTATTCGCATATTCAAGTGACACATATACACATTTACGTCGCAGATGAACTAAAACGAAGATCATTCTTGTTAGTATTAAGTGAGGCGCGATTGTGTACACATGGCTACCGATAAAGTTCATTTACGCCACTATATTTTGTACGAATTCCAACAAGGAAGAAATGCTACAGAAGCGTATAGAAATTTATTGAAAGTGTTTGGTGAAGGTACTGTACCTGTTTGGTGAAGGTACTGTACCTGTTTGGTGAAGGTACTGTACCTGATAGAACATGCAGAAGATGGTTCGAAAAATTTCAAGTAGGTGGTTTCGACCTTTCTGATAAGCCACGCTTTGGGCGACCATCTTTGATCGATGACGATACGGTCAAGATCATGTTAGAGCAAGATCCTTTTTTCACAATATCGGAGATTGCGGAAAGGCTTGATTCATCTCAACAAACCATTTCCGACCATATTCGGAAACTAGGGTTTTTGTGGAAGTATTCGAGATTGGTGCCACATAAGTTAAGTGAGAAGAATTTGAATGATCGAATCATCATATGCAGATCTCTGCTTGCACGCAACAAAATCGAAACCTTCTTGGACCGGAGCATAACTGGTGATGGAAACTGGATTACCTATGAAAACATCATAAGGAAAAGGGCATATTGTGAACCCGGAAAACCTGGCCCCTCCACCTCTAAACCGATGTTGAGCCTGAACAAGAGAATGTTGTGTATATGGTCGACATTCGAGGACCAATACATTTTGAGCTGGTGAAACCAAACGAAAGGCTAAATTCGGAGAAGTACTGTCAGCAATTGGATAAATTAAAAACAGCACCCCAAGAAAAGAGGCCGGCGATGTTCAATAGGAAGGACATCATACTGCTTCATGACAATGCCAGGCCACATGCTGCTTTCGTCAGAAAGTCGCAGAACTAGGCTGGGAAATTCTGTCTCATCCACCATACTCCCCAGACCTAGCACCATCCGATTATCACTTGTTTCTGTCCTTAGCACTGGTTCAATTTTTAGCCTCTAGAGATAAGACATTTTTTAAAAATGGGATATACAAATTGCCATCACGCTGGCAAGAAGTCATAAATAATGATGGCAATTATATTATTTAATAAAGTTTATTCAAAGTATGAAAAAATTTATTGTTTTGTTTCATTTTGAACACGGACAGAGCTTTCCGGTACTCCTAATATATTACAGGGCGCTAATAGTACGATGAATTAGAATTTTTCTTTGATAATCAGATTTGTCATGACAGGTAAATAGAAAATATTTTTATAAAACCATAAAAATAATATGTAAATATATTTTACATTTTAGTGTTGTATGCAAGTGACAACGATGAGTTGGATTTATTTTCATCCAGTGACTCATCAACATCCAGTAATGAAAACCACGCTAAGGTTGAAAATTTCATACAAACTATAGCGAACTACAGCGAGATGCATTTCAAAATGCATTTTCCATTGTGTCGATCGACAGTTCTTTTATTAATTTGTAAATTTTTCCTTTACAAATCTGATAATTATAATCTGACTTTTTCTTTAAATCATGTTTACAGAAAAATATTAATCATCCTTCGATTTGAATGAAATAAAACTAGGACATCCACAATTAGATGCATAAAGATAGACATGTATATGTTTATTTAGTACGTCAGCAATACGCTTACATTTCGTGAATCATGAAATTTATTTGGCGTTGTAAAATCGTTGTATTTTGTATCGATATCGAGAAGGATTATCTAAAGTGGCCAAGTCTCGAGGAAAATAAAATCTAGACGAGAATGTACCCTATTAAAGTTAGCCGATATTTTCCAGCAGGAAGTACAATAAAGTCGATAATGCAGATAGTGTCTTTGCTATCTCAACCGAAAATATAATATGAAGTGTCAAATATTAATATGCCTCAGCCGAACGATATCAGCCGACATTTTTCAGCCGACACACTCAGTTGACATATCTCAGCCGATATTTTTCAGCCGAAGGTATTTTTTATACCAAAAATATTTAAAAAAAAATTCAACTGAAATCGTTAAAAATTAAACACTAAACTATATTTTTAATAGCATTATTAAGTGTTTAGAAAATTCATTTTCCAATAGGGAAACTTGTATATAAATATATCGCACACACAAAGTTTGAAAATCTCTAAATATTGAGCGTTTAAAGTGTCATGGTTGGAAATAGATTGAATTCAATGGTCCTCTTTCACCCAATGTAGCCCACTAGTTCGGCCAACGAATAGTTTCTGAACTCAATGATCCTCTTTCACCCAATGTAACCCGCCGAAATCACGAATTTTCAACGTTGCTGGGAGCTCGCCCATTCACTTTCGAGTAAACTAAGTGCAGATCTTTTGAAGAAACCAACATACGGAATCTCCAGAAAACCGGACCACTAAGCAGATCCCCGAGTCGATACCAACGACAGTAAATCCTCATGGAAGAACACTTACGCTATGGATGGACAACGGGGAAAAAGACCTGGATATACTCGTACTTTTGTCTGGCGTTCTCATATTGTAAACCACAATAAAAGTAACGCTGAGGCGGCCAAATCACAGCATATGATGTAGCGAAAGCAGTAAGTTAGTATTGGATCGCGATATATCATAACTTCGGAACACATGTTTCCTCCGGTAGGATTTTTTAGTTCGAACGATTTTCACAAAAATTTTTGACATGGGTTGTACAAATACAATTTTAAAAGAAGGCCTCTAGCTCCACCATGGGGGTTCTTGGTGGAGCTAGAGGCCTTCTTTTAAAATTGTATTTGGATTGAATATTTTGCATGATGTTGCATCATGCTGCACCATATTGTGGGATGTTGCGTCATATGTTGCTTGCTGTTGCATCTTGTTGAGGAATGTTATGGAGTGTTACACTATGTTTCGTTATGTTGTGGGATGCTGCGACGTGGCGTGATGTTGGGCTATATTGCATGATTTAGCCATATGGTGCGCGATTTTTTACAATGTTGCTCCACGATGAACAATGTTGCATCATGTGGCTCACTACAATGTTGCATCATGTGTTGAGGAATGTTGCGTGATGTTTGTTGAGGAATGTTGTGTGATGTTTGTTGAGGAATGTTGTGTGATGTTTCACTATATGTGGCGTCGTGTTGCACAACATTGCAGAAAGTTGCATTATGTTGTGGGGTCGTGCTAGATGTTGCACCGTATTGCTTCATGTAACTATGTTGCGGGATGTTCGGCTATGCCGCATGATGTTGCCGTATGTTGTGCTGTTTGAATAATGTTGCGTCATGTTGGTTATTGTTGGGTCTTGTGCTTTTCTTTATTTGGATATCTGGCTCTAGACGCATTCGCCGTTTTATTAATATTTTGATCTTGCTTCCTTTTTTATATTATCTTCCGCCTCAAACTATATTGTTGTCACCGGACGCGCACAAGTTTATTTACTTTTTTTTTGGCTCGCACGATTTTTATAAAAATTTGCTTAGGCGGTGTTTTCGAGTACCGGAAATCCATTTCGATTGGTATTATTTCACGATTCATTTAGAAGGTCATACGATGGGGGCCAATTTATATTATTTATGGATCTCACGATTTTGAGTAAAATTCGTGAAGAGACAATTTTTAATATCAGCAATCGATTTCGGCGGGAGCTAATTTCTGGGAAATTTGTTTAGGGGATCGGTTGGGCTTAAGACCCTTTTTCTAATGCAAATAATGGATTGTGATGAATCCTGATTGTCAAAAAATTCATTTGGGGGTTTGCCGGTCGAACGATTTTTTTAAAAATCAAGTGGTTTTGGAGTGCTAACAATCGATTTTGATGAGTTCTAAATTCGGAAAAACTTGTTTAGCCATTGTGTTGCGTCTCTTCCACAATAGAACTATGTCATTTATCGGGATGGAACTTAGATTACATGACAAAAATGCGAATCTAATATAAATTTTGAAAATGTCTCTGGACAATTGTCAATTTAAATAAACCTAAGCCATTTCTTAACCGATTGGGATACCACTTTTTGTGTATGTTAATTTTGAAAAACGAGTTAATTGAATGGGACGAACGCGGTTTGTACTATGAAAATATTCAATTTGATTGAAACAAAGCCACAGCTTGTTAAAGTCAACAATGCCGTTGCTTCACTAAGAGAGGCGTAATTATTCTTCTTTACGAAGTAAAAGTAAGTAGAGTAATCATGAAAATCTTCTGCCGAATTCCGGAAAAGTGGTTTTCGAGGTGGTGTCTCTCTATCGATCTGTGTCCTCTATACGGTTCAATGCATTTGCGGAAAATCGATTAAGAACTAAAGGATTCTAAATTAAATTTGTTTTGGGTTTATTTTGGATGTGGCCGCGCATAAGCGAAAATCTAAATGAAACAATTCAAAGTGGAAATTTACGCTCCATCTGATCGTTAAGAAATAATTCTAAATCTATTGTAGTGTTTGTGGAAAAGTGTGATTCACGGAATCAACTAAATCTTATTGCTCAGGTATATGTAATAAAATATCTCGCCTCCATTTAAACATCTATTTCTTAAATTAATTATTAACAAAACGAATCTTAGCTTTGAGTTCGTTCTGATTACATTAAAACTAAAATAAAAAGATAATTTTTTGCTCGGTTTCAACTTTTTTTTTCCTTTCAAGGATTTACAAAAAATCCACTTCAACTCTTTAATTTCCTTTTTTTTAAGTTGCGGATTATGTTTCTTTTCGAATACAATTAATCAAATTTAAATCAACATTTATATATAAGTATTTGAGCTATACATAGAATGAAAACAATTTTTCATTTCCACCCCAATAGAAAAAATCGATTTAAAACTTTAACCCTTTCGTTTATTATTATTTTTATTTTTTTTGGTTGTGTATGAGGAAAACTTATATGTGTTACGATGAATTTAGTACTCGAGTATTGCGTGATAGTTGAAAGATTTGAATTAGCATCATATTTAAATTTAATCCAAATGTCAAATATTTGTATATGCCTTTTGAAACGGCACGTGAATAATATACATACTAAATGAAAAATTTTAAATTTTCCTTTTTTTAATTTTCCAAATATTCAGTTTTACTTTTACACGACATAAACAAGCAAAACGAACAGAAAAAAAATCGTTTCCTCGTTTTTGTGTGTTCAGAAAATAGAATTTTAAATGAAATCACAATCAAAATAGAAATAGAGTAATATTGACGGTGACAAGCCCCGGATTTTTTTATTTTTTTTTTCATTTTGGTATACAAAGCTTTATATTATGTACCGTAAATAGAAAATGTTATACCAGGGGAAAATAATTTGATTTTCGATTTCAAAGTTTTACAGTTAATGGGTAGTGATTGGAGATGAAAATTGAAAATGGTGTTATGAATTTTCACATAAATCGTACACCAACTTCTTAGTTTATGCATTGGATTGCCTAATGGTAATAAATTAATAGGATTAATTTTTTTTTGTTAGAATAAGTATAAACTATCTGCTAGGCAGGATTGTGATTTAGCCTCCCAGTTATTTGATAATTTTCAGCACAAATGTGTTAAATACTTTGAAATATGAATAAACAACTTATGAGAACAACTTACTGTTTTGATTATTATTACTATTCTGTTTTATTTTAAGATTTTCAATTCTTATATACAAAATTTAGTGCTTATCTCAGCTTTATAATTTGTTGAAATAAAATAATATTACAACTTAAATAATAATGAGTTGGGGAAAAAGAAATCCATTATTTTTTCGCTAGATGGCTTTAGTGACGTATACCTCGTGATGTATTTGCCGCAGTAGGCCATAATTCTTCTTAACACAGATAAAATTCGCTATTCGCCTTTTAACGCAAAGTAGCTGACGTCTGACCGAATATTTTGGAACTAGAGTAAAAGGTGATCAACTTCTCAAAAAAATAGTTTTAATGTAATATAAACTTCATTGATGATTATAATTCTACTGGATATTATGTAAAATGTTCAATTAGTTAACAATTGATGTAATAAATGATGAAATAATAATAAAACGGAATGAGGCTTTTTCTCGCATAAACAAATACCACTTTTCGCTCGCATAGGAAGCGGCGATGACTAAGCTGTGATTAAAAGGTCAATATTTAACAGTTTTCCTTCGATAATTGCGAAAACGCAAGTCAGCCGGCTGAAATTGCGAATGGTGTCTATGGTTCCGATATTGTAACAGGCAATCATGCGCAATTTTGGTTTCGTCAATTCCATTCCACTGGATGGCTTATCGTCGAAAACGTCGATAAAATCTTGGAAATTATAAGTGCGTGAATTTATCCCAGTATTTCATCCCAGAAAAATAAAAAATGTTCATCGGTCAATACTTGTTATATCCCATCGCAGGATTTTTAAGTGCATCCCAGAAAATTTTAAAATGTCACAAAATATGATAATAGATGATTTAAAGTGAACGTACTTCAGATATCTATCATAAAATTAAGAAAGCCAGCCATATGTTGCGATTGGCGCTAAAGCCAGATTTAAACGAATAGTTCTTTGGAACGTAAAGTGTCGTGCCCGATTTCATTTGAAATCAATTGGATAAAATGTTTACTACTTTCAAATAAAATTTCATGGCCATCCGTATTTTAGGATTGGCGCTATGTCGTCATATGTAAATGGCCGAATCATTTTTAGAACAAAAATCAGATTTAAATTAATGGTTCCCAGGAACCTAAAATATCGTCTTCGATCTCTTCTGATTTCTATACTACATGGTGACCTCTATCTACAAAAAAAATCCCAAGACAAACCGTATGTTGTGATTGGCACAATAGATCCATATGTGGATGGCCGATTCGGTTCGTGTATGAATTATTGATTTAAATTAATGGTTCCCGGGAATCATGAGTGTCTGTGTCCACTTGAGTGTCCACTTTAGGTTCCAGAGAACCATTCGTTTAAATCTGAAATGTATATTTTATTTAAAATGGGCTTTAGCACCAATCTCAACATACGGCTGGCTTTCTTAATTTTATGATAGATATCTGAAGTACGTTCAGTTTAAATCATCTATTATCATATTTTGTAACATTTTAAAATTTTCTGGGATGTATTTAAAAATCCTGGGATGGGATATAATTAGTATTGCCCGATGAACATTTTTTATTTTTCTGGGATGAAATACTGGGATAACTTCACGCACTTGAAATTATCAAAATAGGCCGGCATGTGAGCTGCCGTGGCATCGTCCAGGAGCTAAAGATCGTCCACACAACAGTTATAAATCATATGCATAAGGCCGGCTTCAAAAAGAACCTCGATGTTTGGGTGCCGCAAAAGTGTTCGCAAAACAACTTGATGTACTGTGTTTCCATCTGTGAATCCTTGGCCAGCGGAACAAATCGAGTCATTTCTGAAGCGAAAGATGACGAAAAATGTTGCGTATGAAGTTCTTCACAAATTCATGCTTTTTTCATTGTATTAATGTAACAATGTTAAATTAAAATTTAATTAAAAAACATGACTGTTCCTATACGAAAATAAGTACTAAAACCAATTACGTCAGTGTGTACTAAAATTTTATCCCATTGAATATAATTTAATAAAATCTGGAAATAAAGATAATTATAGCGATTCAGTGAAATTTAGCAAAATAAACTAAACTTAATTTTTTGTCATTGTTTCATCCCTTTATTGAACAATTTATGTAAAATCATATTTTGATTGATCAAATAATAATTATTCACTGTCGAGTAGCAGCTAGAATTTTTCGATCTGAAATTTTTCATACTATGATCTTATCTATTTTGTCTTAAGAATAGGACTAGGAAAAATTAATAAGAGTTTATTCCTAATGAATCATTAAAAATAGAAAAAATTATTTTCTAATTTATAGCTCATGTTAAAATCTAGTAACTACGTATAGCATTCTGGTTTAAGGAATTTAATAAGTTGTTAGACCCTGACCCCAAGATCTCTGGTAAGGAGTGTTAATGGCCATTTTCCGTTCCAAAACAAATTTTTATGTTTTATTTTTATGTTTTTTAAAAACAAATGTCGCATTCTGGTCGGAAAAAGAACCTGGTCTGGTCATATTATGAGGAATTACCAATAGTGCCAAATAAAACGGGAGTACGTGTTAAGTGTAAGAAATGCCAACATGAATTACAAGGTTTGCTTGCTCGTATGATTAAGCACAACCAAATTTCTTTATGAACATCTAATGATGATGTTATCATTGTCGATAATTTCATAGAAACGGGAGATGATCCAACTCGTTTTTCACGTGCAACTACTTCTACGGCAACGTATGAATTGGATCGTAAATCATTACCAAAACAGCATACAGCTTGAATTGATAAATACGTGGTAAAAACTAGTAAAAATGACAGTAATAAATTTGATAAGCAGCTAGCTAGATTTTTTTATGCGGAAAATGTTGCTTTCAGAAAAGTTAATAATACGGAATTTATTAAATTTTGCAACATGGTCCGACCTGGATATAACCCTCCTTCTGAGAGAGATTTATCTGGAAAATTATTAGATTTAGTGTATGAAGAAGAGCAAATGAATTCTGTCGAATGTTTAAAAGATCAAATAGTTTGTCTTACTCTTGATGGATGAAACCAACCCATATTGTGTGCGTGTGTAATAAAAGAGGACGGAGAAGTGATTTTAGTTGAAACAATAGACAGTTCTGGGCAGAAACATGATATTCAATATTTACGCAATTTATCGGATCAAATTATTAGAAATACTGAAGCAAAATATTTATGTAAGATATCAAGTATTGTAACCGACAATGCCCCTAACATGGCTGGCATGAGAAGTAATATTGGACACATAAATGAAAATTTAATCACTTACGGATGTTCGGCTCATACATATATTAAATTTACTCGCACGTGATTTGGGGAAAAGAAGTGAAGAAATAACGCAGCATGTAGTGCAGATTGTTATATATTTCCGGAACCATCATCAACCGAAGTGCATTGGTCGTTCCACAAGAAGTTCGCTGGAACTCATATTGTGACACTCTCGGATCATATTTAAAAAACTGGCCAATTTTGATAAAAATCTGTGAGGAGCAAAGGCAATATATAAATAATGATGGTATAAAAAGAAATTGTGAGGATTTATTTAAAATTTTAAAGCCGATTTCAATTGCTCTGGATAAAATGCAAAAAAATACTTGTAAAATTGCGGTTTCTGTTGACATATGGAAAGAGTTAGAAGCCATATTGAAAACCGAACTTGATGTATCGCAAATGAAATTATTTAATGATCGCTATTTATTTGCAATGCAACCTTCTCATTTTGCAGCTTTTGCACTTATACCGTCAATGCAATTTCGAAATTTTAAATTAACAGAAGCTGAAAAATCAATGGCTATGAAATTTATAGAAGATAATTTTTCGCTGAGTTTCATGACAGTGTACCTAAAGTTTCAAGCAAACATTCCTCCATTTGCGGGACCAGTTATGCAAGAAGAAGTCATAACAAATATGACGTCCTTTGAATGGTGGAAATCGATGATTGTTTTACACAAAGGATTGATAGCGACGTTAGACAATATAAAATCCAACAATTAACAACAGCTACTGCTTCATCAGCTGGAGTCGAACGAGTTTTTTCGACCTTTGGGCTAGTTCATTCAAAATTAAGAAATAGCCTAGGAATAGATAAAGCGGCAAAATTAACATTTTTAGCAAAGCAGCTGTTTCATATGATTATGAAATACTTGATTTTAATTTTTAAATTCCATTATATTTTTATAATTTATTTTTAATCAATACTGAAGCACCACGAGCAATGAAATTTACTAAATATAATAATTCCTTGATATTCAAATTATTTGATTTAATCTATATTAAAATGAATATTATTTTATTTTCCATTTACTATTCTAAAGAAATAATGAAATAAACTGATTGATATAAAAAAAAGTATTTAATTCTTTTCGGGAATTTATTACAATTTAAGATCTACATCATAATTTTTTTTCAAAATTTAAATTTGTCTTGGAACTGAAAATGGCCATTAACACTCCTTACCAGAGATCTTGACTCAGGTTTCAATAGTGCGTCTAGTAGCTAATAAAGTTCCTCATCTGATAAGGTTATGTGCGATATCCCAAGAGTACCAAAGTGCTCCCGATTTTTTTTCGAAAAAATTCAAGTTTGTCTTAGAACTGAAAATGGCCATTAACACTCCTTACCAGAGCTAATATCTAAATGAATTCTTGATTTGAGCATCTCAGATAGTATCCTTCAAACCGGGTTCCAAAGTGTTCACGATTTTTTTTCAAATAGAATCAAAATTGCCTTGGAAATAAAAATGGCCATTAAAACTCTTTACCAGAGATCTTGACTCAGGTTCCGATAATGTGTTTAATAGATATTTAAATTCCTCATTTGATGAGCCTATACATGATCCTCCAACCCGGGTTCCAAGGTGTCCACGATTTTTTTTTTCGAAAAAAATTAATCTTGTCTTGGAACTAAAAATGGTCATTAACATTCCTTACCAGAGATCTTGACTCAAGTTCTGATAGTGCGTCTAATAGCTAATTAAATTCCTCATTCAATAAGCCTTTGTGTGATATCCCAACCCAGGTCCCAAAGTGTTCACGATTTTTTTTCGAAGAAAATCAAAATTGTCTTGGAACTGAAAATGGCCATTAACTTACAAGAGATCTTGAGTCAGGTTCCGACAGCGCATGTATTAGCGAAATAAATTCTTCATCCGATGAGCCAATACAAGATTCCCCATTTCGGGTCGCAAAGTGTTCACGATTTTTTTTTCGAAGAAAATCAAATTTGTTGCTTACAATTTTACTATTACCCTACAGACACTAATACTTATATTTCGATATTAAAATCAAATTAGAAATCTAATTAGAGTTAATGGTTTTAGTACTAAGAAAAGTACTCGGCTTTTAAAGTGTGTGTCTTTGATTTATGTACTAATAGTTTAGTACCAGAGAATATACATACTACATTTCGTTATTTTATGTTAGTACACAAATTTTACCTAATAACGTATCCGAATCCGACACGATATAAATTTTATCACATTTGCATAGTTAGCAAATGTTATCAATTTACATAAACTTATTAAAAAAGCCCTTAACAACCGTTTCACGTAACCTCAGGAATGCTTCTTTGAAAAGTTATGTCGCTCACGATAAATTTTCCTCGTTGCTACTTACAATAATTTTGTGACCAAAAGAAAATGTGACCAAAAAAATTGACAAGACATCAATTGAACCGTGAGAAAAATATGGATTAACGAGAATTTTTATTTATTCAACCACATATAAAAAATATATTATATTATGTTAAATTAAAATAATCACATTATCGAACACTACCAAATTCTAAATAGATTTATATTTAAATTTTATTTAAAAATCCATAGTTAATTTTAAAGAGATTTTTCCTGAAAAGCTAATTCATTTCATAACAGTGTACACATGCACATGCAATAATAAATCAATTAGAATTCAATTGGATTTTAAAAATTCCAATATCATTCGTATGCGTATACGTGTGAAATAAAGTGTGAAAAACTTCACACGTATCGAGAAATGGGTTATTTACGACAATGTCATGGTCAAAGGCCAACGAAGCGGCCCAAACATTGGCCAAACCAGGATTGAGGCCAGGAAGGTTTTGCTGTGTAAGAATAGAGGGGAATCATTTACTATGAGCTGCTACCCTATGGCCAAACACTCAATTCAGACCTCTAATGCCGCAATTGAACCGATTGAGCGGCCAGAAACAGTTAGAACTAACCAATAAGGAAGGCGTCATGCTCCACCAAAACAACCGGTTCTATAAAGTAGATGCATCAAACCCTCCCAACCAAGCTCCCGCATCTTCTGGCGGGTCAAAATGGACGTGAATGATGACGTGCCAGAAGATCCGGGAGGATATAATGCACCCGCCTTATAATTCGGACCTGGCACCAAGCGATTATCATATATTTTTTCCAGAACAAACGCCCTTGGTGGTGTAAAACTGGCATTAAGAGAGGCTTATGAAAACTTGTAGCAATCCGGGAAAAATTCGGGAAATTCGAAGGAAATCCGTATAATAATATTTAAAATTAATGATCAAAAATTATTCTTTCCTTTTTGTTTTATTTCTGACAAAGCGTCCATTTTGAACTCGAAATTTTATTAAGTGCGTTTTTTAATAAACAAATTCTATTGTGTGCCCGGTATGTGATACGGTGTTTCTGTAGTACATTCTTTTCCCGCTGGTATCACTTAAACATCAACAAAAAATTTTGAGAAACAAAAAAAGTTTGCAAAACCAAAGTTTTTATTTGACAGAAATAATTTTATTGGAAATGCACACTCTTCTAGATCGTATTAAAAAAGAAAGTTAAACAAAAGAACTGTTGGTTTCTTTTAAATTAATGTTTTGATAGGCGCTCATGCGATTTCACTAAAAAATACAAAAAGTGGAATAACTCTTGCACCATCAGCAATTCGAAAAAATTTTACTTGGCTGTTTTTATTGGAAATGAGCTCCCCTTTCACCTTGCTTCGTTTGATATGCGAGTTTTGGGACACCCTGTATATACAAATCATTTGACGCAAAAACTCGAGAACGGCTATAAACGGATTTGAATACATCCATTTTTGTTTTGTTCGTCTCAATCCTGGAGTTGTTTAGGAAAAAAATAAAACTGAAAAGCAAAAAAAAAAAAAACTGAAAATTGAACTGAATTCTGAAAAACCTAAAGATGAAACTGTAAAAATCGAAAAAACCGAAAATCGAAATTTACGTTTTGTGTGGGAATGCGCTTAAAAAAACTTTGAACTCGACAATAAGCATTCATTTACATGGTCCTTCCGGACTATTTTCATTAGATGGCGTCCAATAGACGTCGTTTGTACGGATCAATTTCAGGCCCCCTATAGGATTTCCATTATCATTTACAACGTCGAATAATTCACAGGTGTAGGGTCGGTTTTGGCCAAACGAACTTTGATTCATTGTCACTTATAATTTAAGAGAACGATTTAATATAAACTGTCGGAAGCCTGCACAGCAATGAATAAATCAATAAACGGAACGACGGCAAGCAAATGAATAGGTTTTAAACTTTTACGTTTTGATTAATGAACGTAAATTGGTCCAGAATAAATGACACCAGCCGATAAGAAAGACCAAAAAAATTGTGACCCGACTCGGGTCTCGAGTAACTCGGCCATAATAAATTGAAGAATTTCTGCTGCTTGAAACTATGTTTCCCACAAAAATTTCGAAGAAGCGCAGTAGCGTGGTGCGGTTCCAATCACAGGCCAGACAATTGTGGAATCACCCCACACATAAACGACATTTTCTCTGTCAATTGGCAGTTGTTCATTCAGGGGAAGTCTATACGTAAAAAAATCTGACCTGGGGCCGTATTCTTGAAATCGGTAGAAATTCCGGTGGAAAAAGATTAAACTGATTTGTTTTTTTTTTGTATAAGTTTAGGTCCCCATAATTTTTAAATCTAAAATTTATTCAAAAAAAAAAAACTAAAATTTATTCAATATTGGAAAGTTAGATTCTATATGTGTGGTTGATATTAAATCTAGACACATTTTGAATCAACGTTGGATTGGAAAGCTATACTGTTATTTGTAATTAGGCATTATTTATATTTAAAAATTTTGCAATAAACAAGAAAACCAACCCAATCACGGATTACCACCTTACGGCTTGCAATTGAAATTACGATCAGTAATCTGACTAGAGAGACTATGGACTTGGACTCGCCGTGTTTCACGCATGGATAACTGTACTGTATGGCATCTTTCTTTGTTTGCGCGCCAGAAAACAAAATGTTTACGTTACGCTCATTTCTTTTCCACGTAAATAAAAAACATTGAATTCATTTGAATTTTTAATCACCAAACGAAACTCAAATACAGTGTTGTACAGTTAGAAGGTTGATTAAGATTCTTAATCGATTATGGAGGGTTACAATCAAATAAACGTTACGTGGTACGAAGTTCACCGGATCATCTAGTTATTTATAAAACACACATTTGAAATCCTAAAACGCTAAGAAGAATTATTTTCTTATTTGAACTGATAACTTTAGAAATACCCACTCTGTTTTCAATATTCCCGAACTCGTGGTTACCAATATGTTGGTGTATAACTAGGATACACGGTATATTTACATAAGACTACACATAAATATAAAGGCATTGGAACAATATTGATTGTCAGTATTTCTTATAATAAAATAGGTGTTCGCCAACGCTTGGGTAGATTTTAAGATTCATAAATTATTTTCAGTTTTTTTTTCGGTATACGTACAAGGGAACGTGTGTACTTTGTGTTAACCAATAAAAAATGTCAACAAAAACCACAATAGATGAAAATTTGAAAACCTAAGTACATATATACGTTTTTTTGTGATTTATTACAATTGCTATTTTAAATTTTTCGATCACACAATTTTTTATTATTTTTGTGTAGGTACAGCAAATTCTATATACATATATATGTGTACATACAAATGTACATAAATTGAAAAAAAAAATCCAATCAAATATAAAACCACAAAAAAATACAATTTTTCCATTTCCATCCGTGTTATAGCACTTATAGTACAGCACCAATAAAATAGCAAAAAATCAACAATATACTGTTACCACATATACCACAAAGGAAATCTATTAATATTTCCAATTCAATTTTTCTTTTCGCTTTCTAATTCTTTGATGAAAAGTATTCTAAATAATAGTCGTAATAAAATTTTTGTAATCGACTTTTTTAAGAATTAGACTTTGAACGACAATAACTTTCAAATCGTTATTTTTTTTGAGTGTTTTGTGTATTTCATTCGCGATTCAAGTTTGACTGAAATTAAGTTATTTACAAACTCGTACTTCAGAGTACTCGTATGTATGTAGATTATATACTTGACGTAAATTTGATTCAGGCGTTATGATCTTCAAAATTTGATTTAGGGACAAGTTTACGTTTTAAAATAGTCGTATAGGAAAACGAAAATGGAGTCGGGGAGTTTCGTTTCTTTACTCTTACTTATTAATGTTACATGTGAATTTGAAGAGTTGTGCTTTTAAAAATGAACCTCTCTGAAGAAATTACAGCTGCAAATTTTGTTACATAATTCTTTTAATTTCGAACAAATATTTTACAAATTAATTGTAAAATAAATACGAGGCTAAAAAATTTATTAGATAAACAGCGTATAACGATTATAACAGAGCTGTTGTAACAAAGCCATAACATTTTAAAGGTATTTTAGAAAATTGAGACGAGTGGTTTTTTCCGTGGAGCGGTTTTATGTGTGACAGAGTGCTTTGGTACAACTGTGCAGCGGATAAGTAAAAAAAAAAATATTTAATTTTAAAAATTATAAAATTATATTGATATAAGTTTATTTTTAGTTTAAAAAAATTCAATTTTTCCACTGAGGTTGGAATTGATAGACTTGTTTGGCACGCTCGCAGCTCTGACTTTAATCCCATTGAGCACGTGTGAGATATTTATTTATTTACGTTACAAAAATTTTAAGAACTGTACCATCATTTTGAGCATTCGAGCTCATTTATAATGATGAGCACAGTTCAATTGCCTACAAACAAATGCATTGTCCTTTGATAAGTGTTTAAAGATTCAGTAAAATCGGAGATCACAAAACAACTGCATTGCTTACAAGCCCTCGCAACCATCGCTCCTCAGTGTTACACCCAAAAACACAAAAGATCCTATGGATTCCTTCATTAATTATGGTCTCATACATGACGTTGGCTGAACCACACCGCTGGTCGGAACAAATCTTGTACTGAACTGCAAAAAACCGTTTTATGAAAGCAGTTAGAATTAATTTTTTTTCTTAAAATCAAATAAAATAAATTTGTTTTTTCAAATACGAAAAAACGAGACATCTTGATGACACAAAAATCAAAGGCAACTCCAAAGATATGCTATAGGGCGTCGTTTAAGGCAAAGGAAAATCGTTTCAGAAACATTAGATCATCTTCAATCTACTATCGAGGACAAACGGGAAATGATACCACAGGAGTACGAACCTGGTACATAGTATGCCAAAAAGTAAGCATGGTGTGATCAGAGGTTGTAGAAGAAATATTCGATATTAGAGTGATTTTTATTTAAATAAAGACGACGGTACATCAATATTCACTTTTCGGTAATTTTGTTATTTCATTTGTTTACCGAAGTGAACTTTTCTACGAAAAGTGTAGCTAGACAAATTAACAAAACGTGTAACTTTTAAAAATGTAGCAGTAAAAGTGTAAATAGCACACTGTTACTAAAAAGACCGCCAAAGATGTATATTGTAAAAAATTTGTAGTCTAAAAGTTGGAGGTCGTAAAAAAAATATTTCTTTAATGTTCTGAAAATGAAATACATATGCGAAGTGAAGGCATATGCCATCATATAATAGTGGATAACTTGAGTGTAGTTAACTAAATTAAAATATATAGTTTTGGGCTGATTCCAAACAAGTTGTAGGATGTAAAATTTTATAAAAATTCAAATATTCTTCAAAATACTTTCTACACAATGGCCGATTCCATGAACTTTAGAGATGTACCAAGTGTGGGCATATATCGCTTAATAGTGGACAGATTCATCTGATTGGAACAGTTAACCACAATAAAATAAAAACGATTTGGGGTGTCTCCACAAAAGTTTAAATGTGCAAAATTTTTAGAAAGATTGAAATACTCGTCAACACAAAAGATTTAGGGGTTGCTTCACGATAATTTTTAATTTTCGTCAAAACACATGTTACTTTATATGGCCGATTCCAGAAAACTCAGAGATGTTACCAAGTGTTGGCATATATTTTCTAAAAGTGGATGAATTGTCCTTTTTAAAACAGGTAATTTGCTAATATTCAACAGTCAACAAGAATATTTGAATTTTTCAAACATTTTGCACATTCAAATTTTTTTGGAGACAACCCAAATCTTCTTATTTTCATGTGCGGTTATGCTTCGATCAACCGATTCTGTCCACTAAAATTCATGGAATCGTCGATAGTGTAGGAAGTCTAGAATAATGAAATTTTACATCCTAAAACTAGTGTGGAACCACCCCAAAATTATTTATTTTAATTTACTTAACTGATTTGATCAGCTCAAGTTGTTTACTATTAAAGTGAAATTGAAGTGTGAATTTGACATATGTCTTCCCGAAAAAAATACTAAACTTTTTACGTTTTTACAGATGTAATTAATGTTACAGCATGGCATGAAATCAACTTATCTTGGAAGAGATCAAGTTTGTCCTGAAACGTTATTGGAAGACCGAAAACGCTACGGAATTTCAAAGATGATGCAGAAGAGAATTCGATGTACGAGCTCAACCCAATCCAGCTTTTTGAGACACATGGATTGGGCGAAGAGGTAGAATTGAACACCATTTGCGTTCCCTAGACCTCAAGCCCCCTGGGCTTCGTTTTGTAGGGATATCGCAAGGTATATAAACTCTATGGCACCAAACCAGAAACAATTGATGTATTGATTTTCGTGACGTTTGCGAATCCCTTGGTACGCGTTATCAGCGTTGTCTGGACAATAATGATCATCAATTTGAATATTTACGAACATGATTCCAAGCCTTTCAACTTCTCTCTATGTTCATAAATAAAGTTTTTCTCGTCATTTCAAGTGTTAGTGCATTTTTTGAGACACCCTGTATTTCAAATGATATGCGTGTGTAATTTGCACTTTTAATTGCTACACTTTTTAAAAGTTAAAATTTTCGTTAATTTGTGTAGCTACACAGGCTCTACCTTGAAAATAATAAGTTTCTAACCAAAATAAAAACCTGGGCCAAAAAACGATGCTCGGTGCTTCAGGGACCTCCTGTAAACAAAAGAAACACATTTCTTTTATGCCAAACTAAAAATGACACACGTTTTAATCAACTTTGACATGTATCATCACCGTTCTTCTTCATGCATTGAGAATGGTCCTATTATGTAATTGTATGGTGGAGGTGTTTGTGTTCTCATTTGCAATAGATGACGATGTTGTGAAAACGTACAATAATGATGTTGTTGAGTGACCTGAAAGCGCATAATATTCATGCGAAACACATCAATTAAAAAGTGAAATGGATTATCCTTAGCAAATATAGAAGGGAATCAAGATTGCTCTAGCCAATGGTGTTATAAAGTCAGCATCAAAACTAGTTTTAAAAACTTGTTACCTAATAATAAAAACAATTGAAGTAGTTGAATAGTTCTCTACATTTACATTCTGAAAACAAAAAAACTTCGGCCCTTCGACCCATTCGGCCCTTCGACTTCAAACCTTTGATATCATAGCCATTCAACATCATCGACGACCTATTTGACTTTAATTTATCAAAGGAGAACTTCAAAAATATCCTGAAGAATTATTTTTTAAGTTTTTAAATGTTAAATCAAAATTTAATTTATATTTTTGTTTGTTTTAAATTTTATTGTTTGAGTTTTTATTTTTAATAAAATTTTTGTTTTAAAGAAAATAATTTGAAATCATACATGTTAATCACAGAATAGATTTATTTAAATAAATAAATAAGCTCTTTGCAATTTGCTTGTGGATTTTTCTACGCTATCAGCTAAGATGGCCGTTTGATGCAAATCCGTTTGCCTCCTTTATCTTTGCCAGGTCCGAGGTATAAAGAATATACTTAGTTGGTCCCAGAACGCTACCTTGCAGACCCTTTGGTGAATTTCTGAGTTAACTTTACATAACAAACTGCTACTATACTGGCAAATTCTAAAAACTGTGTGAACTTACGTCAGTGAATAAAGATGCGGAAAAACATGTCTATATCAAAATGTTGAGATACGTTGTATGTTGGTTGAATCAACCTAATAAAATGTTTTTTTTCTGATGCCCTTCCAAATTGACGTTTGTGTTCAGTACGAGTATTGATTGGCAAATCACCATGGAAAAATACACAGTTGCAGAGCGTTTAAAAATTGCTAAAATTGATTACAAAAATAATGAATCTATTCCGGCTACGCTTTGCGCAATACGTGAACTTTATGGTCAACATAATCGACCTACAGAGCTTACTATTCGTTTAAAAAATTGGAGACAAATAGTAGTGTTTCTGATGCTAAGGATTCAACCCGTTAAAAACGTAAACGTATACTGCAAAAAATATCGATGCTGCAAAGTGTGGATAAAAAACGGTAATGATCAATTAGAAGTCGTTCTCAAGAAATTGGATTTTTTTATGGCAGCACATGGAATATTCTTTATAAAAATTTGTATCTCAAGGCGTATAAAATTTAGTTGACACAGGAACTTAAACCAAATCACCGATAATTGCGTGGAAATGTTGGAAATTGGGCTTTAGAACAACTTGAAACAGATCCATTATTTCATTGGAAAAAACATTGTTGGTTAAATCATTGGGTGTTGGAAAACACCCACATGGTGTTCATGAAACACGTTTACATCCACAAAAATGGCATTGCAATTACCGTCAATTGAGAATGCTATGCAGATACAGGATTATTGATTTTTTGTGGTGCCATGAAATATATGATTTCGACTTCAACGGTATGTAGTCTGAAATCTATAAAAAATCTGATGTAAAGTGTTGGGATGATGTTTAATCATTGGTTATCGGTAAACCGCACAAACGTTAATATGCCCTTAAAAGTTAAAACCAACATTATTCGTGTTATTCGTGAATAATTGCAGATTATGCGAGAAAGTGGCCAAAAATTGGAGTTTCAGAATCGAATTTTTAAAAAAATCCAGAGGCGGCATTTAGTTGAAACCATTTTTAAATAAAAAAGTCATGAACATATTTTGATATCTTATACCGTTTTATCTTTATTTCAAATTAGAAATATATAGCGCTTCTTTGATTTTATTATCCGCTACAGGTAAAATTTGTATACGGAATTTTTAATTTTGTGTCTTGAAGGTTGTACCAGCATCCATTTGATTGAGAAACAAATCCAATGCTAAAATATTAGCATGAATTTTACATTAACCTCAATTGCCTTTTTAATATATTTCGATACTGAAGGCAGAATAAATATGTATTTAGATTTAGATGTATATCCAAGGTTTTCTTTTATATGACTAACAATTCTGCCTATTTTCCAATTGGTAACGCATAAATTTAAACGAATTTTATTTTCTTCTTTTACTGCAATCAATAATGTTATTGAACTACACAAAAAGAATGCAACCCACGTAATTAATAATGACTATTTGACGTCTAGACGAATCATCTCTTATATAAAGTGAAGTGCTTTTTATTGTAACTAATTCGGTCTCGAAAACCAAATAATCCAACGTTTGATCATTTTAATACAATTTGGATTGGCATAGAACGTGCTACACGATATCGCTTTTTAAATTTAGAAAATTTAATCGGTAATTCGCATTTTAGCAGTAAAATGTAATCGAAAATGCGAATCGAATTGAAAATATCAAATTAAATTAATTTAAAACACTCAATTTAAGTGCCAACGAAAAAATCGATTTTCTGCTACATAAAAATAATGTTGCATTCATTTTATCAATATTATCACTATAAAATTTCGACTTCAATTTCAAATTGCAAATTTATTTTTTGCGGAAAATATTTAATTAATTGTGTTTGTGTGTTGAAAAACGAAAATGTTTTTCTAAAAATAATTAATTTTAAATTTAATGAACTATAATGATTATTCGTGTTTAACAGCCCAATCGAGGTGTCTATAGTATTAAAGTGTTGAAGATTTTATGAGATAAACAAGTGTGATTAATTCCCGGAAATGGTTGACACGAATGATATATGGTTGAATTTCTTAATCGCACGTGGAATCCTTCCTGTTTAGGTATGAACGTTTAAAGAGAAGCTATCCAACTCAAGTGTTCCAAATTGTTCAGTATTTTGGCCAGTAGTAAAAGAGCTCCACTAATACGTTTAATCGGAATATATTTTTCGTCGAATCTGTAGCTGACATTTTTGGGAAGGAAATGCATCGACCTATTTCAGCCATCTAAGTAAAGTATATTTTTGGGATGCATTCTATTAAAAATTATATATAGCCGAATATAGAAAGTTCATGGAAGGATATGACAACTCGAGTATATATACTAGATCATTATGTCGTCCCAAACGACGCCTAATTTACAAAATACGTATTTTCCGCAGTCGCTAGAAAGTTGTTTTGGCAAATATCAATTGCTGAAGGTGACAGGAACTAAAAAAATTGCCTTTCCATCTGCTTACCAGGTGGCAAAACACATTTTTATGTCGACGACCTCATGACAGGAAGCGATCCGATGAAAGAAGCACTATATACTCATTCAAAATTAATTAATTTGGCTACTCCGAAAAGGCCGTTCCAATTTGAAATTGAAGTTGATTTAACCATCAAAACTCTGGGATTTATTCGAAGCTTTGCACAGAGATTTTTGAATTCAAAGTAGACCTTCTTACAAACACTGACTCCTTCACGAAGCGAAATACCCTTTCTGTAAGAACCAAGTTATTTGATACGCTATAGGACGGCCAGCACAAGAAATAATCACTCGGCTCAGTATTTTTTTTTTAACAATGGTTAATCGACATAGAATATCTTTTTTTATTATTATTATTTAATCTGTGCAGCCTGATCTGGGGCTGACTTATGACTTCCTTACTTTCAACTCCTTCGGAGTTCGATTTTCCACGTCCTTACTATACGAACTCGCATGCCAAATAGGGGGCTTACGGTTATATAGGGTTTTCCAATAGGAATGATGTGATTTTGAAGTTACGTTTCGGCCATTTGTAATATGTTATGATCTGTCATTTTTTGTTTCATTGTATTCAGTTTTATTATCAAAATAATCGTTCTCCAATTGAAACTTTTCGTGCTCTTTTGCCATTTTATAGTCGTAATAATCGTCCGCTCGCTATTCGTCGAATTGTTGAACATTTTGAGCGTACATTTTCTTTACATAATGTTCAAGTGCCAATAAGACACAGAAACGCTCGAAGTAAGGCAAATATTGTTGCCGTTCAAGCAAGTGTTGCTGAAGACCGCAATTTGTCGATTTTAAGGCGTTCTCAAGAATTGGGACTGCCTCAAACCACAACCTGGCGGATTTTGAGAAAGGATTTGGGTTTGCATCCGTATAAAATTGTTCTCACTCAAGAACTGAAGCCATTGCACCACCATAAACGACGTGAATTTGCTGATTTTGCCTTAGAGCAACTTGAAAACGATAACGATTTTTTTAAGAAAATCATCTTCTCCGATGAGGCTCATTTTCATCTGTGTGGTGCGGTAAATAAACAAAACTGTCGATTCTGGTGCGAAGAGAATCCACAAATTATTCATAAAAAACCATTACATTCACCTAAATTGACAGTTTGGTGTGGTTTTTGGTCTGGTGGAATAATCGGCCCGTATTTTCTTCGAAATGAAGCTGGTAACACCGTTACTGTCAATGGAGATCGCTGGAGATCGATGATAATCAACTTTTTATGGCCGAAATTGGAAGACGGGGCTACGTGCCACACAACAAGTGCAACAATTGAATTATTGCGAGAAAAGTTTGGAGATTCGATTATTTCAAGAAATTGTGATATTTAATGACCACCAAGAAGTTCTGTTTTAACACCATTAGACAATTTCTTGTGGGGTTATTTGAAGTCATAATTCTTTAGCAATAAACCAAACTCTCTTCAAGTTTTACAAGTCAATATTGAACGTGCTATTCATGACATACGACTTGATTTAGTGGAAAAAGTGCTCGAAAATTGGGTTCATCGAATTCGTTCCTGCAGAAGAAGTCGTGGACGCCATTTGAATGACGTTTTATTCAGAACTTAATTGTTTCGATTGTGTTTCACAGGTTATCTTTGATCTCAATCTGCACATTGCATAGCTCCATTCTGCCCCTATAGGCATTCGGACCCGGTACCTCCCGATCTAAACGCCAAAGCTTTAACTACTGTGCCGTTTGGTGGAATTGGTATCTTATTGGTATCTTACTTATATTTCTTCCATTTCAGAATCTCAAGACGGATGGATAGTATTCCCAAGTTAATCACCCGCAAAGTTTATGGATTTAATTATGCATCGGAGCAGGTAGCTTTCGGCTATTTAACAGTAATCATTGCAGAACAAGTTAAGTGGCCCAAGGAACGAAAAAGCAACATTACCACGTTCAGAGTTAAACAGACCAATCTCAGTTGTAACAGGCGTCAACTTATACAGGGACCGAATCCACGATAATACGTTCATGGATACAAGGTGGTATTGAAAATTTCAAATCAAACGTTGCAACAGAGTGGCAGAAATCCTAGACTTGGCTGAATCACATCAATCGCGCTATACTAAATCAAATGACTTCCCAGAAGATCGCGCAAGACGGGGAATAACAACAAAGGAACTCATGAATCACAATCACTGGTTGGCCGGTCTAAAATTGTTAAGTCATATAACATTATTCGATAAGGAGATACAAAGAATCGGAAGAGATACAGCTCCTGAATTGAAACATGCCAATTTATAACAACCGCTACCGATGAAGCATACCGGTCAGACATTTAATAGAGAAAACATCAAATTTTATAAAATTGAAAACATTCGTAACGGCCGTGAACAACCTCAAAGGGCAAAACAAATCAAAAGGCAGAAATAATGCAATTACTGAAGAATAAGTCAGTAGACAAGAGAGGTTACTAAAATTAAATCTCTTTCTGGATCATCACAGAGTTCTTTGAGTAGGCATTCGTAGGGAATTGGGAAAAATATGTTCATAGGATTTTTGTCTTTTGTTTTTTTCTGTGGCACTATTCTAGTAATCCCCCGGGAATAGGAAACTAAGGAAAGAATTTATATGTAATTTCTGTTCAAATATATTTTTTTAATATTATTTACATAACACTTTTTTCCTCAGTAGGCCGGAAAAAAAATATTTGAACAGAAATTACATATACATTATTTTCCCAGTCTCCTATTCGGGGAACTACCAGAATAGTGCCACTGAAAGAATGCGTTTGGTGTAAATATATCCGGAACAAAGTTAAACGGGAAAATATTTTGACCTATAAACATTTTGTGGAACAAAAGTTTCCCAATTAACTTTGTTCTGAAAACATTAACACACAATGGAATACATTTTAGTAGGCCAGAAAAATACAGTTTAGACAAAAATTATATGAAAATAATTTTCTCATATCCCTATTTCCAGGAAAAGCCAGAATAGTGCCACTGGAATGTGTTGTTCGATATAGAGCGATCCCGTACGTCTACGTCTAAAATAATTTGGAAAAACATAAGTACAAAAACAGAATACTGGTTAAATCCGGATTTTGTTATGCAAATAAAACCATAGGGGTGGGATGTTGTAACATCACTTTTTTCGATACTATCGAAATTTTTATCTCTTTCATCATGAATTAAACTTAACGTTTTCCATTTATCAATTAAACCGTTGTTTCTAATGCGATCTCTACCTAATCGAAGAAAGCATTATGTCGTTCTACTCTTATTCTATCACCTACGTATTTTATGAGCGATACTTTATCGAAAAAACAAAAAAGAGATCGCAATATTGAAAGCAAAATTGAAAAGCGAAATGGCAAGCAATTTTATTTTAGGAAAACGAGATATAATATTCGATAAATATCGAAAAAAGTGATGTTACAACATCCCACCCCAGATTTTGTTTATCAGAATTTTGCTTACTAAAAAACAAAAGTCAAAAAAAATGTCGTACACTATTTTGAAAATTTGGAGAGCGAACCAAAATAACAAAGACACGTTTTTTTGAAAAAAATTAAAATTACATATTTATTTACTAATTTTTAAATTAAATTGGGTTGTCAATATTATCAGAATTAGATTTTTAATAGTTAACACAAAGCATTGCTTTAGTTGTCAAATCAATTATGCCCACCCAAACGACAAGCAATTGGTCGTTATACACGTCAAGCACGAAAGAAAATGGCGTCATGAATTGCAGAAACAGACGAGTAGCGGGAAATAAGACTGGAATCAAATCAAGTACACAATGCTCAAGCCTGTTCGTCAGAAACAATCGAGCAACGGGAAGGAAAACTGAAAACTTTTTGAATACGAATTGCTCGGTCCAGACAAAATCTGCACGCTGATTTAAACCTTGGCGCATTCCATTGTTTTGTTATTCTATTTATGAATGCTAGTGAAGTTTATCCAAACTAATCCAAAAAAATACAACAACAACAAACTTATTATAATAGTATTGGTGTAACTAAACATTCAGGCGAATTATTATTGTGTAATTTAGACGAGATGTGATTTTGTAATTGGACTTAGATACATTCCAAAGTTATTTTAAGTATTTTTTTAAGCATTTAGCATGAACTTCAGTCACATTGGTACACTGTCTAAACCAAAACGATTGTCCCTAGTAAATTATTTGATTTTCTAATGGGTCTGACAGGGTGTCCCATGAGATGTAAAATGGAACATTCCAAAGTCATTCTAAATATTTTCTAAGCATTTAGCATGAACTTTGGTGACATTAACTAGGGACAATCGTTACTAATAATTTACTAGGGACACTCGTTTGGGTATAGACAGTGTATTAATGCCACTGAAGTTCATGCTAAATGCGTAGAAAGTACCTAGAATGACTTTGGAATGTATCTTAGGCCAATTACAAAATCCCATCTAGTCTAAATTACACAATATTAATTCGCGTGAATATTTACTTACACCAATACTATGACAATAAGTTTGTTGTTGTGTAGTTTTTCGATTAGTTTGAATAAACTTCACTAGGATATTTATGATTAGTCTTCATCAAAGTGTTAGTTAGTTATTGGGAAATTACTAGAATTATATTTACCACTCGAACCATTATTAACGTCGTTGCAAGCACAATTACACCATCATGTTTACATTCAAAGTGCAAGGAAACGCTTTTCATCGCCAAAAAAAGATTACAACTTTCGTCACATTTATTTCATAGGAAATATTAATAAACAAATCGTTTAAGATTGTCGGGCACTAAAAGAGAAATTGTTGCTCTATTACAAACTTTATTCGATCAACATCAAGAATTTTTCGATTGCTTAGAACTGCCCTTGAACAAATGTCAGCTGATTATAACAAAATTGTAGGTAAATCAGACAAAACACATGTTGACCAACACGAAAGACAGTCCAATACACTAACAATTATTGAAGTGGCGAACGTTATGGTTGGCGACGAATGTAACTCACGTGATATAGTTCTTCATCGCAGAAATGGTGATTTTCAGCGTATCGCAGAAACTCATCATACTTACGACTGAAGGCTATATCCGATTTTATTTTGACATATGAAGAAGAAGTATATGATTTCAATCTCAAATTGAAAAATCCACGATAAAGCGCTGGTTCAGTTAGAAATGGCTGGGTGGAATCAATCTGCAAACGATATTTTCGATAGTGATTTGCAATGAGAAACTTACTTTAATGTCGAAGAATTCGGTACATTTGTTCTTACGAATATTCCAAAATCGTTTCCAAAATAACGTTTATTTAACTGCCGTGGAATATGCACAAAATTCTGGAATGGGTAAAGTACTATAATCATGTCAACTCTTTATGAGGGAGGAATATACTAAAGATTTGAGGGGAAATGAACAGGTTTTCGGTGGCGCACTCATTTTCTTATCTATAGTGATTTTCGGCAAACCCTACCAGTTATGCCGCACGTTGAACAGCCGCTGATTAATTTAGTGCATGTCTCCAATTATCAGTTATATGGTGGTACTTACAGAAATTGCCTTAGAAGACCAATATGAAAGTACCATGCATTCGCTAAACGTTTTGCAAAATAATTGAGTTCCAACCATTGATGAATTGATTCACAAAGTTTTACCAATAATCGCACAGAATTACAAAATTTTTTAGTGGCTCAGTGCACGTACTATATTAACAGTCAAAAACACCGCTGGTATTGCCATCAATTTCCACATTCAAAACAAAATACTAGAGAATACCAGGCGGAACGACAACGTTTAAGTCCATCGATAATGTAACGTTAACATTGTGCGTGCTTAACATTGTTCTCTGATTCATCAATCCACCAGGACTTTGCATGGTTATCAGGCTTTAAATGAAAAAGATGATGAACAATATCATCAAAGCTAATATTTTAATTGAAAATTTTAACGGACAAGATGTATTGTTGCCACGCATCCCAATGATCCCAACAGATATGCCATTCGGTTTCAAACGTTTTTAGTTTCTAGTATGACTCACATTTGCAATTATACCATCAACAAAGCACAGGAGCGGGCAATCGGTACAAGTGTGAAGACTAAATTTGTAAAATCCATGCTTCTCACATGAACTTTCGCCTAAACGTTTTCTCTTTTTAGTATATAACTACTATTTCATCTCTGAAAATGCTCAAACTAACGCTGTCAAAGACCAACTGCAATACTCTGAGTTAAAAACGGATAATACGGCTTCATCTAAAATGTCGAGTAAATTATCTCATTATGTGAAGACGCATGTATAAACACAATGCAAATTATACCAAAATATTATTTAGAGCCATAAGAAATCCATAAGCCAATGATGCCCTACGTATAATTGAGATATCCCCTGGACAGAGATAAGAGACAATCGCATAAGTCTTTATGCTGACAAACGAGGTGAAACCCGTCTGATTCGTGACACGCAATTACCAAAGGCAGCGATTCAATCGAAATGTACTTTTCACAAATTTCGTATTTCCTAAATTCTTTAATAAATTGGACAAAATTAAATACGTTTTATAGACATTGTCCTTGGATGTGCACTAAGTTTCACTTATATAATTAAATACACTCATGGGTGGTCACAGGATGTACTATTTTCTGGAAAACGAAATTAGTACCATTCGATGGGTCTGGCCGTATTTCTCGCCAGACTCGGATGCTTGTTGAGCCATGTTAACTGCAGGCAGCAAGAGTTTATTATTTAAAAGAACAAAACACAAGCTACATAAAAATTGAAATCATTAGAATGCCTGAAACCCTTTCTTAGATTACTTATGAAATCCCAGTATTAATAATACTATAGTTTCAGACAACACAATGATCAACCATTCCAAAGAAAGCCCTATACCCAATACCATTGTACAATCATCCGCCTTTTATGTAACAAAACTCAATACCACCTAACATTTCACCTATAACCAGAAACCTTTTTAATCCAAACCACTATTCCAATAAACAGCACCGCCTAAATGTAGATCGCACGAACTTTACAACGTTGAATGTAATTCTTAAGATAACTGTTCATCATGTGATTGCAAGAATATTACGATACGCATCTCAACCTCAATCAACTTCTCACACTGATATATAATCCGCGGAAGACTTCAAAACTCATTACTAAATTATGAAGAAAAACATCCTGCAATACATCTCCCTAGGCCTCAGCTAACAGATTTAGAGCTAATCAAAGGAGTATCCACTTCCGATCTTAAAATGTATCATTTATCATAAATATTTTTCTTTAAATTTTTGCTTGCATTGAAGTATATTATTCGGGGTGCAAATAAGTTTTGATGGACTTACTAAAACTCAGTATGTGTCATTTTTCTGAAGTGTAAACAACATATTTTTTTGTGCTCTAACCATGTCAACCTTTGTGGTTGTGGTAAAACACAATTTGCGGGAATCACTGTTTTTTTATTTTAATTTGAATAAAATAATGGTTGCTTCCATCGAACACTAACGGGGGACGAAAAATGGATCCACAACGACAGCCCAAAATGCAGAAAATGGGGGTTAGCCTAACTTGGCGCATCAACTTCAAAAATCAAACCGAATATTCATGGCAAGAAGCTAATGCTGTACATCTGGTGGAATCACTTCGAAGTGAACTACTACGAGATACTCCATTCTAACCAAACCATCACTGGAAAACGTTATCGACAACAATAGATGCAATTAAGCTGAGCATTGAAACTCAAACACCCACAATATGCCAAAAGACATGACAAAGAATAACAACTCTCGGTCACATGTTGAAATAGTTAAGGAATCATTGGAGGCGCTTCAATGGGATGTTCGACTACCAATTGATTCGGCCGATGACTCATGACCTGGCAGAGCAGCACTTCACTGCTTATAAAGAAGTCATAAACTAGATCGTATCGTCGTAAAACACAGGAATTTTCTCGACGCGGAATCTGTACGCTACCTGAAAGATAGAAAATGTCGGAGACAATGATGGACAATACTTTGAATAAAATACAATAATGTACCAATTTCTCTGCATAAAGCTCGAAGTTACAAAAAAAAGAAACTCAAAACTTATTTGTACCCCCAATATTTATAGTAATAATTTTGCTGTTCGTTTGTTTTTTTTTGATCGAAATATTTTCGCATGTTGAGTGTTGATTTTTAGTATGAAGGGCTAATAGCTCTCATTAGGAATGAGGCTTTGGCATCGGAGTGAAGTTTATGCCAAAATAACAAAATATACACTGTGACCTATAAGTACTTAGAATTGAGAACACACTCAAATACTGAACTTTCATAATAATATCTAAAAAAATTTAATAAACACAAATATTTTTACACTATACGTAGCAAATATATAATTTTTGTGAAGAGTTTTGAGTGAAAAATGAAATTTTTTACAATAAACTCACTATGAATTGCAGAGAGATGATTGAAGTTGATCTGAACTGCCCCTACGGATTGCACAGAGATGATCGAAGTTGTTCTGAACTAGTAATTGATGTAAGAAACCAATCTTATTTATCCACATGCTCGGAAATCTCTGAGATTTTTGTTAATCGAGACAGAACGTCATTGAGTGTAATACGTAAATTCTTAAACATTTGAATTTATTTATCACGGTCCCTACGGATTGCCCAGATACAGTCGAAGTTGTTCTGAACTAGTTATTGATGTAAGAAACCAATCTTATATATCCACATGCTCGGAATTATCTGAGATTTTTGTTATTCGCGACAGAACGTCATTGAGTGTAATACGAAAATTCTTAAACATTTGAAATTATTTATCTCGGCCCTTACGGGAATTTCTCGATAGTTGAAATATTTTCTATCTATGGGGCGAACATGGATCAATTGCAGTGAGTCGAAGATTTTTAAAAGTTTCAAATTCTGTGATTTTGAAAAAAAAAATTATTATTTCCTTGAACAGGATTTAAACCATTTTTTCCAATTGGATTTTAAATTGGAATGTGATCAAATTGGCGAGGATGGGCAGAATTATGATCGTTATGGCAAAATTAAGTGTTATTTTGTTTAAAATGTAATTCACACGGTTGAAATTTAGAATTCATGAAACATCTTTAGTAAAAATATTACTACTTCCATAAATTAGCTTTCCTTGCTGCGGAGCAGACAAAATCGTAACATTGACATCATAGCAAGTTGTCTATGGTCAAATACAGGCTTGGACAGGTATATCCCAGCTTAGTCCGTTGTTCGACCTCGAGACCTCTTTAAGGCCATAGAATTGTTCGCCTTAATATGAAACTATGGTCATTTAAGACTAAAAGGTTGCTCAAGGTCGGAACATGAAAGATCGATCTTTCCATTAATTAACATGGCCTTTCTACTAAAACCAACATCTGTTTGCATAACTTCCTGCAACAACTTGTCAATTATAATGAAAACATTATGCCATAGTGTACTCATCAAGAATAATTAGTATTGGAGGAATATTCTCTGCACTCTTTCCATCCTTAATCTTGAGATTAAAATTTCACCGTTAGGTATAGGCAGTTTGCAAAGTGAATATCATGTTCATCCATTATTTAATAAATTAGCAGCTACTCTAGTTATTGCCGTAACCAAAACACTATGCTTTTTTCTACGAAACTGACGAATCAGTTTTTCCTGCAAATACGTTTTCCCAATACATCCGACCAAGTAAACAAGACAACCAAGAAAACAACATTTTGGCGTCTAGTTTCATCGTCAGTTGCACCAACAATTTTGTGAAATGCACTTGACTGCTTGGACTTAAAAGAAGAAATCAGAATTTCGGGAATTCCACCCAAACGAATTTTTGATTTTCTTAAATAACTGACAAAAAATATAATCAAAATTTAATTCCAAAAATTAGCCATGTTCGAATTTATGAAACAAAAACCATTACTGCGGAATTTTGGTGGTTGTACTTTAATGGAATGAGGAGAATAGTGGCGTCCTAGAAAACCACCTTTTGCCATTTTTGTATTTATATAAGTCAAGAAGAAAGCTGAATTTTCCAGAAGATAACAGTAGACTCGAGCAGAAGTGCAAACTCATGGTTTGTGGAATATTGTTTACCACTAACAGATTGGCTTGCTCGTTCGCCAGAGCAAATCCATTTGAAAATCTTTGAGGACTATTATTCGATAAATTTACGAGGGTAACAGATGCGCGTGGTTATTTTTAAAAAAGTTGATATACATAGCTATGAAAAAGAAAAAAATAATTGAATCTTGCAGCCTAATTGGCCATCTAATTTTTGGCATTCAATTTTTAATTTTTTAATGCCAAAAACTAATGCCAAAAATTTGCAATGGGATTTATAGTTAAGAAACGTATTTCCTTCTTATTTTGAATCCTAATCGACAAAGGTTTAGATAATCAGGCCAAAGTACATATTACATATATGGAAAAAAACTGTCTCAGTTGTCCTTCTTCCTTTTGATGATTACTGGTACACTTTACAACATTTGATCTCTTCGCTAACTGGATTCTTTCTAACATCTTCACAATATTTAGTTCCCGTCTCATTTTGAGTCTGAGATAAAGTCTTTCAGAATCCTTGATACTTTAACAGTATAAGCGTACAACCGGTCAACTAATTTATCCTCACTACGTTGTCGCTTCCATCAGAAAGTGCTTTTGCCGCTCTAACCGGATAGTGTACGAGGATTTCCTAATATTATCACTAGTTTTAGTTGAATTTGAACCAAGTTTAGTATCTTTTGAATTGTCACGGTCTGCGGAACAAAAAATTCTCCGAATGTCTTCGCTACGGCAATGTTTCATAAACAAACACAGACAGATAGAAATGTTTTCCATTAAGAATGAAGATTTTCTTTGATAAAAAGCAGCATAAACTACGTGCTTTGTGTACTTATTCGTTTATTCAGCCCTGGCTGTTTACAAGTAAATTATTTTCCGAGATTTCAGTTTTTGGTATATTCCATCCACCCAGAACCCATTACAAAATTTTCCCAGCATAATTAATTAAGATATTAGGACCTGGTTACCAAAATTAAATCATTCATCATTATGACCTTTTCGAGGAATTTTGTCCAACAATATAACATACAAACGAGTATTAAATGGGAAAGATGTGATTCAAGCCAAAATTGAAAAAGTTTATTAAGTTATAATACAAAAAAAAAATATGAAATAATAATAATAATTAAGGAATATAACTCAATTTATCAAAGTTCATGTTGTTACGAGATATTTTTCTGTCATACAAATCCTCCTCATCCTCGAATCTTTTATAGTAACCACACCCGAACAAAATATACTTGTACCGTATATTTGTATCATTGCGATAACGAGTATCCATTATATTATCAAAAACTCTAAAGTAACTTTTTTAAATTTATAAAGACGTTGGCAAAATTGAATAGTGTAAAATTAGGAAAATAAACTTTATCGATGCTCGAGTATCTAATAGCAAATTTATTAAAAATATATACAGGTGATACTTACGATACATGTCAAGAACAAAATTTTTCTCCTTTGGCTCCATTAAATGGGTATTCACAGCTTGACACGTGAATATTGAATGCAAGTCGCTACGTTTTATCGACGGTGTCAATAAACGATTTTCAATTACATTGCCAAAATTTTGCTCAAATTGATCATCCACTAATAAACCGTTTATTAACCATCTAACATCTGGTTGCGGTCGTCCTGAAAATATAATAATAAAACAAATATAAAATATTTCTAAATAAATCATCTAAATTCATTTTAATTAAAAAAAATATGAACAAAATCTTTATAAATTACGTTCCTAAGCAGGTAGGTAGGTAGGTAGGTATTACGTATATACACGAGTACACAAAACAATTTTCTAGAAAAAATGTCTTCGATATTTCATATTGTTTCACCATTCGTTATGTTAGGGAAAATTAAGTTACCAAAATGTAACAGATTGAGGTTATGGAATTTAACCTATACAACAGGAATATGAATTATGTTTTTTGTGGCCTAAAGTATATATAAGGGTAAAGTAAAATTAACATATTTTTGAGGAACAAAATGTTGATTACTTTTATTATTTTGTTAAGTTGTTTCGGTGTAGCATATAATTATCGTCAGGGTTAAATGTTAATTCCATTTAATAGTACTGAGTGCTGTTTCGTGCTTATAGGAGGTATCAAATTTTAAAAAATTATTGAAGATAAATCCCAATTATATTGAAAATATTTTTTGGAACCAAAAACCAGATGCAATTACGCTTCAGGTTGATAATTGCGTTAAACTAAAAATAATAGGTGCGAGAAAGTAGAAACTCGGCTCTGAAGTTGGTTCCACTAAAATATACTAGAACGCATCCGTCATGACAGTTTTTATAACATATAAGTTTCAATCATTTACATAAGTTGTCGTTCCGTGAGGATTAATATTTTTTTTATAGATTGTCAACAGCTTTTTCTTCTTGTTAGTTAAGAAACTAACAAGAAGTGTTCAAATCTTAAGCTAGTTAAATTTTTTAAATTTTAACCAATGTTATAATACTTAATATTAGTGTTCACAATTTAATTTAGATCCTACTTATAAGCGTACACATTTAATAATTTTACAGGTTCATTAGTCCGAGTAGATCTGCTCTTCTCAGTCGTCTAAATCGCGGCTGTTTTAGTAAGTCCCGGGCCAATTCGTTGGGATGTCACTGAAGTTTGGAAATACTCTCATCCAACTGAATTCCTTGTTTGTTTCTTTAACGGGTTTAATACCAAGGTGGTCGTGTATATTATATACCATGGAGTGGAGCATTAGCAATGCGCCTGAGTTCGTTGTACGAGTTCTCTATTTGATGCACTGGTGGATCCCCATAACTGAATTTCTTTTGTTCATATAGGCTTGATTAACGCTTAGTATAATAAGATCTTATTGTCTAATGATAACTTGGATTTTCTTCCTATCAGCCAATACATTTTGGAAAATGTAATTTTTATTTGGTTGCGCTTTGCTTCAATATCTTCTTTCCACGTTAGCCGTCTATCCAGGTGTAAGCCTAGGCATTTGATCTATGTTTGTTGCGGGATATATACACCGTTTAATTGTACTGGTGAGCAGGAGCGTTTGTTCACCGTGAATATGACATGAGTTGATTTTTTCGATTACTTTTATTCACGGGTTTTCGTGTGATACCAGGCTGACTGTATCATCAATGCAAATGATGATATTATTACACTGACGTTAACACTGATGCGCCTTGGGGAAGTTATTGCACCATTTTGTTGGACCATGTATTGCCTTTGGAGGAGATAGATTTATGTTTGTATATATTAGTCCATCGTACTAAACTTTGCCAAATGCTTGCGCCATATCCATGAATGCAGCAAAACAGTATTGCTTTGTCTCAAATGTCTGTCTGATTGCATTTACAATACTATGCACTTGCTCTATGGTACAATGTTGGTTCCGGAAGCCCAATTGATGGTCTGGAATGATTTTCCTTGCTTATAATACTGGTTTCAGTTTTGTTGTTAACATTTTTGCAGACAGCTTTGAGATTGTGGGAAGCATGCTCATTGGACGATGATCGCATTAAAAATGTAGGTTATTAGTTATATGCATTAAAAATTAAAAAAAAGAGTTGCTCAAGCTATGGAATTGATTAATTCGACTTTGAGTAAAAATTCTGTGAGTCTGTAACGAGCAAGCTGATTAAGCCATATTGTTTCAGAAATTTATGAGGGGAAAATACTGAGACAGAGCCCTTGAACGGTCACCTCTGGCGCGGCTAAAGCTCAGGAGTCATGGAGTGGGATTTTCAAAGGATGACTCAGTCTTGCTAAACCGCTAAAAAAATAAAATATTTAAATAAAAGAAAAATTAAATTGAGAGCAACTATTGTATTTACGAAGCAAGAAGAAATTTTACCAGAGGGGTTAAAATTTGTAGGCAGGAAAAACAATCAAATAATTTCATAAAAGACGAAGAAAAAAAAATATGGAAACTAATTGGAGTTCTGACTTGTTTGAGGAAAGGAAGTAACGAAAAAAAAATAAACCAAAATGAATGAAAATCCAATCACCAATAATCCAAACTGAAGTGACGGCAATAAATTATTTGTATAAATCTGTAACTAAAAATATGAAAATTTGCATCATCCCATCTCTACAACAAGATCTCTATTTGGGGTCTGATTTTTGGGATGCCTTCAACTTACGTCCTACCATTATCTCTGAGGTTGATAATCTTTCCAATATTCGTTTGACAAATCACCCTATTAATAATGCTTCTGACTCCAGTGATCCAGATATTTCTGCTTCACCGCGAAACACCACATTTTATCTGAGGAGCAACGTACTCGGCTGCAAGCAGTTATTGATCTTCTTCCGGACTTTCAAAAGCGTGATTTAGGTCGGACTCCATTACTTACTCATGTTATTGACACCGGGGACGCTGTCCCGATTAAACAGAAGTATCACTCTATTTCACCTGCTCGTCAAAAGCAGATGTACGAGGAAATTGATCGAATGTTGCTCCTTATGATGTCATTGAGGAGAGTTCCAGTCCATGGAGTTCTCCTATGACCCTGGTACCTAAGCGAAATGGGAAATGGAGATTATGTCTCGATGCACGTAAGTTGAATAGCGTGACCAAGAAGAATGCTTTTCCTTTGCCTCTAGTGGACGGGTTGTTAGGTCGACTCGACAAGACTGAGTACATTTCGAAATTGGAGGATGCCTTTTAGCAAATTGCTTTATCCCCGGAATCTAAAGAAAAGACCGCCTTCGCAATCTCAGGGCGGCCGCTTTATCAATTTAAAGTAATGCCCTTTGGTCTCTGTAATGCTCCACAGTCGTTGTGTCGACTGATGAGCAAAGTTATCCCACACCATCTACAGGACAAGGTATTCGTGTATTTGGATGACCTGTTGATTGCTACCGCCTCCTTTAATAATCATCTCTCAATTTTAGAAGACGTTGCAGAACGTCTCTCGAAGGCCGGGTTGACCATCAATGTGGAAAAGTGCCAGTTTCTTCTAAAAGAAACCGAGTACCTTGGACATGTGATCGGTGTGGGGGGACTGCGCGCTGATCCAGAGCGAGTGAGGGGCATTACAGAGTTCCCAAGGCCAAGAACCATTCGACAAGTGCGCCGATTCCTGGGTATGGCGGGGTGGTACCGACGCTTTGTTCGAAATTACTCCGATTTGTCGTCTCCTTTGACGGAACTCCTTAAAAAATGTAAACGTTTTCTTTGGTCAGACGCTACTCAAACTGCCTTCGATCAGCTAAAATCTGTGCTCGTAACCTCTCCAGTACTTGTTCCTCCAGACTTATCCGAACGCTTTTATATCCAATGTGACGCCAGTTCAAATGGCATTGGTGCTGTTCTCTGCCAGAAGGACAGTGAAGGGTTAGACCTGTCACCTCCCGACCCTGGCAGAGAATATATCTGGATTTTCTGGGTTCGTATCCCCGTACACGTCAAGGTAATACCTGTATATTGATCCTATTAGATCACTTTTCTAAATTTGTCCTGACCTTGCCACTACGTAATGCAACGTCTACTGATGTCATACGGTTCCTAAAAAATCAGGTGTTTTTAATGTTTGGGGTGCCGGAGGTGATTGTGACCAACAACGGTAGGCAGTTTGAGTCGAACCAATTAAAAGATCTATGCGCCAAGTATGGTGTTAAACATATTTTTACACCTAAATATTCTCATCAAGCAAACGCCAGTGAACGAGTAAATAGGACTCTTTTAGCCGCATTACGTGCCTACATAACGCATGATCAGAGATCATGGGATGTCCATCTTCATGCTGTCACGTTTGCCTTGAGGAATACCACACATCTATCGACTGGGTTTACACCTCATTTCGTGGTCTTTGGACAACACCCTATTATGCATGCGTCGATGTATCCGCTTTACCATAGTTACAATCCATTGCTGGAAATCATCTTTTATTAGAAAACAAACCTGATGATTTACACCGTCTTTTTGAAAAAAATCAAACAAAGCACAAAAATGCGACAAAAACAAGTCATAGATATGCAAATTTAAGGACTCGATTACCAGCTGTTCCCCTTACTTTTGGTCAAGAAGTTTATGTAAGAAATTTCGTGCAAAGCAAAGCCGTAGACAATTTTGCAGCGAAACTGGCACCGAAGTTCATCAAAGCCAAAGTTATTCGAATGGTAGGAAATGTGGCTGAGTCTGGTAAATCACTTGGCGTTTTCATATATTGGAGTTAAAACTTTAAATAAACATTTGTAACTTTAAACTTAAATATCTTTATTATGCACGAAGACTAATTTAGTGCCCGGCTTTTAATGAGACCTTTCTCGGGTGCGGATCGTCCTCACGAGTGTAACGCCACGGCGTCCACCACAGCATTAACAATTCGGTTGTCCGGCTATTTTTACGCTCTACTGTTACGTTCGGTTGAAAAATTAATTTACGTACATTTTTGGCAATAAAAATATTACCAATTAGAATATTTTGTTTTTAATTGAAAAACCTTCAAAAAAATAACGGGTGGATAGGAGGTTGTTATCGTCAAAGAAAGAAAAATATAAAAATTGATTGGGGAGTCAGTGTGATAATCTTGATCGAGTCAGATCAATAAATAAAAATTGAAAATTTATTAAATTCAATTTATCAAGCCAAAATGGTGTTTCAAAATAATTTGGCTTCGTTTTCGACACAAATAGTTTGAAAATTACTTTTGCACATAGTTCATATCACAGATTGATTGAACATAATATATTTAATGTATTTAAAAATATAGACTATAAGCACAAACAAAATACCAATCAGACCTGCAAACCAATAGTAACTTTATGTGTAAATCAAATTCTCGATGTCGTTACAAATGGAAAAATATTTCGAGCGGCTGTTAGTAGAAATGCTTAGCTAAAACTCAAACCCTATGTGCTCAGTCAATATACATCTCGCTCAATATATTTATTCAACGCGCGCGACAAAATAATTTTTTTTATTTGTGTGTACAGTATAAAAGAAACAAACGGAAAAATACAAATTCAACGTGTTTTTTATTTTCGTTTGAAAATATCCTTTCTCTTATTGTATGTTTTAAATTTAATAAAACAGAATGTTTTGAAAACTAAAACGCACGTATTATGTATATACTATACATATACTAGATGTATATACATATGTACTATTTAAAATAAAATGTGTGCACGATCGATAATTTCTTGTCGTTTAGGTATATAAAATTTAAAAAACATGTGATCATGAAAAGAAAGAGGATCTATTTTCGATGTATGTATGCATGTATATATGTACGTATATACGTTGTATGTACGTATATATATATATATATATATATACGTATATACATTGATTATGGTTTTGTGTGCTGCATGAAATATAGTTTATAAAAAAGAAACAAATATTTGGAGGAAAGGATACGAAACATCAGAAATTTATGAACGAAAGGGAAAATATTATAATTAAATTGTTTTTTACTGATCGCAGTAAACATTTAGATATACATATTACATATTTGTGTTTAGTTACATTATGTATATTTTATATGCCTATCTATACTGATTGGTCGAAATTAAATACATACATTCATTACTTAATTTTTCCTAAGTGTACTATAAGGATGATTGATATATGTTCTAAATTCAATAATATTAAAATTCCTAACAATTTTATAAATGAATTTAATTTTGAGAAAAATAATAAAATCAGCTTAGAGCGGAAAGATGCCTTAGGGAGGATGTACTATGTATTTGGATTTGCATCTAAAAAATTGGTCAAACATATATAGTACATTTTTGTTAACACTTTCCCCTTATTCCATATTATCTGAAGCATAGTATAGTATTTGAATTGTTTCAAATAAAAGCTAGTTATTGATTTTAACCAAATTTGCAAAAACATTAATATTTCGAACTCGGTTGTGATATATAGAATTATGAGTATACACAATATCCTTGGAATTCCATTTTTAAACTTCTAACCCCAAGTAAAAACCATCCTAAGGTTTAAAAATGAAAATAAATAAATTTCGTTTTTTGTTGTTTTCAACCGAGCTACAAGCTTACATTATAAGTACACTGCAATTTTTCAGATACCAACCACCACTTATCATGAAAACTACCCCAAATTTCTCTAGAATAAATGGCCACTTTTTTGACAATTTCAAAAATAGACATTTCAATATCGGATATTGGGTATCGCTTTATAATCCTCATCAGAAGTGCAATTCGATTTTTAAGTTGTAACTTGGAACTTTAAATCATGGAAACAAATTTATTTAGCCACCCACTTTATTTATTAGGTATATAACTTAATTTCTACAGATTTTTTTCACGGTATTCTGTGGTTTTTGTAGGATCGGACGCAAGGTTTCAGAACAACGAACGACAAGTTAACGTGAGTTACATAACCTCTCAGAATAGCAGAGTTTACGATTACAACTGATAAACAGCACATTCGGCACTGCATTCTATACGAATTCCAACAAGGAAAAAATGCTTCTAAGGCACGGGAATCAATTTGCAGTGTTCTTGGTGCCGACCTTGTGTCTTATGAAACGTGTAATTATTGGTATAAACGTTTTAGAATTAGTGATTTCGATCTTAGTGACAGCCTCGAAAGTTTGAAGATGTGCGAGCTAACCTGGAATCTACAACAGCAACAGGCATAACTCAGAAAAAATGAATACCTAAATAACATACTGCCTAATAATTGGTTTCATCTAAGATTTCAATTCCTAAAAATCATAAATAACTATCAAATGTTTAAATTCTCCTAAACTTCTGAAAATTTAAATAAATTTTAAGAAATATGTACTACGGACTTGGAGCAAAATATTTTCTGAACAGTTATTTTTCAGTAATTATCTTCTCCTGTACTAAATATTAATTTATTACATTAATATGCCCAGCACCAAGTGAATTTTCTGAAACTGGTGGTTATGTAAATGTATTTAATTAATGTGTAGTAATCTATCACCATACCATACATGACATACTTTAGTCATATATAGTCTACTAAGATTGTCACAGATTTTAGTGAGGCCTCATTAAACCTTTTATGAAACATGTCTTTGTTTTTGGTAAGAATTCAGTAGGCTGAACTTGCTCGACATGTTTAAAGAGTTCGTAGTATAAATATTTTTTGTATAAGGCCTCCTGCCTGATGACATAAATCAAAGATAAGATCACGAACACCGCACGGAAGTCCAGAAAATACTCGAACTCAATTCAAATAAAATTAATTAATTTAAAACGAGTTCATAATTTTGAATTACAATAGAACAAAGAAAAATATTTTGAATATCAGTGATATATATATATATATATATATATATATATATATATATATATATATATATATATATATATATATATATATATATATATATATATATACAATATATATATATATATATATATATATATATATATATATATATATATATATATATATATATATATATATATATATATATATATATATATATATATATATATATATATATATATATATATATATATATATATATATATATATATATATATATATATATATATATATATATATATATATATATATATATATATATATATATATATATATATATATATATATATATATATATATATATATATATATATATATATATATATATATATATATATATATATATATATATATATATATATATTGTATATATATATATATATATATATATATATATATATATATATATATATATATATATATATATATATATATATATATATATATATATATCACTGATATTCAAAATATTTTTCTTTGTTCTATTGTAATTCAAAATTATGAACTCGTTTTAAATTAATTAATTTTATTTGAATTGAGTTCGAGTATTTTCTGGACTTCCGTGCGGTGTTCGTGATCTTATCTTTGATTTATGTCATCAGGCAGGAGGCCTTATACAAAAAATATTTATACTACGAACTCTTTAAACATGTCGAGCAAGTTCAGCCTACTGAATTCTTACCAAAAACAAAGACATGTTTCATAAAAGGTTTAATGAGGCCTCACTAAAATCTGTGACAATCTTAGTAGACTATATATGACTAAAGTATGTCATGTATGGTATGGTGATAGATTACTACACATTAATTAAATACATTTACATAACCACCAGTTTCAGAAAATTCACTTGGTGCTGGGCATATTAATGTAATAAATTAATATTTAGTACAGGAGAAGATAATTACTGAAAAATAACTGTTCAGAAAATATTTTGCTCCAAGTCCGTAGTACATATTTCTTAAAATTTATTTAAATTTTCAGAAGTTTAGGAGAATTTAAACATTTGATAGTTATTTATGATTTTTAGGAATTGAAATCTTAGATGAAACCAATTATTAGGCAGTATGTTATTTAGATATTCGTTTTTTCTGAGTTATGCTTGTTGCTGTTGTAGATTCCAGGTTAGCTCGCACATCTTCAAACTTTCGAGGCTGTCACTAAGATCGAAATCACTAATTCTAAAACGTTTATACCAATAATTACACGTTTCATAAGACACAAGGTCGGCACCAAGAACACTACAAATTGATTCCCGTGCCTTAGAAGCATTTTTTCCTTGTTGGAATTCGTATAGAATGCAGTGCCGAATGTGCTGTTTATCAGTTGTAATCGTAAACTCTGCTATTCTGAGAGGTTATGTAACTCACGTAAACTTGTCGTTCGTTGTTCTGAAACTTGCGTCCGATCCTACAAAAACCACAGAATACCGTGAAAAAAATCTGTAGAAATTAAGTTATATACCTAAATAAAGTGGGTGGCTAAATAAATTTGTTTCCATGATTTAAAGTTCCAAGTTACAACTTAAAAATCGAATTGCACTTCTGATGAGGATTATAAAGCGATACCCAATATCCGATATTGAAATGTCTATTTTTGAAATTGTCAAAAAAGTGGCCATTTATTCTAGAGAAATTTGGGGTTGTTTTCATGATAAGTGGTGGTGGGTATCTGAAAAATTGCAGTGTACTTATAATGTAAGCTTGTAACTCGGTTGAAAACAACAAAAAACGAAATTTATTTATTTTCATTTTTAAACCTTAGGATGGTTTTTACTTGGGGTTAGAAGTTTAAAAATGGAATTCCAAAGATATACTCATAATTCTATATATCACAACCGAGTTCGAAATATTAATGTTTTTGCAAATTTGGTTAAAATCAATAACTAGCTTTTATTTGAAACAATTCAAATACTATACTATGCTTCAGATAATATGGAATAAGGGGAAAGTGTTAACAAAAATGTACTATATATGCTTGACCAATTTTTTAGATGCAAATCCAAATACATAGTACATCCTCCCTAAGGCATCTTTCCGCTCTAAGCTGATTTTATTATTTTTCTCAAAATTAAAATCATTTATAAAATTGTTAGGAATTTTAATATTATTGAATTTAGAACATATATCAATCATCCTTATAGTACACTTAGGAAAAATTAAGTAATGAATGTATGTATTTAATTTCGACCAATCAGTATAGATAGGCATATAAAATATACATAATGTAACTAAACACAAATATGTAATATGTATATCTAAATGTTTACTGCGATCAGTAAAAAACAATTTAATTATAATATTTTCCCTTTCGTTCATAAATTTCTGATGTTTCGTATCCTTTCCTCCAAATATTTGTTTCTTTTTTATAAACTATATTTCATGCAGCACACCAAACCATAATCAATGTATGTATATACGTACATACAACGTATATACGTACATATATACATACATACATACATCGAAAATAGATCCTCTTTCTTTTCATGATCACATGTTTTTTAAATTTTATATACCTAAACGACAAGAAATTATCGATCGTGCACACATTTTATTTTAAATAGTACATATGTATATACATCTAGTATATGTATAGTATATACATAATACGTGCGTTTTAGTTTTCAAAACATTCTGTTTTATTAAATTTAAAACATACAATAAGAGAAAGGATATTTTCAAACGAAAATAAAAAACACGTTGAATTTGTATTTTTCCGTTTGTTTCTTTTATACTGTACACACAAATAAAAAAAAAATATTTTGTCGCGCGCGTTGAATAAATATATTGAGCGAGATGTATATTGAGCACATAGGGTTTGAGTTTTAGCTAAGCATTTCTACTAACAGCCGCTCGAAATATTTTTCCATTTGTAACGACATCGAGAATTTGATTTACACATAAAGTTACTATTGGTTTGCAGGTCTGATTGGTATTTTGTTTTTGCTCATATATTAACATATTTGCTATGGGAATCCTACACATCTTTGATGCCAATTCTTTTTGTATGTGTAACGGAATTCTAATTCCGTTATCAACCTATCCCAATAATAATAATTCCCCAATAACATAACCTCGAAGATAATATCTTCAGTTATTTCTAAAATAATGTGACCGTCACGTTTCGAGTTTTACATTTTCTTAGGGTTCAATTTAATTAAAAGTAACATAATTCATTCGCATTAGAATATTTTATGTACCTTGGTTAAATGAACTCAAATATGTTCTTGAACGTAATTGGATTACATTGTTTATGCACATATTGAAATGTAACACCGCATCCCCAATAGAAAACTTATGACTTATGACATTCCGAACAGTATCAAAAAAATTTTAAGGAAAAAAAAAAAATTTAGCACGTTAGGTTGGTGAAAAACTAATGAAAATAGTTATTAAACTTTTAAATTTTCACTTATGAGAAATACAAAGCAAACCGCATTTTCAAAATTGGTTGTTCTTGTTGTTTTTCTATTTGTAAATAATTGTGTTTGACATGGAAACAAAAAATGATTTTGAAAAATGAAGTTCTCTTTGCTGTAAGTTTTTCCTATTAATTGGGTATGGCTCTTCGTAAGACAAAAGTCTTAGTTGAAAATCATAGACCATTAGTTTTCTATTAGGGATGCGGTGTATATCGGATATACTTGCGCATAGGTAAATGACAATAACCGATGCAATAATTGAAAAATTGCATTTGGTTTTTACACGCCCGGTAATTTGATTTTATGGATTGGTCTTTCAACTTAATTACAAAAAAAATATTTTTTCCCCCTCTCAATCAACTTTGAATATGAAAATAAAAAAAAAATACCCGCGTGTAGAGTTTTTTTAATGATCGGGGCAGTTAGTTTTGAGAGAGACCAACGAATGATCGACTAAGTTGGTTATTAAGTTTTTTTTTGTGAAGTCAAATTAAATTTTGATGTGTTAAAGTTGATTTTTTTTTTTTTTTGATAAGTTCTGTTTCTGTGGTTTTGTGTGGCTAGAAAAAAAAATATTAATTCTTTTTTAGTTGGGGTTACGTTAAGAGTTACTGGTGAGTATAGAAGTGGTAGGCTTTATTAACACCTAAATAACGGTAGTGGGTTTCTACCGACAGAAGGTAAAAAGAAATTGTTGGCGCTAAGCGGCTCTTTTCCTTTACCGACCTAGATAGCATACCACTGCCAAACCCTTTTACTAACCCATTACCCGATTAGGGCCTGTGGACCATTTAATTTTAGTAAGTTAGTTTAGGGTAAGATGCCCACGTGATGGGCTGATAGGCTAACCCACTACTTCGGAGCCTGATACCCCAATTTCCACCTCCTACAGTTTATTTCATTTTCTTTGTTCCATATATTGCGGTAAACTGATTTACTGTCAGTTTATCGTGAACAATTTATCGTGAGCAATTTATCGTAGAACAATTTATCGTAGAACAATTTATCGTAGAACAATTTATCGTGGAAACAATTTATCGTGGAATCAATTTATCGTGGAACAATTTATCGTAGAACAGTTTATCGTGGGCAATTTATCGTATAACAGTTTATCGTGGACAATTTATCGTATAACAGTTTATCGTGGACAATTTATCGTAGAACAGATTATCGTGGATAATTTATCGTAGAAAGGTTTAATGCGTGGTATTTCAAAATTTAGTATGAGTCTTTAATGATTTTTGGCAGAAGTTCTGGAATATGGCCATGTCGGACGGAACTCGGTAGTTTCTTAACCGATTATGATGGGATTGGGTATGTTGGATGGAAATGGGATTATTGAATGATTTTTGGAAGAAGTTCTGGAATATGGCTATGTGGGACGGAACTCGGTAGTTTCATAACCGATTATGATGGGATTGGGTATGTTGGTTGGAAATGGGATTATTGAATGATTTTTGGAAGAAGTTCTGGAATATGGCTATGTGGGACGGAACTCGGTAGTTTCATAACCGATTATGATGGGATTGGGTATGTTGGATGGAAATGGGATTATTGAATGATTTTTGGAAGAAGTTCTGGAATATGGCCATGTGGGACGGAACTCGGTAGTTTCATAACCGATTATGATGGGATTGCTTATGTTCGATGGAAATGGGATTATTGAATAATTTTTGGAAGAAGTTCTGGCATATGGCCATGTGGGCCGAAGCTCAATAGTTTCTTAACCGATTATGATGGGATTGGGTATGTTGGTTGGAAATGGGATTATTGAATGTTTTTTGCCAGAAGTACTGGAATATGGCCATGTGGGACGGAACTCGCTTATTTCATAATCGATTGTGATAGGATTGGGTATGTTGGATGTAAATGGGATTATTGGATGATTTTTGGAAGAAGTTCTGGCATATGGCCATGTGGGACGGAACTAGGTAGTTTCTTAACCGATTATGATGGGATTGGGCATGTTCGATGAAAATGGGATTATTGAATGATTTTTGGAAGAAGTTCTGGAATACGGCCATGTGGGACGGAACTCGGTAGTTTCTAAACCGATTATGATGGGATTGGGATACTGTTAAAGTTAGCTGAAAGTTTTCGGTCGAAAGATAATGCAGATAGTGTCTTGAATACAGCAAAAATCAGTCACGAACTCGAATTTAGGAGAATTTAGGATCGGGTTATATCATTCGGGTGAAGGAGAAATTATTTCAGTTTATAGGAGTATAAAAATCGATAAGAGCTAGATTATAAAGAGAGTTTAACTTTCGGCTGAAATAGTCAAGACACTATCTGCATTATTTCGGCTGGAAACTTTCGGCTAACTTTAACAGTATCCCAATCCCATCATAATCGGTTATGAAACTACCGAGTTCCGTCCCACATGGCCATATTCCAGAACTTCTTCCAAAAATCATCCTAAAATCCCATTTCCATTCAACATACTTAATCCCACCATAATCGGCTAAGAAACTACCGAGTTCCGTCCCACATGGCAATATTCCAGAACTTCTTCCAAAAATCATTCAATAATCCCATTTCCATCCAACATACCCAATCCCATCATAATCGGTTATGAAACTACCGAGTTCCGTCCCACATGGCCATATTCCAGAACTTCTTCCAAAAATCATTCAATAATCCCATTTACATCCAACATACCCAATCCCATCATAATCGTTTATGAAACTACCGAGTTCCGCCCCACATGGCAATATTCCAGAACTTTTTCCAAAAATCATTTAATAATCCCATTTTCATCCAACATACCCAATCCCATCATAATCGGTTAAGAAACTACCGAGTTCCGTCCCACATGGCCATATTCCAGAACTTCTTAATCATTCAATAATCTCATTTCCATCCAACATACGCAATTCCATCATAATCGGTTAAGAAACTACCGAGTTCCGTCCCACATGGCCATATTCCAGAACTTCTTCCAAAAATCATTCAATAATTCTATTTCCATCCAAATTACCCAATCCCATCATAATCGGTTAAGAAACTACCGAGTTCCGTCCTACCTGGCCATATTCCAGAACTTCTTCCAAAAATCATCCAATAATCCCATTTCCATCCAACATACCCAATCCCATCATAATCGGTTATGAAACTAGCGAGTTCCGTCCCACATGGCCATATGCCAGAACTTCTTCCAAAAATCATCCTAAAATTCCATTTTCATTCAACATACTTAATCCCATCATAATCGGCTAAGAAACTACCGAGTTCCGTCCCACATGGCAATATTCCAGAACTTCTTCCAAAAATCATTAAAGAATCCCACTAATTTTTTGATACCACGCATAAAACCTTTCTACGATAAATTGTCCACGAAAAACTGTTCTACGATAAATTGTCCCACGATAAATTGTGTCCACGGAAAATTGTGTCCACGATAAACTGTTCTACGATTAAATGTTCACGTTAAATTGAAACACGATAAATTGTTTACGATAAAGAGACCGTCACCCCGGTAAACTAGGCCACTATTAGGGTACTTTAAAACCACACTGAGCTGCGGGAACCAACGATGCATTGGGTACCAAAGGATGGTGGCAAACATCTGTGAAACCGGGTTGATTTTCGCTTTAGCCAAAAGTTCAACCCGTTTCAAGTGGCGCCCAAATTCCAATATATTTAGATGTAGGCACCACTTCTTCAAGTGGCGCCCAAATTTTCGGCAATAGCTCAATTGTTCAATATTTAAATTAAAAAATTTAAATTACTCTTGAGAATTGAATTTCCCAAGTTTAAATTCAATTTCACAATTTTAGTTAATTTTAAGTGTGGTAGGAAATCTGTCAAATAATTTTTTTTAAAGTGAAAAAAGTGATTTAAGTGATAAATAGTGCAATGAATGCCTATAGTGAAGATAATGAGAAATATTCTTTTTGTGTGAGCACTTAAGCGGTCATGGCTTTTCGGTGTGCCTGACATACACAGATGAGTTTCTTACATTGTCGTTTTCCGGTACCGGATCTCCGAATATTCAATTTGCCAGTGGAAAGGCTTATCACAATTCGAGTAGTTTTCTCTAAAAGTATCAATTACTTTTAACTTAACTTTATAATCTAATTGTTTATCAAATTTTAATTAATCAACTTCTTCTATTCTTTATAAGAAATATTTAAAATCTGATTATCACTTAAACATATCTGAATCATTTTTTAATTTTCCAACCAATTTTAATTTCTGTTTCATACATCGCAAAAAAATCTTGACCAACTATAACATTATGCGGCATCGTGCTTTCTGGGAATATTTGCATCAATAACTCCAATTACATTGAGTCTCTTTTGATTTATACCAGAATATTGGCAATTAGCATCAAAACAATTATTTGGAAGACAATTTTTCTTTATGATACTAATTGGGCTTCCGGTATCTACCAATGCAGCCTCATTTAAACAGCTATTATTATTACTAGTTTTAATGAATAACTTCAGGTCTAAATAAATACCTTTATTATTCAACTGTTGATATTCTGTACATAAATTTACAGATTTTTCTTTATTTTTGTCAGGACAATCACTGACTTTATGACCTCTCGTCCACATTTTATGCACGAATCAAATATTTGTTTTGGTTTTGAATAATTTGTCGACAGATGTCCAAATTCACCACAATTATAACATCTAGGTTTATGATATTATGCTGTAACAGGTTTTGCTAAAACTGGTGGTCTAGAGTTATCATATATTTTATTAAATTTAGACTTGCCATGAAAATCCAAATTTAATCCTCGTTCTTTGTCGGATTTATTAATAAATGCCGATAACAAAATTTCCTTTGAACTAAAACTCTGCATACGAGCTTGGCTTTGCAATCGTACATTATTCATACCGTCTATAAGATAGTCCACCATTTCTTCATCATCAATATCAATATATTACCAAAATATAACTTTTTCTTGATAATATGTGTAAAAATCTTCTGCCGGCTTCCAACTACCCCGACAAACAGTTTCAATGATTGAGTCCAAAAATTACCCAAACATGGACTGACGATCGAGTTGGTGATTGTCTGACAACGGTACCATGAAATACCTGATTTCTGGAACACCTTAGTCAGGCAAAATATTCGAACGAATTAGCGTATGCTTTGGTTATTTGCTGGACGAATCCATATCAATAAATAATTGGTCAATTATTGAAGAGATATATCGGTCTTAATTGAGGAATTTGTCACGACTAGTATCGAGAGTATTTTTCAAAATATTCGGTAAATAAATTATATAGTTTGCTCTACATCATTAGTTAATACTCATCAAAAATACATTAATTTAAGTGTGAAATTGTGGATATTATTATTAAGATGTTTTTAGTGATTTCCCGTTCTAATTAGGTTTCCACTTTTGCTTCATTACAAACAGAAAAGTGTTAGAAAATATAAGTAGTATAATACTAATGAGCTAATCACTTAACACAACACCAAAATATACCGTAAAAGTTGCACAAAATATACTTTAAAAATTCTATGTCCGTATTACATAATTCACATGGCAACATACACATTCACTTATAAATAATCAAAATTTTGGCGAAATTATAAGTTCCTTTGTTTTATTTTGTTAAAAAATCTCAATGTATTGCGAACACCTCTAACAATAAAAATTTTGATTTTGTCTCGTCACATGTTCGTTTAGAAACTCCCACACAAATATCACTGTTGCTATACATGATTTTCCACCATATTTTCGGTCAATGTGACGGTATACACGGAATCAGGTACCTCCCGTCAAAATTAGGAAAAAAAAATATTCACAAGGTTTTTTGCAAATTTGCCTGATGGTTAGTTAGTTAGCTATTTTTTGGGTTAGTTAGTTAGGTTAGTTAGTTATTTTTTGTTCTGGATTTCTCAATAATGGCTCATTCTTGGGAGAATAGACAATTTTAAACGAAACAGCGTTGACAGTTTACTAAATTTATGTCTCCTGTGCCGCCTGTGACTCGCTCTTGAATAAACAACATTTTCCAAACTTCACTCAAAGAGATTATTGAGGTCCCTCACAAACATCACGGTTGCTATACATGATTTTCCACATGGCAGTGAAGTATGCCCCAAATAACAAAATTAAACATGTATTAGTAAATACACAGTAAAAAAAATTCTTATCAAAATTTTGAGTGGAAACTAGGAAATAAACTCAAAAAAATTATTTTTCATTCTTCATAATATCCCGGAAAATCATTTCCATTTCTCCTCATTTGTAAGTAGTTTTACAGAAGATAATATTTCAATATATCTAAATGCAGGGTATACAAAATTTTTGTACAAAGCGATTATGTAGAAATTACACGATAAGAGAATACAATCAAGTGAGGTAAAGGACATTTCCAAAAAATGGGATACGTCTGAAATTTGTTCTGGTAAATTAAGTCAATTCGTTAGGTATGAGTAGTTTTAGTTTAAATATATTACTAAATTCTGAATATCGCAGAGTTTGTCGGAAAATTTCATTTTGTTCAAATTTAGCTTTAGGTTAGCACAATCAAAAAATCAAGAGCCATTTCCATATCTAGGGGATAGGTGTCATTTTTCGTTCTCGCAAATCTAATCGACGCAAATCTAAAATGATACCTATCCCCTAGATATGGAAATGGCTCTTGATTTATTTGATTGTACTAACCTAAAGCTAACATTTGGACACAGTGAAATTTTCCGACAAACTCTGCGATATTCAATATTTAGTAATATATTTAAACTAAAACTACTCATACCTAACGAATTGACTTAATTTACCAGAAATTTTCAGACAAACTCTACGATGTCCAGAGTTTATCTAAATTTAAACCACTCAAAGCCAAAAACTCGATTAAATTTTAGAGAGCAAAAAATGATACTTATCCCCTATGGAAATGGCACTTAATTTTTTTGATTGTGTTAACCTAAAGCTAACATTTGGACATAGTGAAATTTTCCGACAAACTCTACGATATTCAGAATTTATCTAAATTTCACCACTCAAAGCTATAAAATCGATTAAATTTGCGGGAGCGAAAAATGATACTTATCCCCTACATCTGGAAATGGCTCTTCATTTTTCTGATTTTATTAACCTAAAGCTAACGTTTGGACGTAGTGAAATTTTCCGACAAACTCAACGATATCCAGAATTTACCTAAATTTAAACCACTCAAAGCTATAAATTCGATTAGATTTGCGGGAGCGAAAAATGATACTTATCCCCTAGATATGGAAATGGCTCTTAATTTTTCTGATTTTGTTAACCTAAAGCTAACGTTTGGACATAGTGAAATTTTCCAACAAACTCTGCGATATCCAGAATTTATCTAAATTAAAACTAATCAAATCATAAAAATAGATTTGAATTACGAGATCGAAAATAATATCACTACTACCGTTTGAAAAAGAATCTTGAGCGTTACCTTCAGGCTATCATTTCATCGTAGTCGAATTTTCTGACGGATTACGATTTATTATCTAAAATATTTATATCAATGAAATCCACACACATCAGCTCCTGTTCTGATTATACTTTGTATTCTTACAAGAATTGATTTTGTTTGCTTTTTTACGTTTCATTTTTAGTTAATTTTTAAAAATATCTATATAGCAAAAATGTTTTGACATAATGTTTAGATTGTTATAGTTTTAAATAAATTTATTGAGCTCAATTGAATGACAATGTGTTTTATTTTGTTTTCTCAAGATTATTTTTACTCTTTCTCTTGATACTATCTTTGCAAAATAAATCGAATATGAAAAAAATGTGGCGCCTGTTTTCGTCTCTTTCTATTATAATATAGATATTTCGCCAAAATTTTAGTTTAACAGTGTAATTACTAATAAATGTTCTGCATTAAAAATTTCTTATTGGATTTGTATATGTACACGGGATTTTCTTTGGGACAAACTTCACAACCGCTTCTCCACCATATTTCCGGGCAATGTGACGGTATACGCGGAATCAGGTACCTCCCGTCAAAATTAGGAATCAAAATATTCACAAGATTTTTCTGCAATTTTGCCTGATGAGCCTTCGTGATTTTTGTGAGCGAAAATTTTTTGTTCAGGTTTTATCAATAATGGCTCCGTTTAAGAGCAGCGTTGACAGTTTACTAAATTTATGTCTCCTGTGCATGTGACTCGCTCTTGAATAAACAACATTTTCCAAACTTCACTCAAAGAGATTATTGAGGTCCCACACAAACACCGCGGTTCCTATAAATGATTTTCCACCATATTTCCGGTCAATGTGACGGTATACACGGAATAGGGTACCTCCCGCCAAAATTAGGAAACAAAATATTTACAAGATTTTTCTGCAAATTTGCCTGATGAGCTTTCGTGATTTTTGTGAGCGAAAATTTTTTGTTCAGGTTTTATCAATAATGGCTCATTCTTGGGAGAATAGACAATTTTAAACGAAACAGCGTTGACAGTTTACTAAATTTATGTCTCCTGTGCCTGTATCTCGCTCTTGAATAAACAACATTTTCCAAACTTCACTCGAAGAGATTATTGAGGTCCCTCACAAACATCACGGTTGCTATACATGATTTTCCACCATATTTCCGGACAATGTGACGGTATACACGGAATCAGGTACCTCCCGTCAAAATTAGGAAACAAAATATTCACAAGATTTTTCTGCAAATTTGCCTGATGGTTAGCCATCGTGATTTTTGTGAGCGAAAATTTTTTGTTCTGGTTTTCTCAATAATTGCTTATTCTTGGGAGAATAGATAATTTTAAATGGAACAGCGTTGACAGTTTACTAAATTTATGTCTCCTGTGCCTGTATCTCGCTCTTGCATAAACAACATTTTCCAAACTTCACTCAAAGAGATTATTGAGGTCCCACACAAATATCACGGTTGCTATACATGATTTTCCACCAATTCTCCGGTCAATGTTACGGTATACACGGAATAGGATCCGTCCCGTCAAAATTAGGAGACATGTGTATTACTATTGTGCAGGTGTTCGCATTGCAATAAAAATAATTTTGAATTTTATTTTTTTTTGTTTCGTCTCGTTTAGAAACACGTGCATTATTTTTTTTAAATTTTATCCGCGTGTCGGGTAAAATGGGACCGATGTAGCTTGAACGGCGAGAAATTTTTTTTCGGGTACGCTGCTCAAATGTTCTGTGTTGCTCTAATTTATTGGGTATGGTATCATACAATTTTCCCATTTCTTCTAAAAGCTGCTTGAAATTTAATTCAATATGATCTGGTCTGGAATGAAACCATTCCACTGCTTTACCTTCCAATTTGTTAATAAGCTCAATCTTATACATCCAGATCATCCAGATCTTCATCCAGATCGCATGTCATAATTAATTTAATTTTTCCCACAAATGTTTGAAAATTATCTCCTGGGTCCTTTAAATGCGGATAACAATTTACATGTCTCCGTTTTTACAGGTGTTTTTTTTTCATTTACTTTTTGTCGTAAATCTAGTACAAGATCTTCCAATTCTTGGTTTTCATTGTCTTTATTCTCATTTAAACAAATCAATTAGACGTTGTTGCAATTGCGGTTTATTGCCTTCATTTTCAATATTTAAAGATTTAAGAGTGTCTTGTAATTGATCCACGTTATATTTAACGACATTGCGGATATTTTTTTTATATAAAATTACTTCAGACAAAAAAGGAAATTTTTTTAAAATTTGTACGTAAAAAAATTTAAAAAAAAAGTAAAAAAAATTTGTACGTGTTTGTATTATATATTTGTATGTATTGTTTATGTATTTACATTCCTATATTCATCGTTGTCACATTATTTTATATTTATCTCTCTTTATATTAAATTTTCTGTTTTTTTACGCACTAAAGCTTACCGCTTTACCCCACATTATTATTACCCCCGAAATTATTCACTAAACAAAATAACACGTCTGTTCAATACGACGCTCACCATACAATTCATTTCTTTTCCTATGGGTGTTGCTGTTTGTTTTATACATTCATGTATAAGTGTCTATATTATGTATTTACTACTTATGCAAATACTAATCCTTACACAATTCTTCACAAAACGAATCAAGAAACATTTTCTGATTTTTCATTGATTTTGTAAAAAAAATTTACCGACAGCAGTAATCGACCCCGTTTTGGTAGAGATCTCAAAAGCTATTTAAGTTTCCGAAATAAAATAAAAGAAGATTGACGAAAAAAATCGAATCGCATCAACCATTCTTGAGATATCATTGGTACAGACCTCCATTCATCCGGACGGAAGGACAGACTTTTTATTTAATTTTTTTATCAGGGACCTTCGAACTGCGAGAAAAGTGGTTTTGGATCAAGATTTCAGTAATTAGAACGGCAAAAAAGTAATAATCTACATTGTCTACAAATATTTTACATACTTTACACATTGCCGATATTGTCCACACTAAAATAAATTGGTTCAGGGATGAAAGTATAATGGATTCAGCGTGACCCTTGCAAATCATTGTATAGGTTCTCCGCGGCCAACCCACTGCCTCTGAAATTTGGGTAGTATACCTAAATGCGATTCTACGATTACTGCAAAATGTGATGGAATACTACCATACATCTTATACACATCGCAAATTGATCAATGGAACTTCCTGGTACCGCTAAAAATACCACATCGATCATTAAACATAAATTTATGTGCATTAATTGGTGAATATCTTAACAAATATAATTTCATGTAATTTTCCCAGATGCCTTTTATAAATCTTTATTTACCTATCTGCTCGTACAGGTTTTTGTTTTACAAATAAATTACACAACAACTTATTTATAAATAAATATTTACTGTAAATTCGTATAAATATCAATTATTTTTATATGGACAATTTTGTGCTATAAAGTTTCTCTTCTCGACACTCAATAAATCTCAAATGTTCCTCCCTTAAGTAGGAAACCGTATACATAAAGCATAATAAACTATTGTACAGAACCAAACGAAGCTTACAAGAGTTAAAACTATATAAAACACAAATTAGTCAATTCAACATTATAATCGTCGTATTTTACCGTGGCAAGAAAATAGAATTTACCGCCACCCATAATAAAGCTATATAACATTCATCCCATCATTTTAGGTGTGCCCGGGGGTTGGGAAGTTAAACGCATTTGAAAAATGTGATTTACTCTTATTCGTATTCTAACTTGGTGTACTCGTATAAAAATGACTACCGCATTGAATATACCGTCCGCGAATCTTTTCAAAGAAAAACAAAATTTAATGGTAAAAAATTATTTTGTTTTTATATTTTTGAAATAAAAAATAAAATAAAATTTATTGATTGTCTCAACATCGAGAAGATTTACAGCATTTTTTTTTATATATGACCAAATTATATTTTATAGGAAAAAATCCAATAAATATCATAGACTCTAATGTAGAAAATGTAATTTACACAAAAAAAAAATCTCGAGTAAAAGGAAAATCCACATTTTCATTAATTTTTATGTGCGATTATCGATTATAATTAGAAATAATGTTACGTGATTTAGATAAATTACAGTTTATGTACGAGTATATAGTCTTGGTGTCATTTATGCACTTAGGAATATAAAACGAATAAAAAATCGTTGTTGTAAAACGAAAATAATAAGCGCAACTTTAAGCACAAAACAAAAACACAACATTAAAATTAAAAAGCACAGTAAAATGATAATTTGCCAGAAACTTTTTTATATATTTCAAAATGCAAAAACAAAAAAAAAAAATAATATACGTATATAATTATTACAATATTCTCTTCATTTTAATAATAATAATTATTTAAATTATTATAATAATTATTTCGAAAATAAAAGAAAAGCATGCAAAAAATATAAACTGGAAAGAATAAAGTTTTATATTTTTCTTAAAATTTATGCAGCATTTCTTTCTAATAGTCGTCATCTTAATGTTTTTTTTGTGTCTTGTAATGAGAATTACACAATTAAAAAATATCTTTCGTGTTTTTGCTCCAAGTGAAAATTAAAGAGAAAAATAACGGAAAAATTAAGATTTTATTGTTGTAATTATGTATAATTATATCTGGGAAAAACGGGAAAAATAAATTATTTATTTTGAAAAGTATTTTTGTGTTGTATACCTAAATTTGATGACTTTAGTTTCGTATTTATATAGGTATTAAGTGTACTTGTTTAAAGAGTTATCAAGGAGTCGACATGATTCCATCAAGTTTCTAATATAAAAAAACAACAATTATATTAGAAAACTCATTTTCTCAGGGTTTTGGGATTTTTAATTGGTTAGCACGCGAAACATTTAAAATTGTGTTCAGGGAAAGTTTCGAATTTCAAAATGAAACTATGCATACCGATTAAGCCCAATTTGTGTTAATTAGTGCTCACAGGGAAAAATTAGTGCTAGTCCAAGGGGTCAATTCGCGTTCCATGAAATAACGGAAATGAAAAGTTTTTTCCATTTGCAATCTAGTAGTTTGAATTATTTGCACGTTATTTTAAATTCCACTGTGTGAAATCATAATTTCTTATTGGCAATTCAAACCTACTCGATTGCAAATGAAAAAAACTTTCCATTTACATTATTTCATGGAACGCGAATTGACTCCCAGGAGCTGAAAAAACGGGAAAATAAAATTTCAAATTTCGCCTGCAAGACCAAACATATAAAACCTCTGGCGTAACTATTGAATTCGACGTTCATTTTCGACGGCTATCGTTTTCCGAATATCGTTCGACCGAATGTCGAAGGGCCGAATGGGTCGAAGGGCTGATTTTTTTTTTTTTGTTTTTAGAAATATAATTTATTAAATTTGTTGTTTTATTGAATATTTAGTAAATTTTTTTTTATTAAACATAAATGAATTTCTTATGAATTTATGTATTTTACTATTTTTCATCACGTATCCCGTCAGCGATACATTTTGGTGATGGAGAATTTTGTCATGCGCCACCAATAGGTACATGTACAAAAAATAAAAAAAATAATTAAATTAAATAAAAAAAATAAAAAAATATATTTCTAAAAACAAAAAAAAAAAAAAAAAAAAAAAATCGGCCCTTCGACCCATTCGGCCCTTTGACACATCCGGCGGATGAATTGCTAATTCTTGGATTTTAATACTTTATCTCTAGTTTTTAATTTGTTGTTCACCAAAAATATTATTGACGGTGTGTACCTCTGTATTTTGTTTGTTTACTATAGGCTGTATACCAAGATTAAGGTCAAAGTCAATTTTAAGTAAATTTTTCAGTAAATTCAATTATTTTTCAAAAAATTTATAGCAAATTGATCGAAAAATCTTTCCTAAAATCGGTTTTTACCGTAGTAAACGATTTACCTTAAGTTTGGCACACAGCCAAAGTATCTTTTAGGGGCTAGATTGTTTTCCCCCAATTTATTAAAGAAAATTTATGAAAATCATATCTCTATCATAAGCACAAATTTCGTTAGTGTAGCCCTCTTTGGAAATTTTTAAAATTAATTTTTTCCTATGAGCACTAATCAACACAAATTGGGCTTAATCGGTACGTAAAGTTTCATTTTGAAATTCTAAAGCTTCCCTGCTGCAGCTACCCACACATTAACCGATGATAGTCGCCTCATCTTTGAGGATAGATATACATTATCTATCCTCAAAGATGAGGCGACCAAATTAGAGATTTCAAAGTCGAGTATCGATTACGCGGGTACCCGGGTAATTTTAAGAAATTTTTACTGCTCGATTACCCGGGTATTTTGATCGAGTGCTCCAATAACGTCAATTTTCATTTTTTTTTATTTTCAATTTTCGTGATGGAGATATACGTCGGAATCATTAATGTTGAAAGCCATCTATGTTAAAACCGCACGCCAAGCATTTGGCCGTGCTTAATGTGTTGAAGTTGTATACAAAAATTTAAATATCGAAACCATGGAGATGCTCTCGACGATGCCCGAAATTTAATTTTTGGAATCAATTCCGTAACACTAATTAAACTTCCCAATATTAGGGAAGCATTATACAGAACGAGGAAAACCATAAAATTGTTCAAGATCGGCAATTCGGACTGCAATTTTACATAAAGAAATACTGGAACAAGAAAGAAAGGTGTTAAAGGTTCTTCTGGACTGCAAGTACGGTTCAAATACTCTGGTAACGTCCGCCAACCGTTTTTTGAAGCTATATTCATATATAAATTCTCCGCTTAACAACCGTGACTTCCGCAAACTTCAGAAAAGTTCATAGCCTTAATCCGACAAATCTAGACTTTTAACGTGCGAAATTTAAATGTAATTTTTGGTCAAATACGAGTTGTTTGGATATGTCTGGCCCAGCGCACAATTTCGCAAAGTTGCCACGGAACGATTTTTTTCTGACTTTTCTTAAAGTAAGGCAGGAGTGTGACGATCTCAAAAATATCTAGCCATAATCTGACAAATTTGTACTTTTAACGTGGGAAATTTAAATGTAATTTTTGGTCAAATACGAGTTGTATGGATATTTCTGGCCCAGCGCATAATTTCGCAAAGTTGCCACCGAACGTTTTTTTTTCTAACTTTTCTTAAAGTAAGGCAGGAGTGTGACAATTTCAAAAAACATAGCCTTAATCCGACAAATTTTTAAGTGTGATCGTAGGCTGGGATCGTGTGTGGGCTGGGTGTTGCTCTTTACAGTTTATACACCTTGCAGGTTCGGTTCGACTAACAGAACAGTTTCACGTTGTGTCTGCTGGTACATTTTTTGCACCTAACATCTCTCCCGCAATATCGTTTGGTGTGGTTATATCCTTGGCATTTTTTGCATTGCGGTACTAATCTCGTGTTCTTTTCCAGTGGTTCTATTGTAACTCTCGCATTAAGTATTGTTTTGATATTATATTCGATGCTTCCTGCAAAACAACAACGGGCACTTCTATAAACGAAATGATGCGTGTAGGCCGAATCTTACAAGACAATTTAACAACAATATTGATCAGATGGAAGAAACATCGTTATGTTATTGCATCGGACATTGAGAAAATGTTCAGGCAAATACAAGTAACCAGCCAAGATCAAGACTTTCAACGAATTCAATGGCGAACAAATCCAAATATGCCCATGAAAGCCTATACATTAAAAACAGTTACCTATGGAACAGCCTCTGCAACCTATCTGGCCACAAAAACTCTACAACAACTGGCCATAGACGAAGCATCAAAATATCCGATTGGGTCCAAACTCGCATTAAACGATTTCTATGTGGATGATCTATTATCTGGGGCCAACACAATAACAGAGTCAAAAGCTGCGCAGAGAAAGCTACAAGAACTTCTCTTACTAGGAGGTTTCAACCTTAGAAAATGGGTCAGCAACAATAAGACAAGTTTAGAAGAACTTCCAGAGAGCCTTAAAGAAACTGGTCTACACACGATAGAATTTGACGAGACAATAAAAACTCTAGGACTCCTCTGGAACTCTGCAACAGATACGTTTCAATTTAAAGTGTCTTTGCAGAGAACTAAACCAGTGATATCCAAACGAACAATTCTGTCGGAAGCATCTAGGCTGTTTGATCCGCTGGTATGGTTAGCACCCGTGGTAGTTCAGGCGAAAATCTTGCTTCAAGATTTATGGGCATCTGGCGTAGGATGGGATGAAAAACTTAATTCAAAATTTGAAGAGAGATGGTCAAACTACAAACTAGAACTACCACAGTTAGAGAAAATTAGAATTAATCGATGGACACACTACACCACCCAAGCCAAAATTGAATAACACGGTTTCAGTGACGCATCTAATCACGCGATAAATAATAAAACAACACTAAATGCTGATAAAACGAGAGTTGCACCGTTAAACCAGACAATCTCGCTTCCAACATGCGTTGGATATAAACAATAACATAACGATATTTTGCTGGAGTGATTCTACAGCAGTATTAGGTTGTATAAAAGGAAAACCCCAAAATCATAAAACCTTTGTGGCAAATAGAATAACAGAAATTCAATCCAATACCAATCCTAGCCAATGGTATCACGTAGCGTCCAAGGATAATCCTGCGGATTGTTCATCTCGAGGATTAAACCCAGTCCAATTATTAGCCCACATGGTTTGGTGGGAAGGTTTAATGTGGCTAAAGGGTTTGGCATCGAACCAACTAATGGGAATATTACCAAAAGAAAGGGTAAGCCCTGCACCACCATTCACAATTGCTGAGTAGACTATGCAGGTCCAATTAGCATAAAATTGTGGAAAGGCCGCTGTAACAAAACAACAAAGTGTTACATTGCTATATTCATATGTCTAGCCACAAAGGCAATTCACCTTGAACTCGAGAGTGGCCTATCAACAGATGCCTTCCTAGCCGCATACAAACGATTCATATCAAGACGAGGAATTTGTCTGAAAATATTCAGTGATTGTGGGACAAACTTCGTCGGAGCAGACAAAGAACTACGAAAGCAGGCTAAACAACAAGAAGCTGAAATTAAAAGCAGAACAGCACAAATAGGCACTACTTGGCATTTTGTGCTCCCGGGAAGTCCTCACTTCGGAGGGTTATGGGAAGCGGGGGTAAAATCGACGAAACATCATCTTCGAAAAATCATCGGAACTCATACTTTAACCTTTGAGGAACTTTCAACACTTCTAGCACAAATAGAGGCATGCTTGAATTCTAGGCCACTGGCTCCTCTTTCAAATGACCCAGAAGATGATGGTTTTTTAAGTCTAGCGCATTTCATAACAGGGAGATCTATCATAGCAATGCCACAGCCTGACATCGAAGGTACCCAGATTACAAAAGGTGGAATCTGCTAACCAAACTCAGTCAAGGATTTTGGAAGAAAAGGCACACGGATTACCTTTCGCGATTACAACATAGGCCAAAATGGTTGCTTGAACAACCTAACCTTCGAGTAGGAGCATTGGTGATCTTCAAGGATGAACATTTACTTCCCACACACTGGCCACTAGCCAGGATATTTGAACTGCACCCTGGACAAGATAGACTCGTCAGAGTAGTTTCCTTTAAATATAAAGATAACACGCCTAAACGAAATATCACAAAAGTATGTCGCCTACCCATAACTAACAACTCAGATGATCAGATGAACATGAATCAACAAAATAGTGACTGTGTCCGTTCAACAACAACTAAGGATGGAAACAAAACACAGCAGGAACGATTAAAGGGCCTAGATAAAACAATTGCGCCAGAGACTAATGATACCACACAGCTCCATGCAAAGTACAACCAATCCCTGAGACGGCAGCCCCATAGACATGCGAAGGGCGCGACCAAAGCAAATTATCTAGCCCTAACAGTATTTTCAATTTGCTGCATACTAGGTTTGGTACAGGCCCAGATCGATGTTACACCATTTAACCATTCGACTGGGATATGTTTCGAGGATATAGGCAAACTTGAAGTGGTAGCCATGAAGTGGACGATAGTATTTTACTACAACATGACGAGTTATTGGGAGGAGATAGAAGTCTTTAAATAAGCTCAGATCGAATTGGAAGCAGCCTGCAAAGAGCTCTCTAACCTAAGATGCGACATAATCGTACAACAACTTCAGTGGCAATTACGAGCTTCTATTGACAATCAACAAGGAACGGCGGCGAGTAAAACGGGGCTTTGGAGACAAAGTCGGTCTTATGCTTGGTGACATGTTTGGACTTCTCACCCAGCGTGAAGCTGATCAGTATGAAGTCCAATTTGAGAATATTAACAACAACGAGAATCATCTAATGGCACTGATGAGAAACCAAACATCAATAATAGACAACACAATAAAGTTGGTAAAGCACAACTCTAATCTAACAGTCACATCGTTGAGCAATCTAATTAAAGAACAACAGAAACTAAGATTGAAAATAGAGCTGTTGAACGAGTATCGAACATACGAAGAAAGAGTCCGCTCAATATTAATGAGCATGATCGAATTAACCCTAATATTAAAGAACCTAGAGGATACTCAACGAGGCCTTCTTGATATCGCCTACTATGCACATCGTAACCTCAAATACTCTCCAATAATTAAATCGAAATAATAACTGGATTTAACAGATCCAATAGAACAAGAGTTTCTGTTTTGTGTGCTTTATGAAATTGGAAATATTCAACAGTGTAATCTAATTGATCGTGTGATTCGTCAACTTTTGCACCATGATACTGGAACTAATGTTTATTGTTTAACTGCTCATGAAGGTTGTGAAAAAGCACCCAACAGCAATCATTCGCGAATTAAATTCGTTTAATCTTTGTTGCATAGCTTCAACTCTATTACTTGGAGGTAGAACTTTACACAATGTGTTTAAATTGCCTGATGATAGACATAAACCATTTGGAGGGAAAACGATACTTCTGTGCGGTGATTTTCGGCAAATCTTCCCAGTTGTTCTACATATATCACGTGCAATTTTAACCGTGCATTAGTGACCTATCCTCAACGAGCTACGAAGAACCTAATAATTGAATTGATTTTATCTTATATCTTCCACTTTAAATACAATTCTTTGAAAAAAGATTTAAATGGAAATATAAAATGTAATTCCCAAATAAGCGACAAACCTGATTTAATTGAATTATCCCTTAACGACTTGTTGCCGGGTAAGCGTCCAGAATTCAAAAAGTATTTCACAATAGACGTCCGGTTGGGCGTAAGTTCGAATATGCTTTTGTGTAAAAGAATTTATTGATAATCATATTCAACTTTAGGGTTATAATTTGAATATTTTTAAACATAACATTTTAAGAGAAAATAGAAGAATAAAATAAAAGATAATGTGGTAAACTAATACCACAAAACTGTGTATTAAATATTTTTAAATTAAGTATAAGAAAGAAAATATTTCACAAAATAAAATATAATAAACTAAACTGTGTAAAATAACTCCTGCAACGCGCACGCTCTCTTGAAAAATCAAAACAAGACTGAATTTACATGCGAATAACACAAAAGTGCACGTACACAAAAAACGGCAAAACATAACAGAACATAGATAACATATAACAACAATAACAGTAATAAGCGGCATTGGACCCAGTAACTAAAAGTGGCATGTTGCTTATATGGCGGCATTGGTCCGTTACGGTCCAATATTTATTTTGTTTCTTCGCAATAAAAAATTACCCATAGGTGACTAAACGCCCGTTGACCAATCTGGGCCTAACGAATACCTAACGAAATTTGATAAAAACGGTATGATTTTCTTTTAATGAGGTGGTACTCGGGAATTTTTTTGTTGTTGAATTTTTCATTATTTATTTACCGTTTAATCGTAAGTGACCAAACGATAAAAACTATAAGTGATCAATCCTGACCAAACGAATTCAATCATCAATTTTGTCAAAACCTATAGATGGGGTGCTAAAACGGCGGAGCCGTATTTTTAAGTCAAAACCCTCAAGAGTTCTACATTATTGTGTAGCAGCAAATAAACAAAAAAAGATTCGATTTGAATAACCACATTTTTGTACTAATTAAAAATATTAAAAATTACTGTTAATTTAAATCCTTCTATCAAAATACCAAGTACCAAAATATGTATAGGGTATGGTGCTTGAATTTGTAAATTTTAATAAATTATTTAAATAGAGCTATAAAAATAACCATAAAAATAATTATTATAGCTCTGATTATTTTTTATTGATATAGACAAAGTATTTTGCTGTATTATCTCTATATAAATGTTGTAGTCAGTGTTTTTGGTAGAACAACGAACAGCAGAACCAAAAGTTTATATACAGTTGTACACATTGAAAGAGATAATACTATTAAAAAACATACCGAATTAATACAATAAAAATTATAAGAAAAAGCTTTCCACACACCAAAAAAAAAAAAATAAAAAATACTCAACTCTGTTATATTTCGTCCTTCTTGAGCTTTAATTTTCTATTTGGTTTATTAAATTAATTTCGTCTCTCAATCGTAACTTTTATGTTTTCCACACACAAAAAAACACTGTACTATATACAGTATATTTAATGCTGCTTTGAATATGGTTTTATGTTTAACGATATAAACTGATTAATTAAAATATTATGTTAATTTTGTGTAATTTAATGTCAGGGATTTAGGATTTTTATATAAATCAAAATCTCTCGTTCTCTCTGCAAGTAGTTTTTTTTTATTTTATTTTTCGATGTTTTAATTTTATTTAAAAAATGTGTACAAAGCAATAAATTTGATTTAAATGTATATTTATTTACAAAATACAGCTATCATAATAGTTTTTTAATTAGTTTTTGTTGTGCTCTCTATATATACATCATATAGATTGGCTGTGGTAGATGTACGAGTATATATATATGGAAAAATTATTGGATTAAGTTTAATTGCAGTAATTAATTATCATAAATAAAAATCATAGATAAAGTTGTAGTCGTAAACATGAAATAATGTAATTAAAACGTGATATTATAAATTTAAATTTTTATTATACGAATTTAATTTTAAAGCTACCACAACAATTTTTTGTTTGTTTGTAAAGAATATGTCATTTTAATGTCGATTAGCATTCATTACAACACGTAATGGATACTAGATGGCAAAGTACTGTTCCACGACATCTTTCAGTAGCTGTCCTTTTAGGGAACACGTATTTTCCTATCTAATTAAGAGAAACTCTAAAATCGGTAATTTTCATCTATATAGACGAAAGTAAATTCATCACAGGTTTACTACACTTGGGTGCAAAAAATCGCACATTGCTCAATTTACCACAAAAGTTCCAAAATATCAAAAAAAAATCCAAAATTTGTTTAATTTTTTTTTTAGTTTCGGCTTTTTTATAGACAAAATATATTTTTTTTTGATGACATTCACAATGTTTACGACTTGTTAGTCATTGGAAATAAAGAGGCCATCTACTCACAATATCTCTACCAAAAAAAATAGAAAAAATACGCCCCCCCCCAATTTTTAACCCCAAGAGTCATGTATGAAAGATACACAACCCTTACAAAAAAATGGAGAACTTCCTCAAGTTCTCTTTGGCAGCTGGGATTCTACTCATCAGGTTGCAACGTTTTGTTTCCAATGACTAATGCCTCAACCAGTCAGACTTAAGTTCTTAAGTTGTGCTCCGTTTTGGACCACTTAGGAGAGCGGCACGACCACCAACATTTTAGAAGTCAGTTGTTTATTTGTGACGAGAAGCCTATAAAATGTTTTTGATTGTAGCACTAACCGAAGTGGTGCAATCGGCGTGTAACTTAAGCTCTTAAGTCTGACTGGTTGAGGCATAACAAGTCGTAAACATTGTGAATGTCATTAAAAATAATATTTTTTGTCTATAAAAAAGCCGAAACTTTAAATAAATATACAGACAAATTTCAAACTTCTTAGTTTAATTTTTTTTAATGCAGATTCATAGTCTATTTCAATACCTATCCATAGTGGTACCTTTTTTGTACTTGTACCGTGCCAACAAAGTGACCGCACCATATCCTTTTCATAAAATTGTCCATGACCAATTTGCCCATTTGCGGCTGTATGTTCCTCAATAACTTCACGAATTCCATCTTTAAGGCCTTGAATCGATTATGGAGCATTGGTATAAACCTTATATTTCACGAGGCTGTAAAAGAAAAAGTCTAAAGTTGTTAAATCATAAGATCTTGGTGGCCAATTGTGATAGCCTCTTCGAGAAATAACACGCGCAGAAAGCTTTTCTTGCAAAATTGGGATTGTTTCGTTGCTTCTGTGACACGTAGTGGTGAAAATAAACGTCGTCCACATCAATATCTTCCAATTCCGGCTATACAAAATCATTAATCATAGCTCGGTAGCAAAATCCGTTCATCGTAACAGTTGCACCAGCCTCATTTTCGAATAAGTAAGGTCCAATCACACTGCCAGCCCAAAAATCGCACCAAACAGTGACACGTTGAGGACGAAGAGGCTTTTTAACTATTATTCTTTGATTTTCATAGCCCCAAAAATGCGACGACTCTGCTTATTAATGCAGCTTCCGAGGTAAAAATGGGCCTCATCACTGAATTGATAGATGAAAATCCGGTTCATTTTGATGCATTTGAAGGAACCAATCAGCGAAGATATGGCGTTTATGGTGTTCGGCCAGCTTAAGTCCTTGTGGTAATTGAACTTTAAAAGCCTTAAGACCTGTTTTTATGCAAAATACGGTGTAATGTCGTTTGTGGAATGTCTAAGTCCAAAGATCGATGAAGAATCGACAAACCAAAACTTTGTCATCTGTTTTACTAGTGCTTTAGTTTTGCGAACTGCGTGACTGTAAAATATTCACTATTTTTGTAGTGGATTTTTAAAATTTCAGTGCGTTGTTGGAGCAAGTATCGTACCATTTTAAGTAATGGCGTAGTTTTTACTTGTGAACTGTCAAAAGATGACAACTGTCCAAATAGCAGGCTATTCAAAATGAAACCTCTTATTGGAAAACCCTGTATAAAAATGGTGCAAAAAATGTATAAACGCGCATCAGTTGAGTGCGGCTGAACCGATTTGGCTTAAACTTTTCTTGTTTTGTTGCCAATTGCCTGGAGATGGTTTTTACGGAAAAGGCGGAAAATTTGGGAAATCGAAAAATCATGTTTTGTACTGGATTTTACGTGTATTCGATCTAGGTGATCTTTTAGAAGAGAAAAATTGGAAAATCTGAGTGGAAAACTCGGAAACTTCCGGAAAAACCCAATGAAAATTGAACTTTTTGTCTATGAAATTTACAATTTTTTGCATGTTTTGATAATTTTGGACGCTGTAAAGCGTGAAAAGTCAGAAATATCAGAAAATCGTGAAATAAATTAATATTAATAAAAACACAAAGTTAATGAGATAAATAAGAGATGGCGCTAAGGTGTGCTCATTTGTGCCACAATCCAGTAGATGGCGTTGTACGTTGACTAAGGCGTTTTTCATCACGTTCACATGCAATCCGAAATGGCCTGAAATTACCGGTAATCTACTGCCAACTTCGAATCGCTTCGTGTTATAAATGGTGTGTTGTGCGCCACTTATCGAGAGTCTTGCCAACGTCTGAATTTCCTGGAAAACGACTCACATTGGGAGTCAACACTCGCCGATTCCAATTCTGTCCATTTCATTCCATTTCTTCGTCTGCGACGTGTCATTCATCGAACGCATTGGAATTCTGAAAAAAATACAAGGACTAGATGGCATTTTGCATCGAGTTCACACTGCAACATCGAATTATGAGCTTTAAATGAACGACTAGATACGCAACGAAACTTTGATCTTGATCGAAGGCATGTGCGTGCTATGTACGGCATTTATTTGTCGAAATTGAGCATGCTAACACCAATTCGTTCGATGAACGATGAATTTAGTGGTGAATTGCCAGGAGAGCAAGCGGAATGTCCCGCTTTTGAATGCATAGCAAAAGAACATGAACGACGCTTGATGAAGGCAGTTGACGAAGGAAACGGCGGAATATTCTTCCTCGATGCTGCCGGTGGAACAGGTAAAATCTTTCTGATTTCATTGCTTTTGGCCACAATTCGCTCGAGATCTCAAATAGCGTTTTTTGCATCGTCGGGAATTGCAGCCACATTGCTGGACGGCGACCGAATCGTACATTCTGCATTGGATTTGCCGATGAATATCCACAGAAATGACAAGCCAGTATGCTCAATTTCCAAGAACTTGGCGATGGCCAAGGTATTGCAAGAATGCAAAATCATCATCTGGGACGAGTGCACAATGGCACATAAACGATCATTGGAAGCCTCCAATCGAACGATTTTCGAAGTGACTCAATACGTTTTGGTGGAGCGATGGTTCTGTTGGCCAACGATTTTCGTCAAACGCTACCTGACATTCCGAGATCAACAGCTGCAGATAAACTCAACGCATTTCTGAAATCGTCGAGTTTGTAGCGCTATGTAAAGAAGTTGCAGTTGACCACGGACATGAGAGTCGTGTTACAGAATGACTCATCAAAAATCACTGCTGATTTTTTCAAACAACGTGGCTACGGTCAAATTTCTGTTGATGTTTCGACTGGATTGATTTTGTTTCCCTCGAGGTTTTGCATGTTCACGATGTCGAAGAATGAGCTTATCTCGAAAGTGTTTCCGGACATCTGCCAAAATTATATGAATCACGATTGGCTCAACGAATGAGCAATTTTGGTAGCGAAGAACAAGGACCGAGTTTTTCAATCCGCTTAACCATACTGCGAAATTTGAACCATCCGAGATTGTGTAACGTAACGCGATTAACCTTGAAGAAACTTATAAACAACGTGAATAAAGCGACGATCATCAAGAATAAATTCAAAGGAGAGGATATTCTAATTCCGAGAATTCCTCTGATTCCAACTGACATGCCGTTCGACTTCAAGCGCATTCGTTTGGCGCTCGCTATGACGATTAACAAATCGCAAAGTCAATCGTTGGAAGTATGCGGAATAAATCTGAAATTTCAATGTTGCCACCCACAATTACAATGCATTGTATTCATTTGCGTCTGTATTCGATTTAATTCCACTCGAATAAAATACATTGAATTCTTTTGAATTCCAACTAACTCCAATTCATTTCTATACTGAGGCTATGTGCCAAACTTATGGTAAATCGTTTACTACGTTTAAACCAATTTTATAACAGATTTTTCGATCAGTTTGCCATCGTTTTTTTGGTTTTGTTTGAACAGTATTTTTGTTATTTTGTTCTCGCTTTTTTGCTGTAAGGATTATTATTCTGCCCCTTTTTCTGCCACGAGCAGGAGTGCGTACAAGAGATGATTTTGAGTTTGGAATAACAATTTAGTATGGAATAACAGATTGAGTATGGAATAACAGATAAAAAACAGAATCCGTTGGGCGGTCCGAATACCCAGGTGGTATTGATAGCAAAAATGGTGTTAGCTCTTCAAGAATTTCAGGATTAGCTGTCTAATTTCCAGAAACCCTAAATTGCTCTAATGCAATGGTTGCAGGTTATGGGAGCAGTGCGGAGGAAAAATCAAAACCACAACGCCGTTTATTTTGCATAAATTAACCACTGGAATGAAAATATGGGACTGGCAGCCAGACTTACAAGTGGCCAAATGCAACCCACCGAGACCCCTTTCAAAAAATGTCTATGCAACAGTTCTAAGGGAATTATAAACATTGAAGGAAGCGAATTTCCAATATAGCATTAACAGCAAGGCACATCCTAACTAATGTACATCTTTTCGACGATGCGATGCTTCCCACTTGCTTTTTCCCCTTTTTACCAATAAAGAAACTTACCAATAAAGAGTCGGAAAAATACTGAAAAATACTTCTGTATTTGTTTTTTACTTTTCTTTTGTTAAATTTCATGTTCACTATTACTCGGACGTTTATGCGACCGAACTGCAAATTTTTGTGAGGGCGTTCAGACACTACAGTACTTGTTTCTATATCAAAAAAAGACTGTGTTCACGTATTTCGACCCCAGAACAGATTGCATATTAAAAACAAGCAGGGTCAAGGAAAAAGTATAGTGTTTTATACTCGTAAAAAAAACGTTTCTTGAAGCTTGAAATTTTTTGAATTTGATATTCGCCTCAGGAAATGCTGTTACGTTACCATAATGTTACAATTTCATGCATGTGATGACACGGCTACAGTTTTACTACTAAAAAAATTAACAAAAACGTCATATAATTATAAAGCAGTGTGAAGTTCTTACTAAGCCTATGCTAAACGTTTATATGTGTTGGTGCGTATCATAGTGATACCTGTATTAAGCGGAAACAATTGTTTTGAAGTTTTAATTTCGTAACATTATTTTAAATATTTGGCAGCTAACTTTAGAAAAGCCGAAATAAATTCTATAATATTTACCATTTCAATAATCAATATTCACTAACTCGAATATTGAGGTTAATAAGCTAACTAGAAAATCGGTATCTGAGGCAGAATAGCAACATTGGATAAATAAAAATTTAACCCCGAGTGGGGTAATAGACCAATTTGAAAAAATAATAACAAGTTCCAAAAGCAGGGAACTTCCTCGTATTTAAAATTTGAAACAAATTTAATGAAAATTCTTAGAGCCACAATATACAGGGTCGGTTATGTGTTATTCCTTTTTCATTTGTAAATAAAATTTTGGGATGCTAAGTCAGAATTTTTTATTGGTAAGGAAAAAGGTGATTGGTTCTACGCTATTTTTATTTGAAAAACCATATCGATCATATGCTCACCACGGCTTCGTTAACAGGCGTGCATTCGAACATCAAAATATTCGATGACATTTTCCAATAAAAGAGGATCAATGACCTAAATTTCAGCTCGAACATTGTTTTTAAGTTGTTGAATTGATTGTGGATGATTAGCATACACCGTACCTTCCAAATAATTCCACAAACAATAATCAAGTATATTACTGAAAAAAATAATATTTTTATTGATATAATAATATTTTTATATGTGCTTCGCACCTTCTGGATATCGCCATTATACGTTACATCAAAGTATGGTACCGTCCGGGTCAAAGTGATATACTCAAAATACTCAAAGTTTAAAAAAATATTAAAGTGTTTCAATTGTTTAATCTAGTATCTGTAGTGGTCTAAATAAACTGCAATTGTTTCAAATTGCCGATAATTATAATTTAAGATGGTAAAGTATAAACTATATGCATTCGCAGTTTTAAATGCTTTAATTTTTGGATGTTTTATTAGCATTTTGTTAATTTTAATTGTTTATCATAATTAATAATAAATACATATATACATATACATATCTCATCATTCATGACTTATTCAGCTATGCTACACACAATTTTGGTTTCTGGATTCAAACTATTGCGCAATAGATTTTAATTTTTAATTTTAAACCCTTATTTTAAATTAAATCATTAATTTTTTTTGTCTTGTTTTATTCTTTTCTATCGAAAATAAAATTTAAACAAAAATCTACATCTCAAAAATGTCCTTAATTTTTTTTATTTTCATTTCAATTTTTTTCATTTCGGATTCACGGACATAAATTTTATTACGCAGCTGCGACGTAAAAATTTTGACCGTGAGTCCGAAATGAAAAAAATTGAAATGAAAATAAAAAAATTTAAGGACATTTTTGAGATGTAGATTTTTGTTTAAATTTTATTTTCGAGAGAACAGAATAAAACAAGACAAAAAAATTTAATGATTTAATTTAAAATAAGGGTTTAAAATTAAAAATTAAAACCTATTGCGCAATAGTTTGAATCCAGAAAACCAAATTATAGTGTAGCATGGCTGATTGCCTAATTTCACACGAATTTTCTAGTAACTGGTAATTATTTCAAGGCCAACTAGTCGTAATAGATAATGTAAATGTATGTGTAACAAAATTTACAAAAACAAATAATTATTGAAATCTCTTCGCATATCTCGTTGCATCTCATCCGTGTATATAACTTCAACTTTTTTTTATTTTGTTTTATTCTGCTCTCTCTCAAATAAAATTTAATCTAAAATGTACAAGTCAGCGGTTCCCAAACTTATTTTGTTACGGAACCCTTTTCCGATTCTTCAAATTTCATGAAAACCTATTCATGGAAAACCCTGTTTCGTATAAATGCGTCGTTTAAGAACGGCAATATAACTCTAATAGCCTGTTTGGCTAAATTTGTATATTCATCAAATATATTACAGCAGAAAGTTGCTAACGAAATCTCTTCGAAGTTGGCGAGTATCTGAGCTAATTTCAATTAAATTCTCGTATTCTACTGCTAGTAGTCCCGTTGGCTTTAAATTGTTTTTGAAAGGATTTTGTACGTAATAATTATCGTTATTGTTTAATTTTGGCATGTATGTATGAAATGTAGTTGTATGTATGCGTGTATGTATGAAATGAAACCTTATGGCACGGATTTTATCTGGTGCCAGATCGTGCAACCCCTAAACATTGCTACGGAACCCCGGGGTTCCGCGGAACCCACTTTGGGAAACGCTGGCATAAGTCAAAAATGGTCTTGAAATATTTTTTATTTCATTTATGTATGTGTTAGTGTGGTTACACCGAAAATTTGTTTAAGTCGCCATTAAAACCCGTATCATAGCGTCGCCTCAGTATTATCTTGTCGTAAGTCCAAATATGTCATTTCTGGGAAATTGAGTTTTAAGTTTGAAAGCTTATTTAGATAGTATAGCATCGAGGAGTGTTTAATTTAATAGAATAATTCCAAACTTATCATATCATATATTGATTACCACTTCCTACACTTTAGATAAATCCACTAGTTTTTCCGGAAAATCACGAACAATTTTCCAATTTGTCGTATAATTTTCGAAGTTGAACCAAACAGTGGACTTACGATAAAAAATTTGCTCATACGACAAACACCCTCTAACTAACAAAGACATAAAACACATTAAAATATATGGACTTACGATAAAATTTGTAAAAATCTTAGGAGACGTAAGATTATTTTATAAAAATGAACGTTTGACTGTTAATGGTACAAACTAGCAAGGAACTAAAACATTCGTAAATATCGTCTGAATGTATCTTTTATTTTCAAAAACAAATATTCAGTAGTTTTAAATAAAATAGCATCTTAAAAAGAAAAATTCAAAATAAACAATAGGAAATAAAAAATAACCGCGATGTGCACCATTCAATAATAACCATGATACTGAATTAAAATTGCGATTAACTTTTATATATATTCTGCTCACGTGGTAAAATACTGTGATCTTATTGGTTTATTTTGTGACAGAAAAAAATGGGACATATACCAAAATATTTGTTTAAGCTGGACATACGACATTTGTATTATAAATGTGTGTTAGCGATTTTGTCGTATCTCCAGAATTTGTGACATACGATACAAATATAATCAGTTTATGATGTTGTGTGGATTTACGGTAAATAAATTCTCTGTAACTCAGAAACCATATAACCTAGGATAAAATCGATTGTAGATTTAGAAAGAGGAAGAAAAACTAAAAATACTAGTATAAAAAACTGAAAAACGACATTTTTGTACTTACGACAAGATAATACTGAGCCGACGACTGGTAAACGGGGAAAGAAACGAAGAAAAATACGGATTCTGTAATACTCTGTGTGCCATCAGCCGATGGACTTAATGTGCGATAATTGTTTTTTTGAAAGGATCTGAATATCTATACAAAACAGTTTTTTGACACAATACAAGGTGAGTGAGCTCGTGGCACTCTTACAAATTCAAAATAATTTATATATAATATGTGTACGTTTTTTTGCTGTCAAAATTTTTGTTTTCATAATTTTGATAAAAAGTGAGGTTAGTTACTGAAAATTCAGTAACTAACTGTTACTATTCTTCTAAATCTATTCTATAATTATTCAAATAACCTGTACGTTGCCTATCAATAGACGCTAAAGTACAAGTTAAAAATAATCGTACAACTTCAATATTTTTTAATTGTTTAAGTCTGATAAATCTCATAAGTTTAACAAAAAAGCCTGTACAGTACGAAAGCGTAGTAATACAAGTATAAATGAACTTATGCAACATCAAAAAAAGTAAACGGAAGGCAAATGAGGTTCAGGGAAACAATATAGGACAAATTAAATAATTTGTGTGACGTACTCCAAAAGTTACAGCAATCAGAAATAACTGGCAATAATTCCTAATAATTTTGAAAATGTCTCCAATCACATTACTGATGAAACGTAAGATTTACTAAAGTCATGGGAATTACAACCATTATATGAAAAATGTACATGTTTCTAAAAATAACTAAATTATACAATTTATTGAATGACTTGATACAAGAATTAACAATTTTGTTAAATTATAGATCATGGGATGACTGCTCGAAGCATTACACATTTAAAAACAATGACAGAGTAATATTGGAGTATTATTTACTATTGTGTCAGGAAATGCTCAAATCAACATCAACAACCGAGTTATCTTCGAATTTTTTTTCAAAATTCATCAAGCCTGGTCTATAAAGATAATCAATCAGCTACATCTAACAATTTACGGCAAAATTTATGGACATCATTTCAAAAAAATAAATAAATTTGTAAGAAAACAGAATGCAGCGGTTAGTACTTTCTCAACAAAAAATAATGCAACATCAGAAACAGAAACACAAACTAGAGTCACGAAACTACCATTACAACTATCAGACGATTACTTTACCATTAAAACCGAATTAAAACATTTAAAATGACTCTCTCTCTCTCTCTCTGGTACTATATCCCATCAATGGATTTGGCCGCCTCAAATGAGGTTTCATAATCATACAGGGTTATCTAATTCGAGGTTGATAAAGTAGAAATCTGTATACCGACATCTGTCAAAGATAAACGTCAAGTACGCTGTCATTTATTTAGTTGACATTCTGCCATTTAAGAATATGGAGCATTTAACAATCGCAAATTGGGTGTTGGAAAAACAGGCCGTCGATGCTGATTTTTCGAACAAAATTTTCTTCAGTGATGAAGCTCATTTTTCGCTTGGTGGATACGTTAATAAGCAAAACTGTAGAATTTGGGGCTCAGAAAATCCACAATTGATTGTAGAGAAGCCATTACACCCGGAAAAAGTCACTGTTTGGTGCGCATTGTGGTCTGGTGGTGTGATTGGACCGTATTTTTTTGAGAACAACCATGGACGAACCGTTACCGTCAATTCTGAGCGCTATGGCCGCATGTTAACCGATTATTTTTTTACGAAAATCGAAGATTATGATCTTGACGATATGTAGTTCCAGCAGGATGGAGCAACCAGTCACGTAACACGAGCAAATCGAGATCTTTTGCAAGAGAAATTTCCTGGACGTTTGATTTCGCGATTGGCTGATGTCAATTGGCCTCCAAGATCCTGTGATTTAACGCCTTTGGATTTCTTTTTGTGGGGCTACGCGAAAGATCGTGTTTACGCAAACAATCCTCAAACTCTTGACGAATTGAAAACTAATATTCGTAAGGTAATGGCCGAGATACCGCCCGAAATGTGCCGAAAAGTCATTGAAAATTACCTCAAAAGAATCAAGGCCGGTAAGAAGTCCCGTGGAGGACATTTGCATGATATCTTGTTTAACTAAAAATGGCAAGGATCAATCTGTAAAATGAAATAAAAATTACAATACATTCCGAATATTTTGTGTGTTTTTTTTAAGTTTACTTTATCAACCTCGAATTGGATAACCCTTTATTTTCATTTCGGATAATGAGTGATTAATTCATTGATCCTAAACCAGCCGTGAAATTTTTTCCTTGTCACCATCGGGAATCGAACCCGGGACCTTAAGTCGCTGGAGCAAGCATGCTGACTAATTTGCCACCGGGCGGAACTAGTAAGTATACAAAATAGTTTGGATTTTTAAGTTGTAAATTTCTTATTGTATTGATGTTACAGATAAACACGTATGTGAAGATAGCCCGAAAACCATCCCGAGAAAAGACTTTTCAAAAATCGGTTTGAGTCCACGATACGATAAAAACCTTTTGGCCCGAAAAAAACCACATGAAACATCTCAAAATTACACTCTATCCCGAAAATAAAAAAAAGATTTATAAGCCTGTTTATTATTTTTATGATTTTAAAATATTTACGTTGCAAAAAATGTAATGTGTTGTACGTTGTACAATAATAAAATAGAAACATAATTATTTTAAAGAAAATCTTAGTACATATTTCTGTATTCTTTCTGTAATATTATAAACTTAATAATGACGTGTTATTGTGCTAACACATAATATTTAATTTACTTAACAAAAAACACGCATATGATCAATATAACTAAATACTTAAATTTATAGATATTAGAGTATAAAAAACCACATTACACACTTAAACTCATATATTTCCGCTCACATGCATTGCCGAGTACATTGGTTGATAGGATTGACTCGATTATATCATTTCTGACTTATATTAGGTAACCTAGTTACCATACGATGGGGATTAGGATTATTTCTGGGCCCAGATTTAACCGATGTTTGTTGTATATGAAATGCTCCCATTAATACTCATACATCGTCACTTGATATGAGTGACTCAATTAGATCATTTCTGACTTATATTAGGTAACCTAGTTGCCATACGATGGGGATTAGGAGTATTTCTGGGCCCAGATTTAACCGATGTTTGTTGTATATGAAATGCTCCCATTAATACTCATACATCGTCACTCACAAGGACTGCCGAGTACATTGGTTGATGAGAGTGACTCGATTAGATCATTTCTGACTTATATTAGGTAACCTAGTTGCCATACGATGAGGATTAGGATTATTTCTGGGCCCAGATTTAACCGATGTTTGTTGTATATGAAATGCTCCCATTAATACTCATACATCGTCACTTGATATGAGTGACTCAATTAGATCATTTCTGACTTATATTAGGTAACCTAGTTGCCATACGATGGGGATTAGGAGTATTTCTGGGCCCAGATTTAACCGATGTTTGTTGTATATGAAATGTTCCCATTAATACTCATACATCGTGACTCACAAGGATTGCCGAGTACATTGGTTGATGGGAGTGTCTCGATTAGATCATTTCTGACTTATATTAGGTAATCCAGTTACCATACGATGGGGATTAGGATTATTTCTGGGCCCAGATTTAACCGATGTTTGTTGTATATGAAATGCTCCCATTAATACTCATATATCGTCACTCACAAGAATTGCTGAGTACATTGGTTGATGGGAGTGACTCGATTAGATCATTTCTGACTTATATTAGGTAATCTAGTTGCCATACGATGGGGATTAGGATTATTTCTGGGCCCAGATTTAACCGATGTTTGTTGTATATGAAATGCTCCCATTAATACTCATATATCGTCACTCACAAGGATTGCCGAGTACATTGGTTGATGGGAGTGACTCGATTAGATCATTTCTGAATTATATTAGGTAACCTGGTTGCCATACGATATGGATTACGATTATTTCTGGGCCCAGATTTAACCGATGTTTGTTGTATATGAAATGCTCCCATTCATACTCATATATCGTCACTCACAAGGATTGCCGAGTACATTGGTTGATGGGAGTGACTCGATTAGATCATTTCTGAATTATATTATGTAACCTGGTTGCCATACGATGGGGATTACGATTATTTCTGGGCCCAGATTTAACCGATGTTTGTTGTAAATGAAATGCTCCCATTAATACTCATACATCGTCACTCACAAGAATTGCCGAGTACATTGGTTGATGGGAGTGACTCGATTAGATCATTTCTGACTTATATTAGGTAACCTAGTTGCCATACGATGGGGATTAGGATTATTTCTGGGCCAAGATTTAACCGATGTTTGTTGTATATGAAATGCTCCCATTAATACTCATATATCGTCACTCACAAGGATTGCCGAGTACATTAGTTGATGGGAGTGACTCGATTAGATCATTTCTGATTTATATTAGGTAACCTAGTTGCCATACGATAAGGATTAGGATTATTTCTGGGCCCAGATTTAACCGATGTTTGTTGTATATGAAATGCTCCCATTAATACTCATATATCGTCACTCACAAGGATTGCCGAGTACATTGGTTGATGGGAGTGACTCGATTAGATCATTTCTGACTTAAATTAGGTAACCTAGTTGCCATACGATGGGGATTAGGAGTATTTCTGGGCCCAGATTTAACCGATGTTTGTTGTATATGAAATGCTCCCATTAATACTCATATATCGTCACTCACAAGGATTGCTGAGTACATTTGTTGATGGGAGTGACTCGATTAGATCATTTCTGACTTATATTAGGTAACTTAGTTGCCACACGATGGGGATTAGGAGTATTTCTGGGCCCAGATTTAACCGATGTTTGTTGTATATGAAATGCTCCCATTAATACTCATATATCGTCACTCACAAGGATTGCCGAGTACATTAGTTGATGGGAGTGACTCGATTAGATCATTTTTGACTTATATTAGGTAACCTAGTTGCCATACGATGGGGATTAGGATTATTTCTGGGCCCAGATTTAACCGATGTTTGTTGTATATGAAATGCTCCCATTAATACTCATACATCGTCACTCACAAGGATTGCCGAGTACATTGGTTGATGGGAGTGACTCGATTAGATCATTTTTGACTTATATTAGGTAACCTAGTTGCCATACGATGTGGATTAGGATTATTTCTGGGCCCAGATTTAACCGATGTTTGTTGTATATGAAATGCTCCCATTAATACTCATACATCGTCACTTGATATGAGTGACTCAATTAGATCATTTCTGACTTATATTAGGTAACCTAGTTGCCATACGATGGGGATTAGGAGTATTTCTGGGCCCAGATTTAACTGATGTTTGTTGTATATGAAATGCTCCCATTAATACTCATACATCGTCACTCACAAGGACTGCCGAGTACATTGGTTGATGAGAGTGACTCGATTAGATGATTTCTGACTTATATTAGGTAACCTAGTTGCCATACGATGGGGATTAGGATTATTTCTGGGCCAAGATTTAACCGATGTTTGTTGTATATGAAATGCTCCCATTAATACTCATATATCGTCACTCACAAGGATTGCCGAGTACATTAGTTGATGGGAGTGACTCGATTAGATCATTTCTGATTTATATTAGGTAACCTAGTTGCCATACGATAAGGATTAGGATTATTTCTGGGCCCAGATTTAACCGATGTTTGTTGTATATGAAATGCTCCCATTAATACTCATATATCGTCACTCACAAGGATTGCCGAGTACATTGGTTGATGGGAGTGACTCGATTAGATCATTTCTGACTTAAATTAGGTAACCTAGTTGCCATACGATGGGGATTAGGAGTATTTCTGGGCCCAGATTTAACCGATGTTTGTTGTATATGAAATGCTCCCATTAATACTCATATATCGTCACTCACAAGGATTGCTGAGTACATTGGTTGATGGGAGTGACTCGATTAGATCATTTCTGACTTATATTAGGTAACTTAGTTGCCACACGATGGGGATTAGGAGTATTTCTGGGCCCAGATTTAACCGATGTTTGTTGTATATGAAATGCTCCCATTAATACTCATATATCGTCACTCACAAGGATTGCCGAGTACATTAGTTGATGGGAGTGACTCGATTAGATCATTTTTGACTTATATTAGGTAACCTAGTTGCCATACGATGGGGATTAGGATTATTTCTGGGCCCAGATTTAACCGATGTTTGTTGTATATGAAATGCTCCCATTAATACTCATATATCGTCACTCACAAGGATTGCCGAGTACATTGGTTGATGGGAGTGACTCGATTAGATCATTTTTGACTTATATTAGGTAACCTAGTTGCCATACGATGGGGATTAGGATTATTTCTGGGCCAAGATTTAACCGATGTTTGTTGTATATGAAATGCTCCCATTAATACTCATATATCGTCACTCACAAGGATTGCCGAGTACATTAGTTGATGGGAGTGACTCGATTAGATCATTTCTGATTTATATTAGGTAACCTAGTTGCCATACGATAAGGATTAGGATTATTTCTGGGCCCAGATTTAACCGATGTTTGTTGTATATGAAATGCTCCCATTAATACTCATATATCGTCACTCACAAGGATTGCCGAGTACATTGGTTGATGGGAGTGACTCGATTAGATCATTTCTGACTTAAATTAGGTAACCTAGTTGCCATACGATGGGGATTAGGAGTATTTCTGGGCCCAGATTTAACCGATGTTTGTTGTATATGAAATGCTCCCATTAATACTCATATATCGTCACTCACAAGGATTGCCGAGTACATTGGTTGATGGGAGTGACTCGATTAGATCATTTCTGACTTAAATTAGGTAACTTAGTTGCCACACGATGGGGATTAGGAGTATTTCTGGGCCCAGATTTAACCGATGTTTGTTGTATATGAAATGGCTCCTATTAATACTATTAATACATACTTAAAATACATCAATTTAGTTTTTTCTATTTGAACCATAAATTTCACATTGATTTCCAAAAATATATAGACTTTCACACTAGCTTCATCATATACACTTTAATTATTATACAATTTAAAAATTTAAGTAATACTGTATATGCCGCCCTTTTATATAATTTATAAATTACAAAATAGTTTGGACCACCCTTTAAACAGTTTCTTCTAAAAACTATTTCACAAAATAACAAGTAAGTAAAAATATATACACGAATGAAGCGAGAGATAAAAAAAAATCGCGTTTAGTATATAAGGATTTTTTTTCTGAATTTATTTTCAATACGTTTTCAGACTTTGTACTGGTTACTTCGTGTTAATTTTTGTGATTTTTTGTGAATTTTTGTGAGTTATTTTAAACATACAAACAGTTTTTTTTAAAACTTATTGACCCTTTGCTTGATTTTGGACATTCTTTATTCACCGATTATATATTGCTTGACTTGATAACCTAATTTATTTGGCGTTTTATTTGGACAATCTTTAACACAGATTTAATTGATTTTGAAACATTTTGTTTCACGCCAATTCGTTTTGACCTTCGCTTTGTAATACGGACATTCTTTTGCAACGAATATATTTAATTTGGAGTCATCTGATTATTTTTTTAAACATGAATAATCCGTTTAAAAAGGGTGTTAGATAAAATTATAAAAAGAAACGGAACACAATTAGTGTAGGTGTTGTGCAAAATGTAATCCAACAACTGAATTTTTCGCTTGTACAATTTACTTCCGGTAATAGTGAAGAAATGGCTCAAATGTGTGAATCAATCAAAGTTAAGAACAACGTTGCAAATCGCAGCCAATTATACAATATATGGCGAAGACATATTAAAACTAACGTCGATTTGCACAATAATTCTGTAGGTATCATATCAAATATCGTGGATTTACCAAACCCAGTAGTTGAATTTATTAATCATATTTCACATGATGAAACTAATATAAGTGATAATATTAACGAAAATGATGTAAATTGCCCGATTAATAATTCTGCAATAAAATTGATAAATATACAAGACAATAGTCTAATTTACGAATATGAATCTAACAAACAGCAAACTTCAAACGCTGAGTTCATTGAGTTACCATTAAATATCTCTGCCGAAAAAAATTTAGAAAATAATCAAAATAATATCACGTCAAATAATATTGAGAAACGATACAAAAATCAATCTGGCGAACAAGTAAAAAAGTCTTTGGCAAAGATTATTTATAAAAAATGTGATTTTACTTTAAATATTTCCGATAACGTTTGGAAAATGATTTACTTACCCAATGAACGGAGGTTAGAATCTAATTTATACAGTTCTGTAATTTCTAAACATTTGACTCAAAAAACCGGTTGCCTCATAAAATTAAAGGGGTATGATATTTTAAAGAGTCTGAGAGACGACGATTAGAACTTATTGTGGCCATAAAAATTTGCTTCAGACTTGTCGAAAATATAAATTAATAAATCGAAATTTAAAACTTGGAATATTCGATGTGTATGCTATACCTCAGACCATATTATTCATCCATTGAAACAGTTTAGTTATGTTAAAGGTTATAATCGGGATATTTTAAAACAAAAACTGTTAAAAAACTCTGTAGAGAAAGTGGCAGAAGATTTAATTGACGAGGAAGATATTGACTTTGTTCAAAAACATAACACCATTCAGAAGTCAAAGTCTCACGATGTATTGAGAAAAATAAGATCTGAGGCACTACAATCCAACGATAAAAACGTTGATGATTTTCTCGATATAGACGAAGAATGGAAAATCGGTGAATTAAGTGAAGATAAGTACATTCAAAAAATTATGCGCCGTCCTTTTATAGTAATTACGTTTAGCGCAATGCAAAATAATATTCTTAAAATAATGAGGGATTTATATGAAGATAAAGATCTTTGTGTATACTTGGATGCTACCGGAAGTTTGATACGGGCACCTTTTAAACCGTGCACCACCATACTTTATTACGCACTAGTAATTGCTGCAAAAACCAGTGATTCAGATGTTGTATCACCATTTCCTCTTACAGATATGGTTAGTTCAAGCCACACGGTTGATTCCATTGGCGGTTGGCTTAAATCGTATAAATTAAATGTTGAAGCTAATTTTAAAAAATGGCCTGTATTTAATTCTGTGGTCGTTGATTTTTCTTTCGCTGAGTTGAATGCAGTTTTAAGCGCTTTTAACGACATGGATATAATCGAATATTTGAAAGCAACACATAATTGGATTAACAATCGCCAGAGCTACAAATCGAAAAATTCCACTGTTAAAGTATATTTATGTTGTTGTCATTTAACACACACAATGGCAGATGACATACGCAAACATTTCTCCAAATGTCCAGAGAATTACAATCTATTTAAAGAAATATTTGCGTCGATTTTCATGATACCAAATTATGAAATTGTTAAAGACATATGGAAGTATTTTGTTATTATTTTAAATTCTAAATATATAAAGAGCCATGTGCAAGAAGCTCTTGAATTATTAACTAGTATAATAGTTACCAATGAGTGTGACATGACAATTGAAATGACTATAAAACACAACAAAAAATCGGATGAACACAGGGATAGCACTAAGCCTATATATCTCCAAAGCCCATATTACCAAGACATGAAAAAAATTATGAATGAAGCTGATATATGTGAAAACCAAGACAATTCTTGTATAGTTGGAGGTTTAAATAGCTTATACAATCCTCAATTTTTAAATTTGGTGCTAAAAAAATACGTGACCTATTTACCTTTATGGAGCGGTATCATCAATGATGGAATTAGACACAGTAATAGTCACATTGAAAATTACTTTGCTACAATAAAGCGAAAATTTAGAACATCAAATTTAGAACATCCAGCGATATTGGTAAATTACCAACTAAAGTTGGTCGTTTCGTTAGAAATATCCATGATCGAAATATAAAAATTAACAAGCAGATTATTGGAGGTATACCTAAAAAGTCACTAGAAAAATCAAAAAAAACAAAAATTCGAATCGGACCTGATAATGAACTTTCAATTCATGACACCCAACAGCATCAGTCGGTGTGGAAGCGAAAAAATGTAAATGTTACTCCTTCTACAAGTGAAAGATCTTCCTTTAACCTTACCAAACTAAAACATATAAGTAGCCAGTCGCCAGAAGAGCGTGCTATCACTTCTCTTAAAATTTTGAGTCAAAATTCGAAGTCGAAGGATGATTTTCGTACTCCAAAACGATCTCATAAAGGGGTAAAAAAAAGACTAATGCCTCTAGCTAAAAATAATATAACTACTAATACATTACCAGTCCTTCAAAATGGAACTAAAACGTGCGATTACTACTCAAATACATGTGCATTTGACTCCTTAGTTCAAGGTTTAGCTGCCACTGTGAATTTGATAGGGACGAGTAAATGTGGTGTAGTTGAAGGAAGAATAAAAAATATTGTTGAAAAAATCTTAAATAACGAGTTAATGTGGGCAAGTAGTATCCGGAAAGAGATTCTAATTGAAATTTTTGGAACAAAGTCCAACTGCGATTGCAATATTCAAGACATTGCAGGGCACGTGCTTAAAAGCATACCAAGTTTAGTTGTAGAACTAAAATGTGAAAAATGCGAAACCGTGGTTGAAGAAGAAAGAAACTTTTTACTTGTCAATGTATTAAAACTAATGGAAGTTGGACTTACAAATTTAGGGCAATGTATCGAGGAAATTCCTCCTCAGAATTGTCCAACTTGTTTTACTAAAATGACACCGAGAAATAAAAAATTCAATCAAATTATTTCAATATACACAGAATATCCAACAGAAAACTCACCGAGAATTACAATAAATGAAATTGAATCCACATTAATATTTAATAACGTTTCCTATAATTTAACAAGCATTATAAGTTATAAACCACTTGGACAAGATGGACATTACATTAGCTACTGTAAGCACAAAGACAAGTGGGGTTGTTATGATGACCTAAAACTGTATGTACCTACGGTGAGAGATATAAGAAAGGTCGAGGTCAATCCTCATATGGTTATTTATTCCAAATCTGTAATCTGAATTTCTAGTACTAATAGCCCATATCATTTTATCCTACGATCAAATCACAGATCAATATCCCAAAAATATTACCTTTTTGTGGCAATTCGTTGAAACAAAAACTTTTCATTTGTTAAATAAAACCTTGTTACTACAGCATTAAATGACCTTAAAACGATCATTCAACCATTTTTATTTACAACCTCCACCCCATTCCCACACAAGCTCACACACTCTGCACAACCCAACGCAACACCACACCTTCACCCACACCCGAACATACACACACACACACACACACACACACACACACACACACACACACACACACACACACACACACACACACACACACACACACACACACACACACACACACACACACACACACACACACACACACACACACACACACACACACACACACACACACACACACACACACACACACACACACACACACACACACACACACACACACACACACACACACACACACACACACACACACACACACACACACACACACACACACACACACACACACACACACACACACACACACACACACACACACACACACACACACACACACACACACACACACACACACACACACACACACACACACACACACACACACACACACACACACACACACACACACACACACACACACACACACACACACACACACACACACACACACACACACACACACACACACACACACACACACACACACACACACACACACACACACACACACACACACACACACACACACACACACACACACACACACACACACACACACACACACACACACACACACACACACACACACACACACACACACACACACACACACACACACACACACACACACACACACACACACACACACACACACACACACACACACACACACACACACACACACACACACACACACACACACACACACACACACACACACACACACACACACCACCTAGTGCCACAATAGAAGAGTTTAAGCATTACTTGGACCGATTGATTGCTGATGCTCGGTTGCGAAATCCTGTCGTCATTGCTGGTGATTTCAATGCCTGGGCAACGGAATGGGGAAGTAAAAATACGAATGGAAGAGGTGTTGCGCTGCTCGAGGCATTCGCCTCCATAGATGTTGTACTTCTCAATAATGGTGATGCACCGACTTTTCGTAAAGGTGGTGCCTCCTCAGTAATTGATCTGACGTTCGTCAGCAGTTCTTTGATGCGTTTGGTGACCACATGGAAAGTTAGTGAACTCTACACACATAGCGACCACCAAGCCATTATTTTTGAAATAAAACTGGCAATGGAAGATAGACGTACAAAACTTCAAAGGAAACCAGCGGGTTGGAGGGCAAGTACCTTCGATGAAGGTCTATTTAACCTAGTTCTTGCAAAGCCGAACCTCCTGGGGACTGCCAATGCAAAAGTAGCGCAGATAATGAATATGATCACGGATGCCTGTTCTAAAACTATGGTTGAAAGACAATTAAATAGTCACCGTCAACCAGCATACTGGTGGACTGAACGAATTGCACAACTGCGCCGGTTGTGTCACCGTGCACGGAGAAAACATCAACGTGCCTGGGGTAGGGAGCCCTATCCTAGCTTGCGCGAGAAGTACTTGGATGCTCGAAAACACCTTAAACAGGCAATTAAGGCGAGTAAGCGTGAATGCTGGAAAGAGCTGTGCGAAGAAGTGGACCATGACCCGTGGGGGAGACCCTACAAAATCGTCATGAATAGGCTCAGAAACAGAAACGCAGATGCTTCGCCTCCCACTTGCCCAATGATACTGAACAGAATTGTTACCGCCTTATTCCCGCAGCAAAATGATCTGATTAACGCCATTGATGTAATACCTGGCGTGGAAGAAGTTCCCTTGGTATCCACAGAAGAGCTGATAGATGCATATCAACGATTTGCGAATTCAAAAGCTCCTGGGCCTGACAATATTCCAAATATTGCATTAAAGGCCGCCATTCGAGCCAGACTTGATGACTTCAGAGAAGTCTACAACTCATGTCTGAGGGAGGGGGTATTCCCGGATCGATGGAAGAGGCAGCGGCTGGTTCTGTTGCCGAAGGCAAATAAACCTTTTGGAGAGCCATCCGCATACCGACCATTGTGCATGTTGGATACGGCTGGCAAAGTGTTAGAGCGCATAATCTATAATCGATTGGAGAACGCTGTGAAAGGGGCCGGAGACCTCGCCGAAAGCCAGTATGGATTTAGAAGGGCTCGATCGACAATCGACGCCATTCAACACGTCGTTAAAGTCGCAAAGGAAGCAACACAAGGTAGAAGATGGAAGGACGGTTCTAAAAAGTATTGTGCCGTGGTTACGCTGGATATTAAAAATGCGTTCAATTCGGCCAGATGGGACTGTATCCTCAATGCCCTACTTGAATTGCAAGTACCGATGTACATAAGGAGGATTATCTCGAATTATTTTTGCAATAGAATGCTGATGTATAATACGGACGATGGGATCATAGATTACAAAGTTACGAGTGGAGTTCCTCAAGGATCAGTATTGGGGCCTCTACTATGGAACATCATGTACGACGGCGTCTTGAGGCTCAACGTACCCGATGGCGTAGAGATTGTTGGATTTGCGGACGACGTTGCTGTTGTTGTAGTCGCGAAAACCATAGAGGAAATAATGGAGATATGTAGATTGACCATTATAATTATCAAACAGTGGTTGATCTCATATGGACTCCAGTTGGCTGACCATAAAACCGAAGCAGTTCTAATTACCAGTAGGAAGGTGATAGAAACTGTAAATATTGACGTTGGCGGAGTTTTAATCCCCTCACAACCTTCGTTACGATACCTTGGTGTCGAAATTGATGCACGTCTAAATTTTAGGGAGCACCTAAGGATAGTGAGCAAGAAAGCTGCCAATGTAGCTGCAGCCCTCTCCCGGATTATGCCCAACACTGGTGGACCAAGACAGAGTCGTAGGACTCTGCTGGCAAATGTGGTAACATCCATCATCCTATATGGATCACCTATCTGGAGCGATGCGATGGACAATAAATTGTATAGATGCAAGCTGGCATCGGTGTATCGACTGGGTGCCTTAAGGGTTATATGTGGCTTTCGCACAGTATCCGATGACGCAACGCTCGTTATTGCAGGGATGATACCCATCGATCTACTTGCAAAGGAAAGGAAGAAGTGGTATATGTGTCGAGAAAACCTAGGAAGTAGAGCATCAGAACGCATTGCAACCATGATAGAATGGCAAAGGCGCTGGGATAGCTCGGTGAAAGGTCGGTGGACCTATCGTATTATACCATCCATCAATAAGTGGATAAATAGGCGGCATGGTGAAACTAATTACTATCTGACGCAGTTGTTAAGTGGGCATGGTTGTTTTGGTGCATATCTTTACAGATTTAAACATGCCGACACTTCGGAATGTCCTGCCTGCAAAGGATCAGAAGAGGATGTGGAACATATATTCTTTCAATGTCCACGGTTCGAGACAACTCGAATAGAACTGTCCAGTATCCTCGGGCAGCCCGTGACACCTGATAACATAGTGGAGCTAATGCTTGTGTGTGAAGGTAATTGGAATGCAGTAAGCCACATGGCAGCAGTGGTGCTTAAAGAGCTGAGATGCTTAGAGCGTGCTAGAGAGGAACAACGCGGTATGGCTAGATAGCGGTGGCAATCTCAATGTAAGGTTGAGACGCTGAGAGGAGGATAGAGTCTAGTAACTAGTCACCTCCATGCGAAGTAATGTCTAACTGATAGTTCCGCATGGGGGATGTTCGAAAGGGTGTGTGGTTTTTAGATGGTAGAAATCCATCACTGTTGCTGAGATGTTTGCCCATCGAAGCTTCGTCTTATTGAAGATTTTCCTCACTTTACCCGGTATAAAAAAAAAAAAAAAAAAAAAAAACACACACACACACACACACACACACACACACACACACACACACACACACACACACACACACACACACACACACACACACACACACACACACACACACACACACACACACACACACACGCACGTGGGAGTTGCAAGTCTCCTATCGAGCACGTCCCCAGGTGGCGGATAGGGGGATGCCCTCACCGGTACACCGGCGGGTAAGTGGGAAATAAAATACCACTCGTGGACCAAAACTTGTAAGGAGCGTCTGTTCACCAGGAGGTGCGGATTCAAACAGCGTCTGCTCCAAGGAGAAGAAATGTTTAGGGTGCAGGGAGTCGGAAACCCAGTACCGGCGGTATTGTTGAGTGAGCAAGCGGGCTCAACACCGTCGAAATCCAGCGACCGCAATGCTTCTGCAGTTGGGAACTTGGCTGTTGTTGCAGATATAACTAAAAGTTTTTCTACCACCTCAGTGACGAACCTGATTCCGTTTGAGCAGAGGAGTAGTCTACCCCGATCGCCTAAGTCTGGTCCAATAACTCATGGGCACACAAGTACTAGTTCAATATCGGATATTAAGGATTCCGATGCTCTTCAGCTGGGAAGGAAGAATAATTCAATGGAGCGCATGGGTAGGCAAATCGAGGAGCTGACAGAGTTCATTAAAGGGAAAAGCAACGTCCAATACGAAATAAGAAGGATCGTTGGTCTTGTAAGAATTAAGATTCACATTCCGGCCAGCAACTCTCAGAGCAACAGATGGTGTTGACGTTGCTGTGCAAACGCTGAGGACGCTGTCCAAGACGAAACGTGTAGAGAATTGAACCAGGGTACTCCAGGGTATATATGAGTATTAATGGGAGCATTTCATATACAACAAATATCGGTTAAATCTGGGCCCAGAAATAATCGTAATCACCATCGTATGGCAACTAGGTTACCTAATATAAGTCAGAAATGATCTAATCGAGTCACTCCCATCAACCAATGTACTCGGCAATCCTTGTGAGTGACGATGTATGAGTATTAATGGGAGCATTTCATATACAACAAACATCGGTTAAATCTGGGCCCAGAAATACTCCTAATCCCCATCGTATGGCAACTAGGTTAAGTAATTTAAGTCAGAAATGATCTAATCGAGTCACTCCTATCAACCAATGTACTCGGCAATCCTTGTGAGTGACGATATATGAGTATTAATGGAAACATTTCATATACAACAAACATCGGCTAAATCTGGGCCCAGAGAAAATCCTAATCCCCATCGTATGGCAACTAGGTTACCTAATATAAGTCAGAAATGATCTAATCGAGTCACTCCCATCAACCAATGTACTCGGCAATCCTTGTGAGTGACGATGTATGAGTATTAATGGGAGCATTTCATATACAACAAACATCGGCTAAATCTGGGCCCAGAAATACTCCTAATCCCCATCGTATGGCAACTAGGTTACCTAATTTAAGTCAGAAATGATCTAATCGAGTCACTCCTATCAACCAATGTACTCGGCAATCCTTGTGAGTGACGATATATGAGTATTAATGGGAGCATTTCATATACAACAAACATCGGTTAAATCTGGGCCCAGAAATACTCCTAATCCCCATCGTATGGCAACCAGGTTACCTAATATAATTCAGAAATGATCTAATCGAGTCACTCCCATCAACCAATGTACTCGGCAATCCTTGTGAGTGACGATATATGAGTATTAATGGGAGCATTTCATATACAACAAACATCGGTTAAATCTGGGCCCAGAAATAATCCTAATCCCCATCGTATGGCAACTAGATTACCTAATATAAGTCATAAATGATCTAATCGAATCACTCCCATCAACCAATGTACTCGGCAATCCTTGTGAGTGACGATATATGAGTATTAATGGGAGAATTTCATATACAACAAACATCGGTTAAATCTGGGCCCAGAAATACTCCTAATCCCCATCGTATGGCAACTAGGTTAAGTAATTTAAGTCAGAAATGATCTAATCGAGTCACTCCCATCAACCAATGTACTCGGCAATCCTTGTGAGTGACGATGTATGAGTATTAATGGGAGCATTTCATATACAACAAACATCGGTTAAATCTGGGCCCAGAAATAATCGTAATCACCATCGTATGGCAACTAGGTTACCTAATATAAGTCAGAAATGATCTAATCGAGTCACTCCCATCAACCAATGTACTCGGCAATCCTTGTGAGTGACGATATATGAGTATTAATGGGAGCATTTCATATACAACAAACATCGGTTAAATCTGGGCCCAGAAATACTCCTAATCCCCATCGTATGGCAACTAGGTTACCTAGTATAAGTCAGAAATGATCTAATCGAGTCACTCCCATCAACCAATCTACTCGGCAATCCTTGTGAGTGACGATATATGAGTATTAATGGGAGCATTTCATATACAACAAACATCGGCTAAATCTGGGCCCAGAAATAATCCTAATCCCCATCGTATGGCAACTAGGTTACCTAATATAAGTCAGAAATGATCTAATCGAGACACTCCCATCAACCAATGTACTCGGCAATCCTTGTGAGTGACGATGTATGAGTATTAATGGGAGCATTTCATATACAACAAACATCGGTTAAATCTGGGCCCAGAAATACTCCTAATCCCCATCGTATGGCAACTAGGTTACCTAATATAAGTCAGAAATGATCAAATCGAGTCACTCCCATCAACCAATGTACTCGGCAATCCTTGTGAGTGACGATATATGTGTATTAATGGGAGCATTTCATATACAACAAACATCGGTTAAATCTGGGCCCTGAAATACTCCTAATCCCCATCGTATGGCAACCAGGTTACCTAATATAATTCAGAAATGATCTAATCGAGTCACTCCCATCAACCAATGTACTCGGCAATCCTTGTGAGTGACGATGTATGAGTATTAATGGGAGCATTTCATATACAACAAACATCGGTTAAATCTGGGCCCAGAAATACTCCTAATCCCCATCGTATGGCAACTAAGATACCTAATATAAGTCAGAAATTATCTAATCGAGTCACTCCCATCAACCAATGTACTCGGCAATCCTTGTGAGTGACGATATATGAGTATTAATGGGAACATTTCATATACAACAAACATCGGCTAAATCTGGGCCCAGAAATACTCCTAATCCCCATCGTATGGCAACTAGATTACCTTATATAAGTCAGAAATGATCTAATCAAGTCACTCCTATCAACCAATGTACTCGGCAATCCTTGTGAGTGACGATATATGAGTATTAATAGGAGCATTTCATATACAACAAACATCGGTTAAATCTGGGCCCAGAAATAATCCTTATCCCCATCGTATGGCAACTAGGTTACCTAATATAAGTCAAAAATGATCTAATCGAGTCACTCCCATCAACCAATGTACTCGGCAATCCTTGTGAGTGACGATATATGAGTATTAATGGGAGCATTTCATATACAACAAACATCGGTTAAATCTGGGCCCAGAAATACTCCTAATCCCCATCGTATGGCAACTAGGTTACCTAATACAAGTCAGAAATGATCTAATTGAGTCACTCATATCAACCAATGTACTCGGCAATCCTTGTGAGTGACGATATATGAGTATTAATGGGAGCATTTCATATACAACAAACATCGGTTAAATCTGGGCCCAGAAATACTCCTAATCCCCATCGTATGGCAACTAAGTTACCTAATATAAGTCAGAAATGATCTAATCGAGTCACTCCCATCAACCAATGTACTCGGCAATCCTTGCGAGTGAGGATATATGAGTATTAATGGGAGCATTTCATATATAACAAACATCGGTTAAATCTGGGCCCAGAAATAATCCTAATCCCCATCGTATGGCAACTAGGTTACCTAATTTAATTCAGAAATGATCTAATCGAGTCACTCCCATCAACCAATGTACTCGGCAATCCTTGTGAGTGACGATATATGAGTATTAATGGGAGCATTTCATATACAACAAACATCGGCTAAATCTGGGCCCAGAAATACTCCTAATCCCCATCGTATGGCAACTAGGTTACCTAATATAAATCAGAAATGATCTAATCGAGTCACTCCCATCAACCAATGTACTCGGCAATCCTTGTGAATGACGATATATGAGTATTAATGGGAGCATTTCATATACAACAAACATCGGTTAAATCTGGGCTCAGAAATAATCCTAATCCCTATCGTATGGCAAGTAGGTTACCTAATTTAAGTCAGAAATGATCTAATCGAGTCACTCCCATCAACCAATGTACTCGGCAATCCTTGTGAGTGACGATATATGAGTATTAATGGGAGCATTTCATATACAACAAACATCGGTTAAATCTGGGCCCAGAAATACTCCTAATCCCCATCGTATGGCAACTAGGTTACCTAATATAAGTCAGAAATGATCTAATCGAGTCACTCCCATCAACCAATGTACTCGGCAATCCTTGTGAGTGACGATATATGAGTATTAATGGGAGCATTTCATATACAACAAACATCGGTTAAATCTGGGCCCAGAAATAATCCTAATCCCCATCGTATGGCAACTAGGTTACCTAATATAAGTCAGAAATGATCTAATCGAGTCACTCCCATCAACCAATGTACTCGGCAATCCTTGTGAGTGACGATATATGAGTATTAATGGGAGCATTTCATATACAACAAACATCGGTTAAATCTGGGCCCAGAAATAATCCTAATCCCCATCGTATGGCAACTAGGTTACCTAATATAAGTCAGCAATGATATAATCGAGTCACTCCCATCAATTAATGTATTTGGCAATTCATGTGAGCGGAAATATATGAGTTTAAGTGTGTAATGTGGTTTTTTATACTCTAATATCTATAAATTTAGGTATTTAGTTATATTGATCATATGCGTGTTTTTTGTTTAGTAAATTAAATATTATGTGTTAGCACAATAACACGTCATTATTAAATTTATAATATTATAGAAAGAATACAGAAATATGTACTAAGATTTTCTTTAAAATAATTATGTTACTATTTTATTATTGTACAACGTACAACAGATTACATTTTTTGCAACGTAAATATTTTAAAATCATAAAAATAATAAACAGGTTTATAAATCTTTTTTTTTTATTTTCGGGATAGAGTGTAATTTTGAGATGTTTCATGTTGTTTTTTTCGGGCCAAAAGGTTTTTATCGTATTTAGCGTGGACTCAAACCAATTTTTGAAAAGTCTTTTCTCGGGATGGTTTTCGGGCTATCTTCACATACGTCAGATAAACCTGGTTTATTTACGCATACTACAAGAAGACTTTCCAAAAAATACATGAATAAAATCATTTAAACTCTGGGGAGAATCTTGTTGTATGATTAAAATTTTCGATTTTTGCATTGGTTGTATAAATTTATTCCGTATTTCTCAACAACGAAATTGAGTTCAATTTCGCTTAAATAATTAAACATTTCGGATTGCGATTTCAACATGTTAGTATAGATTTGGCAACTATTCCTGTTCCACGGTATAATAAAAATTTTACTAATTACTGTTGAGCAAGCCGAAATATTTCTTTTCCGCAATTTTCCTCTATTTCTACTTTTCACAAGCCATTAGTGAATTTAGCCATCTTCACGGTGGTCCTCCAACTATCTCGATTCAACACTCGCTCGTTCCCATTTGAACATTGTACTATCGAAAAAAAATGGATATGAACTAAGTAAAAGGTTGTCATGTTTGGTCCTTGTTTCTTTTAATTTTTTTTTTTAATTTTTCTGCCAATATACCATTTTTATATTTTTAACTTATATTTGATTTTGTATACCTAACAGATTAAATTCACCAAACAAATTTAAATTTTATCATTTTCTTATTAAATTTTATAATTATAATGTAATCCTGTATATTTTAAATATTTTATTGCAGATACATACCACATTCAAATATTCAACTGTTTAAGTGATTTATTACCACCGTCGATGGTTAACATAAAATCAGGAAAATTCTATTTTGGCAAATAATCTACTAAAGACAGTCAGCAGGGCGATTCTGGCTTACCCATTGACGACTGTTAAAGTCGGGAGTGTGACATCTAGTGCATTAAAAATAAGCTCAGAGTGTTTTTTTTCATGAAATTTTAGCACGGTATACTTTATGAAAACAAAAATTAACATACACAAATATAGAAAGAATTTTCTCAAACTGTGTGTGCATTTCGAATGGAACAAACATAATCTAAAACTATTAGTCTCATTCATGACCAAGAACTTATAGTGGTTTCTGGAAAGGAAATATTGAAATTTTTCAATTCATCATTTGACAAGGGTGGTTTTAGACACATTTGACCCAGTTATTGCCAAAAGAATTTCTTTAAACTATGTGTGCATCTCGAAATTATGAATGCAAAACGATTCAATTCGTGTGTACAATTTAATAAAACTAAACTAAAATAAATTTAATAAATTTAAACTGAACAAATATTCGCTTATTGATGCCTTCGAATGCTTAGATAGTTTATGGAAGCAAAATCATGAGCTCTGATCTATTCAATTGATAACGAATAATTTCAGTTCTTCGGTGACGTTTTAGTTTGAATAATAATTTTAAAATACAATTGATAATGTTAGTTTAATTATTATTTGGTTATTTTAGATTTTTAAACAATGATTTTCTTTATTAAAGGTCACGGTTGTTTATAATTATCACTAGAAATTTTTTTCATGTTTATATTCAATAATTTTGTTGAATGCTTTATTATAAGCAATAATTGATAGATTCACTAATACTATCAAATGATTTTAAATTTAGGAAAGTTTTAGGAAATTCTTCATCACCGTAAATTATTTAAATTGTCCCCACTCCACGATGTGGAGCTCCTGATTATTAATTATTATCTCTAATTTACATGGTCCCCTTACTAAGACCCCATTTGTATAAGGTTGTGTTAAGTTCTCTGAGAATGTCTCAGTTGGCCTAATAATTTTTATTATATTTGGTTATAACACAAAATAGTATAAATTGTAGCCCCCCTTCCCTGGGATTGGAGCACCTGAATATTTTTTCTTGCTGAAATGAATTTCAAGTAATACCCTATATATCTAAAGGTGTGTTATCTCTAGAAATACCTCAGTTGGTCTAAGAATTTTCATTATTTTTGGTCATAATACTAAATCCTATAAATTGTTCCCATCCCATCATGGGGAGCTTCGGATTATTTTTTCTAATTGATATGATCTCAGAGTAACACTTCATATACCTGAGGTTGTGTTCGGATTTCTAGGGATCTCAGTTGGAATAAAATTGTTTATTATATTTGTTCATAATTCTAAATTGTATAAATTGTTCCCACCTATGGATGTTGAGCTCCTGATTAATTTTCTAATTGACTTCGTCTTCAACTAATACCAAATATCTGTGATTCTGTTAAGATCTCTAGGGATTCAACTGGACGAAGATTTTTTTTTATATTTGGTCATTATGCATTTTTTTATTAAATGTCCCCTACCGTGGATGGGGAGCTCCTGAATATATTTTCTAACTGATGTGGTCCCCAGGTTACACCCCGTTGTGTTAAGATCTATAAGGCTATCTTAGTTACACGGAAAAAAATACTGGTTACAACGAAGAAAAAACTGAATGATTCAAGAAAAATGAGCACTTGATTTTCAGCTAAGATAACTTTTTCATAATGCAAACTTCCCATTTCTTCATTTGATGCTTTTATTTAAATATTAAAACAATATTTTTTTTATTGTTGAAAGAAATTCAATTTCTTAAAGTAAGAAAATATTATTTTGTAGAGCAAATCGTTTTTCTCAATTTTTAATATCTATTTCTTCATTAAAGATAATAAATTCCTGTTTTAAGATAACCGTATCTCAAAATGCAATAAATTGATGCTTGTATTAAGAAATATTACATATAATTGTATGATCTATATTTCTTTAGTTAAGAGACATTTTCTAATAATTAAAATGAATTTTCTGTTAGAAATCTTTCTTGATAGAAGAACCCATTTATCAGTTGTAGAGAAGGAATTGCTTAAATACTTCAAACGCATTTCTTAGAAAAGCTTTTGAATTTCTAGATTGTAGAAAGTAACTTCTTGTAAGCTGTAGTAGTATTTCTGGTTTGCAGCTATTTTTCCTGTTTATTGGAGCAACATTTAATATAATTTCCAAAATAATAACGATAGAAATTTATTACATGTTTTTTATTTTGTTTTATTATAAAAAATATAAAGATTCAATTTAATATAATTTAACTATATCATATTACAAATTACAATAATAAAATACTAACATAATTAAATAGAAAACATAATTGGCTTCAATATTTTTGTTTCGTTGGGAAGTTTATGAAAAACTAAGGGTTTTAAGAGAACTTTACAACTAGTTTTTACAATATCAATAATGAAAAGTTTATTATTTTGATAGCTTAACTCACACATAGTTTTAACATGCAGGAACAAATAAACATCGGTAAGTTTTGAAAAAATTATTAAGGATGAAAAAAATACAAAGTAGGTTTTAAAAAAATTCCAGACTAAACATTAGTTTTTTGTAAATACTCGTACCTGTAGTTTTTGCAGTAAATTAAATATTTATTGCCAGGAATATTCCTATTTTTAAATTTATTTTTCAAGTAGCCGACCTTCCAGAGCTTACATTAGTGATTTTATGCTTGTTGTATAAGCTTTTTACCCCCTTTACAAAAGAATTCCTGAAAATAAAACAATAATTAGCAATCATTTTTATATATAACTCATTCTTATTTACCTTTCTTTCTCCAGAAAAAATTGCTCGATATCACTAGCAATTGTATTAAATAAATCAGCCGATACAGGTCTTCGACCAATATATCCACAACTGTAGATACTAGTAGATTGCGGGTCCTTTCGTCGAGCTGTGGTTAAGATTGTGATCCCTTTGGTTGATGCGAGAAACTGTTGAAAGTTCTGAGAAATAAAATCAAAATCAATAGCAGCTTTTTACTTTATCTAATTGGACAGTTCTAACAAATTCTGCTGATGATAATTGCCCACTTGACGAAGAAGAAGAAAGGGTTGATTGATGATGTGATTGATACACTCAGACAACGATGAATTAACAGAACCAATTACTGTTGCCATTTAAATTTAGCATTTTTGTCAGCAATTTATCTAACTAAAAAAAATTAAAATAAAACTATAAAATCATTACGCACGAACATCTCATACAAAACACACAAAATAGAGCGATCACTTGTTAATTTAAATTAAAAATTTATGTAATACAAATACAACTTACATTTAACTACTTAGCTTCACTTTACAAATTTTTCAAAACCACTTGAAAATATTTAATTTGACAATCACAAAAACACACGTTGTTTTTATTAAACTGTTCACTAGATAATGAATGTTACTTATTTTATATATTCTCAAATGTTTCACTCGTTTTCTTGTTTAAAAAATTAAGAGTATACATTAAAAAATCATTTTCTATAATTAAAAGTATTCTCTCAGCTTGAGACATCCATATTAAACCAAAAAATATTATGTTGAAGTTTAAAAAATTACTTTTTTGTGATAAGAAAAACTTTTCTCGAAGTAACATAGTAAATTGGATTTGAAATTTTTGTCTTGATTAAAGAAAACTTAGAATGACTGAAGATTTATTATTTCTTCAATCAAGATAACTTTTTTGCAATTCCTAGAATTCATTTGTTTATCAGAAAGAGAAATTACTTTTTTATTATCAAGAAACGTTTTCAATTTTAAAATATTGTATTTTAATAAAATTTATGTTTTTGTTTTAAGAAAATATTAAATTTCTTGTTTTAAGAAAATGTAAGATTAAATTAAAAGTATTTCTCTTCAAACTAAATTTATACTCTTATTATAAAGAATTTATAGCAACGATAAATACAAGAAAAATAATTCTCAAGATAGAATTTAATTTTAAAATTTCCGTCAAGAAATAATTCTCTTCGTAAGAAAACCATTTTTATAACTAGAAAAACTGGTATGGACATAGAAATTTGGTTTTTAAAGTAAGCAAAAATACTTTTTATTAAATAAAGAGAAAATTTTCTTTAAGATAGCAAGCTTATTTTTTTCCGTGTAGTCTAAGAGTTTTTATTATATTTTCCCCACCCCTGGATGTTGAGCTCTAGTTTATTTTTTCTAATTGACATCGTCTCCAACTAACACTATAAATATCTGTAGTTGTGTTAATATCTCTATTGATACTTCAGTTTGCCTATGAAAATGTCCTCTCCCCTGGATGGGGAGCTTTTGATTATTTTTTCTAACTTACATGGTGCTTAACTAATACACCATATACCTTACTTAGGTTGTGCTAAGATTTCTAAGGACATTCAGTTGGCCGAAGAATTTTTATTATATTTGGTTATAATACAAAATTGTGTATATTGTCCCCATCCTTAGATGAGGAGCTCCTGATTATTTTTTCTAACTGACATGATTCAAAGCTAACACCTCCTGAGGTTTTTATTTATGGTAGTATTTATATCTATATCTGAGGTTGTCAATCAATTTCAAGAAATATTAAGAAATAGTTCCTTCTATCAAATTGAATAACTTGTTGTTTAGAATAATGAAGACGTTTTATTTTTGCTGTCTGAATATGAATTTCTTCGCTTTCCCAGTAAATGCAACAGGCTATTTTTCTATACCATTAATCTTGAGGTTTTTTTTAGTATTTAATCTTTGTCATCTGTTCTGGGGGCCCTAACACTCACAACTCTTTCACGTATGTGAAGTTATCCCAGAATTCCATCCCAGAAAATAAAAATTTTTATTCAGGCAACATTAACATATTAACAAATTAACAAATTGCTCTTGTGTGAAGTTATGTCCAGGTTTTGATTCATTTCATTCGAATATGTATACTATATTTGTGAAGTTAGCCCAGTCCAGAATTATTATCAATTTTAATGGAAAAACGCAAAATTATCAAATTTGTTAAATTTGATTTGTTTTTCAGATAATAAAAGAAATTAAAATCTAACTTATAAAAAACTCTCAAATTTTTATTTTAATAAATTGGGAGGGGGGGGGGGGGGGGTAAGAAGGTCAGGGCTGAGAATTTAAAGTCTGGGCTGGTACTTTCCCGCTCGATAAATTTAAAATTATTTCGCCAAACCAAAAATGTCTCGGATCAGGACTTTCGTATGTGAACGTTACTCTTTCGCACTTCGCAAAGATAGTAATCTGATGATGAAAATTCCCTTGCTCCTACCGGGATTCGAACCCGGTACCCCCTGTTCCAACTTATATAATTATTTGCATTGTATTCTCTGAATTAACACAAATACAATTAATGAAACAGCTAGAGCTTTTTCTTCACATACGTACAATTTCGTATATTGAAAATTATGACCGATGTTGTGCCGTATTTTGTACACCGTGCAGTTAATTAAAATTCTATGTGTAGACAATGTTATGTAGAAAATTAATAAAATGGTGACAATGTAGAGAATGTAGAAAATATATCGACAATGTCGAACATTATTTTTTCACTTAGCAATTACTTATTTCGAGAATTTGTGATATTTCGTTTGTTCCTCTACGTCTGATAAACTACGTAGTTTTTTGGTCATTCATCATGTTTAAAAATTCGGGAGCTGACGTGTCTGATAAAGGCACGCGATCTACGACGAAAAATTTTATGAAGTTTTAATAGTAACGAGCTTATGTTAATATCATTCACAGAAATGTCCATCTGTAATTTTTTAAGTGAATCATTCTTTCGGCTGTACGGAATTATCTGGGAGATGACCAAAGGAACTGGTATTCGCATACTATTTGCACATTTTATCGAATTTGTACAACGGTACAAGAAAACGTTTAGAACGCATGTAAAAAATATAACCTAAGGTCAATTTTTGGAAATTTTTAGGTGGTGGATATTGCCACTCTAGTGGGAAATAAATATCAGATTTTCCGATTGCATTTTGTGAAGTGTAGTATTATGCGACATGTAAGAGTAGTAGATAAGTGGTTCTATCTAAAACAATAATTTCAATAATGGTATGAAACCCTTTTGCTCCCATGCAAAGTCAGTATTTTATAAATACGTGTAGATAGTTTTCAAAAAGTAAACTATCGAGAAACTAAAAGAATTCAAAGTAAACCTAAACTTAAAAAGAAATTTTTAATTAAATATTTATTATTTTTACTACTTCTAGAACTAAAACTATTTAGGTGTGTGCATGTACATCCGTACGTGTATTTGGTTTTGTTGTTATGTATGTTGCAAAATATACATATGAACAAAAATAACTTCTTCATATTTAAACTCAATGAATTTCATTTAATATGCATTTTGTATCAAAATAGTTTAAAAGGAAGATATAGTACGAGTGTCGGCAACAACAATCCAAACACGTAATTTGGGATAGAAATTTTATTGCTCTTTTCTGTGTTTGCTCTATAAATTACAATCATCGTATTTCCAATAAACTAAATTTCTTAGTTAAATATTGGGTGTGTGAATATGACTTCGCCCTTTTTTATTAAAATAAAACACATTTTCTTGTTTAGAAGAAATTCTGGTCTCTGGAAGTGATTCAAACAATAAACCAATTTTTTATCTCTCCGTAAGAACTGAACCGCTGTTCAGAAAGAGACGACTGTATCGACCAGAGTAAGTAGTAATCTTAATGAGCTATATCTAGTGAATATACGATAAGCGGAGTAGAACTTCCCAGTCCTGTGCTTTTAAATAATTTTTCACAACGTTTGCAACATGTAGCACAAGTGCTGAAAAATTCTGAGTCAAATCATCGAAACCATTCTTTATGCATCGTATTTGATGGAGCATTCTCACCGTAAATTTCGACTAGCAAATGATAATTTCCCGCTTTACACTTCAACCAAATATCGCATACTGCGTTTGACAGCTGACATCAAGTACTATATATTTAGAATACCAGTATTTTCAATTTATAGTACACGTAAGAGGTACTAGTAACGACACCTGTGGCCCTATTCTGGTAATTCCCCAGGAATAGAGAATTGGGGAAAGAATTTACATATAAATTATATTTAAATAATTTTTTTCTGGCCTACTGAGGTAAAAAGTTAGTGGACATTTTTTCTGACTTACAAATATTTATATCAAACTTTTTTTCTCAGTAGGCCAGAAAAAACTGATTAATAGACAAAAACTATGTAAAATCTTTCCCCAGTTCCCTATTCCCAGGGGATTACCAGAATAGCGCCACTTTTGGGCAAGGGTGGGTTCATATTTACACGCCCAATGTAACGAACACTGTTAAAATTCCACCAAAAATAAAAACCAAACAAAGAATTTATATATTTTCTAGAATCCGTTACTATTATCCAATTCGGTCGTCTCTCTAATGTGTCTAGTTCAAATTTAACTAGCTTACTATATTTTAAAGAAAGAAGAAAATACATCAGCTGTCATAGAATGAGTTTGACCAATTTTTTTTTTAATGTTTTGCACCTTTAAATTAATTTATGAATGAAAGAACGAATATGAAAAATTTAACAAAACGAGTTGTACGAAAAAGCTCGCACAACACGCTGGTATTCACGTTTGACTTTTGTCGTTAAAGCGGGTTTAAATCGAATATTAATGAAAAACTATGTTATGAACGAAATATGTGCGATTTATTATTAGTACCGAAATATAATGTAGGAAATCCCAGCGTGATATGGGGAAAAACACGTGTACACGAGGGACATGAAATTTGTCAAAGTAGAACGGATCGAAACTTTACGATGTTATTCCTCTCTGCCTAGGTATAATATGAAAATCAGTCCAGGCGTCCTTTATAATCAAATTCGGTTTACCAAAATATTCTGAATAATTAATTTATCCCATTATAATATTTATAAAACAAGTTGACATACATAGTTGAACAATGTATACATTACCTACCTACGTACATTCGCATAATTTGGTATTATATGTTTATGCAAATATAGAGATTCTGTAATACATATCTAATTTTAATTAAACAAATGAAATAATATATAAAGTACGTCACGTACTAAATTATCATAATAAATTATCTGTTTGATTTATTTTAATTTTTGCTTTTACTGTAATTAATTAAATTTTTTTTTTAAATTATATAAATAAATACTCGTATAATTTTAAGCTCTTAGTTTTGTATATGAATTAATGTAATGTTTATTTAAGGTACATTACGTTAATATATTTCACGTTTCATATCCAACACAAAGGTGCTTACTAGATTTCAAATTAAGTTTACCACATAAAATTTGAACGAATTTTTCTCGGCAATTTTTTCATTTACGATCTGAAACAAAATTATACTTGATTTTAGTAGGAGAGACTACAACTCACAAAACCTATATCTTATAATACTTCGTGGGACTTTTTCTGTGAGGAGAAGGACAGTGACTGCTTGGTTCTACGGAATTTTGTGGGGTTGGTGGAGTTGAAAATACGTCAGTGGCCTATGTATTGAATTCTGACCTTCGGAACGAGTTTAGTTTTAGGGTCTGTTGTTAAGTCCAATCCGTAGTATTTCTAACAGTATATTAACTTTAAAAGAAAATCAGTTGTGAACAAGTCAAAATGCAGCATTGGTTTCAATGCTTTTAAAAAATTTCTCAGCATTCGATGGTCGTTCAGCTTATTTATTTAATTACAGCTTTTGGAAAAGGGTTCCTCGTTGTTGGAAATCCTCGAACATAAATAATCCCAATAATAAAATTTGGACCTTAACATTTTGTAGACAATTATAGAGGGATACCAATTTTATCTCAACTAAGCTTTTTAAGAACACTTAAACATTTTATTAATTTTAATATCATAATCTTTATTGCCTCCTGCAGCATGGATTTTTTTTTGGTAGATCAACAACAACCAATCTTGCTTTATTTGTTAATGATATGTGATAATATAACGTTTGGTGAATATGGTGTTCCATTGGCAATTCCTGCCTTGGAATTGATGTTGGTGTTCTGTTACGTCTAATCCTAGTTTTACTAATCACATCGAAATGAATGTTGCTAGCGCTGGCTCGATTCTCAGTTCTTGTGCAAAGGTATGCTATTTTATGACTCTTTCTATTTTAGAATGCGATATAGTTTTCTGCAGTTCAAGTTATAACAGACATAGTGATCGTATTGAGCGGATTTAAAAACGGTTCTAGTTATTCTCCTTCCATAAACTTTCGACGCCATCATCAAGTTCTCATTTATCCTTCTCGTATGCTGTTTGCTGTTACTTCTAGACCTTCCTAGTATTAAAATTTGAAGGGAGGATATTTATGTGGTGAATTCTTCAACTGCGACAATTACTGATGAAAAGTACGATGATCGTACAAAATATGGAACGTTTTTTGGTTATACAAGACAGTTTTACCAAAAGTCCGGTGAGTAAAATTTTTTTCTTTAGAAATGAAGTGTGTTGTAGTGTAATCGAGATCTATGTATAGATTCGTAAGAAAAGGAAGTGAGGTGTTGGTCACAATATAGACTCCCCGTCAAAAGTTTTTGACCACCCAAAAAAAAGTTAGTTTAAGAGTTTTTAAATTAAATTCAAAGTTTATTTCAATTTCTTTTTAATAAATTCAGTTTTTCAACTATATATATATTTATTGTACTTAAACATAATTTTTTTTTCTTAAATTTATATATTGGCTTCATTGAAATGTCCTCCGCGTGCCTTTATAACCGCTGCACATAATCTTGGCAAACTTAACAACCGTTTTTCGAGGGTAAATGACTGAATTCCATTCCATGCAATTACAATTTATTTCAAACGGTTTTTTTTGAATTAGGGCATGTTTTTCGTACTGCTCGATCCAGTTCGTCCCACAAAAGCTCGATAGGGTTAAGGTTGGGACTTTGAGGTCCCACACCATTATATTCAATTTTCGTCTTTGAAATTCGGTATTCAAATGATCGGTAAAACTTTGATTAGTGTTTAGGATCATTATACTGTTGAAAAATGGATCCTTTTCCTATAATTCGAAGGCCATAGATAACCATATTTAGGAAAAGTACAGTTATTTTTTTTGTACTTACTTTTTGTAATAATACAATGTACTTCGAATATTTTATTAAATATTTAACAAAATAAATATTTGCAGATAGAACAGTGTAGAATAGTGAAGAAAGAATAGTTATGTATATTCTCTATGCGAGCGTACAATAAAGAGAATAATATATTTTATCTATTCACTACTACAACAAATATTCGCTTTGTTATTGAAATAGAATTGAAAAGTAAAACAAGAGAGTAGTAGATCCCGTTCGGTCACACACAAAAAAAAATCTTCAATCCTTTTAGTTTTTTTAGTATTCTCTCACTATTCGTATTTTTGAAATTTCGTTTTAATATTCATGAACGAAGAGAAATTAGCGTAAAACACAATTCATTTAAAAATGAATAGAAAATGAATAGTAGTAAAGAGTAGTAAAGAACGCCGAGTAACACATAATTCACTTGAACACATTAAATAAGAATTTGTTATTATTTATTTTCGGTGATTCCCATAAGTATGGAAAGAAAATCCATAAAGAAAAGGTTGTGTTACTACATTAATCATTGCACTTAATACAAATTCGCATAAAAAACAATTTTAATATTCATTTGTTATACTAGTGAAATTGCAGAAACTTTTGACGGAGAGTGTAAGTACCGCTCAATTTTACTTATAAATGATATTATTTTCAAAATATTTTTAAAAGGCAAAATGGCTACTATAGCCCTTTAGCTGCCCACTAATACAATTGTGTGGGTACGGCAAAAATACCACATCAAAAATTTATTTTTGTGTGTATTTTCAACAAACTTACACATTTGTGTTTTCCTTTCAAATTTAATTTTGTCCGAAAAAAACACTATAACTATAATCACAATTGTGTTGGTTGTATTTCAAATCAAGCGAAATTTTTTATCAAAAACGCCATTACATAATATGACTTTTTACTCACACATTTGTGTGGTCTGGACTTAAATTAAGCCATTTTCTTTGGTTGATAAAGGGATAGAGAACATTTAAACTTCCGGTGGACCGATTTCATCAAAAATCATTAGAATTTTCCAATATATGCGAAAAGCCTAGGTTGAAGTGAATCTTTAGACATTAAGTTTACACCACCTGCAGAGGTTTGCGAGTTCTCTACATCCCAGACGGATTCATTGATTGGGGTTTTTATTACTAAGATTTTACCATAAATTGGAAAATTCTGGTGATTTTTGACCGAAATGAGTCTACCGGAAATGGCAGATTCCATTGGAGCTTTCTCGTTTTTTGCAAATATTTTGGAAAGTATATTACTCACAAGAAAAACGATTGTAAATAGAATTCAAAAAAAGTTCTCATAATTTTTTTTTAATTTTTGGTTTTACTTTTGGGAATGAAACTTCGTACTCGTATTTTAGCTTTTTCATAAATTGAGAGATCGTTATTCAATTTGGTGGACACTGGTGTATTTTTGATAATATTATCAAACCGAGAAAATTCAGAAACATTTCGAAAAATATTTTGTAATGTTAATGCTTCAAATGAAAAGTCCCCAGAAAGTATTTTTAACAAAACAAACGAATGTTCTAATATTTATGTAAACAATTTATTACTACAAATTTTACACAAGGCAAGTGGCATACATCATTTGATAAGTGAACATTTTCTTAGAAGTTTTCAAAGTAAGAAACCTCAGGGCCGCGTCTACCATATGTGCAGTGTGTGCAACGGCACACGGGCGGCCTGCTGATAATTATAAAAAAATGTTAAAAAATTAAAAATATTGAGTGACCGCAAACTTATTACATAATTTTTTCTAAAATAGTAATTGGAACAGATTCTCAAAAATGGATTCCTATAAATTGCACTTCAATCAATTATTATTTAATATTCAATTCTTACATCCTTGTTTTATATTATGTATATTGCAAAGCTTCACACATTAAACTTACGGATTCAGAAAGAAATGAATCGGATGTCGATGGAGTGGAAATATTTGAGGAAATGAAATGCATTAAAATTTATTTAATGTCTTACGAAAATATTACACCGTAAAGTATGTTAGAATATACACTGGGTGCGAAAAGTATTTGCTCAAACGATTTATCAATTTTTTTTTGTTAAACTACTCTTGCAAAATACAAAATTTATTACATAGTAACATTAAACGTAATTCGATTGTTCTCAAAAAAACATTTCCTTTGTTTTTGTAAAACACAGTAAACTGTGTTTACTAAGGGCCGTATTTATATAGTCGTTACTACTGCAACTATAAGTCATGTTATAGTAACCAATTTTGTAGTAAAAAATCTCACTACACGATTTTCTAAAGCGTGAAATTTGTTTAATATTGATCAAAATCAATTACTATAATGATTTTTATGGAATAAATTCACAAAACTTAACGATTTCCGAAAATGGAAGCTATTATTATAGCAATAGTTCCGGCTTACATGCTGGTTTCGTACCACTGGAAATGTCTAGTCGAAGCATCGAATAGGGCGTTCTAGATCCACAACAAAAACGGATGACAAATATAACTGTAAACGCTAACCAAACGGATCAGGCGTCTTACAGCCGCTGGAATACTTGCGAGTGTAAACAAATCTTTTCCAAAACCAATTAGTAAACCCACCGTAAGAGATCGATTGAAGCAAGCTTGCCTTGGAGGGTGCGTGGCGATCAGAAAACCATTGCTTAGAAAAATAAATAAGCAAAAACGTTAACAATGGGCCAGGCAACATATAAAATGGTCAGTTCGGGATTGGAAAAAGACACTTTGGTCTGATGAATCAAAATTTGTTCTGTTTGGGTCTAACAGAAAAACATACATACGAAGACGAGCCGGATCAAAGTTAATGGATGATTGTTTGACAGCATCTGTGAAACATGGGGGGGGGGGGGGAATGTTGTGGGGGCGTTTTGGTGGCAATAATGTTGGTGATTTGATTCAAATGAATGAAAAATGGACAAATTTCAATATAATGAAATCCTGCAAAATCATCCAATTCCATCCGGCATATACGACTCGTCGGTCGTGGGTTCCTTTTGCAGCATGATAATGATCCCAAGCACATTTCCAAACTATGTATGAGTTTTTTTAGATGAACTGCACAGGCGAAGAAAACTTAACTTAATGAAATGGCCACCACAATCTCCGCACCTTAATCCGATCGATTTGTGGTGGGAATAAACTAATAAATCAAATGCCAAAACTCTGTTCGGCAATAAATAAAGGCGAAGCGGTCATATTGATAAATCCGTAATTTAATGAATTTTTGAATTTCTATTTTTTTGTTGAAGTTTTAACTGTTATTAAATTGTTAATGGGACTGCAATAAATTTTAAACAGAATTGAATTATTTTGTAAATGTGTTTTATTTTTGCTATTTTGACAAAAAATTGTTTGAGCAAATACTTTCCGCACCCAGTGTATAATAGAAAACAATCTTCAAGCAACATGCCCAAACTTATACACTACATTAAGGATTCTATTAACACTACCAGATTCGATTGCATCAGAGGAACGATCTTTCTCAAAATTAAAAATTATAAAAACAATGCTACAAGGTCCTCTACAAAATTTGTCATATCGATTCACTTTCAATCGATATGATTGACAAATTTTGTACGCTGGATAATATTGACAACAAGACTGCTAAATTGAATTTTGCAATTGATAATATTATGAATTATAATAGTTTCTTTTTTATGCAAATATTATTTAATTTATCATAATAAATGTTGGATTGTTGAATAGTTTATTTAGAATTTTATTTTATGTAAGCTTGCGCTTAGCATTTAGTCTCATAACACTTAAAACGAAGTGGATGTACATATAAGGTAGGATTAAGTGATTAACAATAAAAATAAAGTTTTTATATTAAAATTAAGGACTGAAATAGATTCTCAGAATTGGCATTATGCGATTGGTATTACTTATTTTATGTGATTGAAAATTATCGATTAGTATACAGGAAAAACATTTTTTTGGTGGGCGTCTAAATCTCACCTGGCACACAGACGGCTGAGAAGCTAGGCGCGGCCTGAGAATGCTGAGATATAGGTTACAAAATCAGGAACTGTTCGTTGGTCCACCTACATACCTCTATGTAGGTGACAGTTGAATAGGATTGAATGAGTTTTTTTAGAAATTTTCACAGAATTCAAAAACTATTCATTGATATAACTAGCAGCGTGCAATGGTATGTGAATGTTGAATGAGTTCGGATAATAAATTTTAGAAGTTTTCTATGCATAGGATATGTGCTATAGTACTCAGAAGATAGAAACTATCCGTTAGCTCAATTACTAGCGTCATATAACGTTTAATGTTTAAAGAGCTTTGGTGTGTTTTTCTAAATTTTTTTCTATGCATAGGAGCTCAGATATAGTCCATAAACTTTTGGATGGCCCAACAAGCGGCGTGATTATTTTGATTGGTGAATGTTTGAAGGGCATGGATGATATATTCTGTGGAATATATCTCAGTAACAAGCCGTACAAAAGTTCTTTAAAATATCATCCATGCTTTTTGAACATTCACCAATTAAATTATTTACCCCGTTTATTGGGCCAACTAGTAGTTTCTGGACTATATCTGAGCTCTTAAAAAAATGTGTGTCACCATAATTCGGCAACGCTATATAGTCCAGGCGGATTGACTATTCAATATCAAAATTCATCTTTTTCTATTAATCAGAAAATGTTTAGTATTTACAAGAAAACGATACAGAATTAAAAGATTCAAATAAACATAAAGATAAAATTTTCAATAGGGATTACCTTGTAGGTTTTTTGAAATTTAAGCAGTACCAATGATTGTTGATTATTCCATAAATTTTTACCAAAATTATGTTGAGTTCAATTTTTCTGTTTAGACATAAACTATGGTGTATTTGTGGTGTCCCAATCGTAAGTTTTTTGCGACCATGAGTTTTTTGCGAAGAAGGAAAGAATAAAAGATGGGAGTTTTCCCGCCATTTTGATCATTAGAGCGATGCACGCACGTAATAGAATAGAGACGTAGAATTAGATTACAAACGTGTTTTGGGCAAGAAGCCATTTCTGTATTTTATTTTAAATAACTAAAAGAAAAATGATATACATACTATACAAAATTAAGTTAAATAAATTAAATAAAGTTTGTCATAAAAGTAAATTCAAAAGCGCCGCATTATGATATAATTTTAATAACTAACAACGATTAATGGAAATTCTGTGGGGGCAAGTAGGTGAACCAGGTTATTCATCAGTTGTATCAGGAGCCCACGAAAATTAGTCACCCCGACGTGATCAACGGGGATTTATCAACGTATAACTGTATCAGGTATTAGTGTATAATTGTAAATTTTTATTGTGACGTGAGGAGCCAGAGTCCAGACAGACATATTGTATTACACGTTTTTACCATCATACGGCCGCTTTTATTCATATGGCCGCTTTCATCATACGGTGTAACAGTCAATCTTTACCAGGGACGTCGATACAGCAGCATCGGACAAGGTCAAAGAAAATAGTAAGTGCATTTTTTTTAACATCGAAGATGTTTTTGGCGCCGCATTATATAGAAAAATGTAAGGAAATTTTGTCCCAAGAATATGCAACGAAATAAAAAAAAAATTAAAAATAAAGTAAATAAGAGAGAACCAAAACACGCTGGTGTGCCAATTTTGATTTGTGCTCTCTCTATGCACCCATTTCTCATCTACGAATCTACGATATCAATTAGTGAGCGTAATATACAAATAAAAATAAAAAAATAAAGTAAATACGAGAGAACCAATCCACGCTGGTGCGCAGAAAATCAATTTTTCGACTAAAACTTTTTTATTTTTAATAGGTACGGGAAAAGTTCGTGGCCTGTTTTGGGTGACATTGAAACAAAGAATTTTCTTATTACAAATGAACTTTAATAAACCGAATATGTACCACTTTGATCGATCACCTTTTGCCATTTTTCTGGTAGAGCCATGATCCCATCACTGTAGGACTTCTGTGGTTTAGAGGAGAAAAATCGAAACAACTCATTTTCCCAGGCCTCTTTTGAAGGATGATGGTTCTGCATGGACCGAAACAAATGGCAGTCCGATGGTGTAAGGTCAGGACTATTTGGTGGGTGCTTCAAAACTTCCCAACCAAGCTCTTTCAGTTTCTGCTGGATGATGTGTGTGTTCCCTATCGTTATCATGATGTGACACAGCGCCACTTCTGCTGATCAATTCTGGAGGTGTTAACTGAATTGCTTGCCTTAAACACATTAGTTGCTGACTATAAAGATCAGAATCAATTGTTTGGCCTGGTGACAACAGCTCATAATGCACGATTCCTATCCAATCCCACCAACCACACAGCATTACTTTTCTTGGCGTCAAACCTGGCTTTGATACCGTTGGGGAAGCTTTATCTCGTTTTGTCTAGCTTTTTGAACATTTTGAGCTCGTTTCGTCCATGATCTTTTTGACCACGAGCACAACGTTGTCGTATCTTATCCACTTTTCATCACCAGTAATTATCCACTTTATAAATGGCCCGATTTAGTTGCGTTTCAACAGCGTTTCGCAGATAGAAATCTGGTCTATTAAATTTTTAACTGTTAATTCATGTGGTACCCAAACGTCAAGTTTTTTTTTGTACCCAGCCATTTTCAAATGGTTTGGAACTGTTTTATGATCAATATTTAGTTCTTTGCCATTTGCATGGCTCTGCTTATATGCCGGTCTTCTTCAATTTTCTGCATGATTTCATCGATTTTTCCAGTGGTTGGTCGACCAGAGCGAGCGAGGTGCATCTTTGACATTCATATTTCCAGAACGAAAGCGCACAAACCATTACTTTACTTCTGATTTTGATAAAGCACCTTCTCCATAAACAGCACATATTTTTTCGCAAGTCTGAGCCGCGTTTTTACCTTTGTCATAATAAAATTGCAAAAGATATTGAATTTTTTCATTATTTATCTCCATTATTAAAATTTTGTAACTTCTTATTCACTTCACCGATTTTAATGTTTTGAATGTCGAAGTGCAAGTTAAAATGTCACCTTTCAAACAAACATAAGAATTGCCCGATACGATCAATGGTTACTGAGATATATGAAAGCCATCTACTGGGAAAAAGGCCACGAACTACCCAATATTTTTACCCTATACCCAATATTTTTAAGTTTATGGTGAAAAATTCCTGAAATCACAAATTTTTGGAAGTCATGTTTGAATTTCATGTTTTTTATATTTTCAATGTATAGTCTTGGATTAAAAAAAAAGTTTGTGGAAATTTTTGTTGTTGTTGTTGTTATTGTTAAAGTTACAGGGGGTCAAATTTTGATAAAAATGATGAACATGATATTGTATATTATATGGCTATAAAAAGAAAACTAATTATCCGATACTTATAAACGACAGCTCATTTTAAAGATAAATGAATGGGGATTCTAAAAAAATTATAAAATTGGTACCATGTTTCAACTCTTCCTATTCAAAATGGCCGCCAAAATAGTATTTTAGAATTTTCTCAAAAACCTATTTATTTATTTTTCTTATTTGTTTAATTTTTCCTCATTTAATTCTATTGAACACGCCAAAAAATTGTACTTGTGTTATTTTTTGTTTTCTTGCAAAAGACGTTTGAGTATGAAGATCTACCCATTTTTTCTGGGGTACCGAATTAAAAAAGTCTGAATTAAAAAAGTTTTTTAAAAATGAATTAAAAAAGTTGATTTTTGTATGAACATCTGCGACTTATTTTAATTCATATTTTTAACATAAAATTATGAATTAAAAAAAGCGATTTAGAAAAATGAGAAAATTCAAAACCGAATTAACAAAGGCTTATGCTATTTCATTTTTAAAACACCTACTTTAATTCATTTTCAAAATGAATGAAAAAAAACACATTTTATTTCATTTTAGTTTTAAATAAAAATGAATTTAAATGCAATATAATATATTATTTGTTTTCTATAGATTTCTATTTTTATAATTGTTGCCTCGTTTATTTATTATTTAATATTTAATTAATTTTAGTTAAATATCTTCATTAATGAAAATTAGATATTCTAATGACTGATTTTCAGGAATGAAAATGTCTCTGGAAATCAACAGTTTTATTTGCTTTTTCATTAATGAAAATACAAATCAAAAATTTTCCAAATTTTTACGTACCAAATTTAAATTTAAATTCCAAAAAATTTTCATTAATGAAAATAATAGTTGCATGGATTTACATTGCCTTAGAGATTATTAATGATTCAAAAAATTTAAATGTAAGGATCGGAAGGATTCAGTAAAGAAAATTATTTCGTGTTTCGTAATTCCTGACAGTTTAAATATATATTTATTTTACAAAAAATATTTTAATTCATGTATAAAACGAAATAAAAAACGCTTATATTATTTCATTTTATAAACATTTATATTAATTCATTTTAAAAATGAATTAAGAAATGCCTTTTTAAATTCATTTTATTCAACTTTTTTATTTTTTTTTCAACTCTGACTTTAATTCATTTTTAAAATGAATTAAAACACTTATTTTAATTCAGAAAAAAAAACTTTTTTAATTCAGACTTTTTTAATTCATGTAACCATTTTTTCTATATAAAATCAAAGTGAATGTGGTATTTTTTATTTTCAACTATTTTTACGATCAACTTGATAAAGTAACTGTTTACAATTATTCAGTTCACAAATCGTTCATAAATTACATCACCCTAGGTTTGATCATTTTTAACTTCCTTTCAGCGTTATGCGTCTACGCGTATTTATTTAGCAAAATTATTCCATTGGTGACAGTTTCCATCCTGGTTCCATAAATAATTAATTTGACATTTTGGTGTATTATACAAACACAAACTGTATGTGTTCCGCTGCTTTCTGGTTGCACACAGTATTTAGGTCGAAGCAGTGAAAATTTGGAAAAGCCAATTTTTTTGACTCATCATCCTTATATTTGATATTGTACCCCTCATAGCACTCCTTTAATGTGCACATCATTATAGACGTTTCTGAAGTTTAACTTTTTCAATAGTTATACAATCGTTTTTCCCAGGTATTATACGACTAACACCATCATCATTATAATAGTGCTATAGCAGCAGTCGTATAACAATGGACTGATCAAGCATGGGAACCATTAGGAGTATTTTCCGTACGCCTGACAACCGCACAACAGAAATACAGTGCATACGATCGGGAGTTGTTGGCAGCCTACCTGGGTATTAAGCATATTTCCAGTATTTTGTAGAGGGTCGTTCGTTCGTGTTATTTAGGTTTTTCACTCCAAATTCAACCTTTTACAAATCATGTTCATCAATTTCCAAATAAAATTCACCATTTTCCAAAAGACTTTCATCCGTTTCTAAATCAAGTCAAACTTTATCCAAATCGAATTCACCTTTATACAAAACATATTCATCCTTTTCCAAATCAAATTCAACTGGAGACGAAATAAAACAAACAGAACATATCTAATAAATTTATTTTATTTATAGGTTTTTCACTCCAAATTCAACCTTTTACAAATCATGTTCATCAATTTTCAAATAAAATCCATCATTTTCCAAACGACTTTCATCCTTTTCCAAATCAAATCAAACTTTATCCAAATCAAATTCACCTTTATTCAAAACATATTCATCCTTTTCCAAATCAAATTCACCTTTGTTCAAATCAAATTCATTTTTGTTCAAATCAAATTCATCTTTATTCAAATCATATTCATCCTTTTCCAAATGAAATTCAACCGGAGACGAAATAAAACCAACATAACCTATTTAATTTAATAAATTTATTGCATTTAAATTCTAGATTCAAAATATATAACAAGTATGTTATTTTTTAATCTTTGCAATCTGTTCTGGGTTCAAACTGAATTTGATTTGAACAAAGATGAATTTTATTTGGAAAAGGATGAATATGTTTTGAATAAAGGTGAATTTGATTTGGATAAAGTATGATTTGGTTTGGAAAAGGATGAAATTCATTTTGAAAATGGTGAATTTTATTTGGAAATTGATGAACATGATTTGTAAAATATTGAATTTGTAGTGCAAAACCTATAAATTCTAGATTCAAAATAACAAGTTTTTTACTGTTTAATCTTTGTAACCTGTTCTGGGGTCAAAACACTCCCAATTTCTCGTGAATTACTTTTCGCGAATCACTTGCCAGCCAAAATAACAAGTTAATAAAGTAAATTAATCTTTACTATGTAACCAAAGTGTTCGATGTTTCATTCAAACTAGCTGCGTCTTGGTAACCTCGCCTGGATTTGAAGATGGTATCCGCCTATCGCCTAAAAACCCAAAAATTTCATAGAAATTCTACTTTTTGAGTGTAATTACTATATTAGTTTCGAATTAATGAAAATGAACTCAGCGATTTTTGATAACAGTAGAACTTTGACTGGCCACTGCGTAATGTAGGACGTGAATGGCGAACCGTAAGAGAGTTAGGAGCGCTTCGGCTTAAGAACAGATTGCAAAGATTAAAAAATAAAATACTTGATATTTTGAATCTAGAATTTAAATACAATAAATTTATTAAATTAAATAGGTTCTGTTGGTTATTTCGCCTCCGGTTGAATTTGATTTGGAAAAGGATGAATATTTATTGAATAAAGATGAATTTGATTTGGATAAAAATGAATTTGATTTGAAAAAGGATGAATATGTTTTGAATAAAGGTGAACTTTATTTGGATAAAGTTTGATTTGATTTGGAAAAGGATGAAAGTCTTTTGGAAAATGGTGGATTTTATTTAGAATTGCATGAACATGATTTGTAAAAGGTTGAATTTGGAGTGCAAAATCATATACCGAGCATAAGCCTCTGATTTATGCTTTCAGACAAAATCTTGATAAGGCATCACCACGGCAACGTAGGCATTTAGACTTTATAAGCCAATTCACGACGGAGCTCCAGCATATCTCGGGAGCAAATAATGTGGTGGCGGACGAACTTTCTCACATTAAGCGGATTGACGTTTCTGAATCCATCCTGCCTTTGGTTCTCCAATCCTGGATAGTTAAAGCTACTTGTTGCTTCTTTTGTTATAAATGTTCCTTGTGACCCTGGATCGATTAACATTCTTAGATACTCATGTCAGTTTGTTCCTCTTTGCATTTTTACTAAGGCTAAATATTCCACATTGTCTCTTTCCATTCTATTGGTGGCTAATTGAGTTGTTATAATTCTATCTTTTACTTTTGTGGAGTTGTTGTTGGTTGTTTGTTGTTGGTGTGAGGCTGGTGAGTGTAACAAAGGATGATGTCGTTACAAGAAACATTTGTTAGTTTTTCTGCAACTTATTATTGGATGGTTTTGTAAAAGGCAGTTCCTACACAGTTTATGCAGTATAGATGTGAATACCTGTCTTTGTAATTAGACCATTGTTTGATGAGCTGATGCGTGAATCTGTTACATCGAATTGATTCCAATGATTGAAATTGCTTCTCCAAAATTTTTAGGAATTGGTTTGTGGGTTGAAATTCTTTTCGATTCTTTTCGAACTTAGTTTTTTTGAAAATGTAAAAATTATGAATGGATTCCATGTTTCAAAGTCGATTCCTGTGTTTCTTATAGCTTATGTAAACACTCAGTTGATGTATCACGTTTGATGATAGTCGCAGATTCGACGTTCGACTTGGTAGACCGAGTTAATAATTTAACAGGTTTGTCACAAGTAGTCTTATGTTGTTAAATCTATTTTGAAGGATTTTTCATTCTATGGTGTAATGTTCTCCGCCGGATCTAGGTGGCTTAACAATTTTTCTACTTTGCCTCCTATGTGGTTTCTAGGTAACTCATCTTGTCTGTATTTTCGTGGACCAACGCTTGTAGGCGGCGAATTTCCATGGGTTTTATGTCGTAAGTTTTTTCCTCCAGTTCTGTAGTTATTTATCGTACTAGATTTCTATGAAATATTTTTCTTCGTTTCATCGCCTTTCGAAGATGCGATGCAAATCTTTTCATGAATTTCCATAATTTTCATCATCCATAATAATAGAATCCCCGTATTCGGATGTTCTGTTGGTTAAGTATTGGTTGGTAGATGCTCATTTTTGGCAATGTGGAAGGCCTGATGTTGTTTTTCTCAGGTCTTATAATCTCAATGTTTGGAATGTGTTTTCCTGCAATGTCGTTGTTGTTTGTGCCTCCATTGAAAATACCCGTGTGTAAATTCGATTTCTGGAGTGTAGTGCTGAATTTTCTCGTGATTTTTGGAATAATTGTCGTATCATTTTTTGCTGAAGGGTTTCTTTGTTTTGCGATTCTTTCCGTCTTTATTGTAGTTGGTGTAAAGGCGTGTTATTTTTTCAGCCATAGTTTTTAAGGTCATGCTCATGGTCTGAACACCTTCGGTTTTCTTAAATGTTATTAAAGTTTGGTCGTGCACTCCCAATCAATCAACCAATTTATACTAAAATGTATTTCAATTTCCCAATAATTAATTACGTATACATATCTAATCGAAAGTTACGTGAACACTAATTAGTATCTAACGATCCTCTTATATATTCTACAATTTAATCCTTGTTAAATTTATGCTATGTAAATGCGATGTAAAAGGTAAAAACTTTTTTGGTTTTAAATTATAATTACATAACTTTAATTATAAAAAATTGTTTTTTTTCACCTTTCCGATGTAGAATCTGCTTGTTTGTAATTTTTAAGGAATATACATATTTTAAAACTGAAGTGAAAGGATCAAAGTTTATCATATTGATTATAAAATTTTTAATACTATTACATTCCAAAATGTGCAAAAGTATAGACTAACTCTGTGATTGATCATACAGGATGGTACATAGATAGTTTAAAAATGATTTGCTTCCTTTCTTCTTTTTAATTAACTTAATTTGATAGATAAAGAATAATGATGATACGGTTTTATGATAAGATAACATCTACATAACATTATAAATACATTTTATAAGGATATAGGTATTACAAAAACCAACATCATCATTGAAGTGTAATGTATTCGATAAGTAAAATATTCATTTTCACATGTAACCTTTTTTGTTCTTCCTTAGTAGATTAAATAACATTTGAATATAAATTGTTCTCATTTATAGGGTTCTCGGCTATAATTTACATTGTATGCTACTATAAATGAAGCATTTAGTCGTATACATAATAGTGTATGCTGTATAATTACCCTTAACCGTAAAAAAGTATATAGGAGTATCAGTATGAACACAGAAAAGTACTATTGGTGTATAAATTTTATTTAATTAAGAGATATAAAGTGTAGAACTAAAAAAAAAATTAAAATTTGAACATATAGAGCACATACCTAGCTCCCATATATGTATGTATGTACAATACGAAAAGTATAATTCACAATTTATGTGTTTATTAAAACTTACATGCATAGCGAAAAATAACGGAATACGTACAAAAGAAAAAAAAGTTATGTGTTGACTAAGAGATTCTTCCACTCGACTAAATAGAAGTTAAAGATAATAAAATAACAGTTTTATTTTTCACTTTGGGTATCGCAGATAGTTTAGAATTATGAGAATTTTTTTTATGGCTGTAGAAAATATATATATAGAATTTTCTCCATATAGCAATGCATTGAATTTCGTATATGTAAACCGGATTATTGTTTCTCGTATCCTTCTAATTTATGGGTGATAAACCGCACAAGAATTTAATTCGTGGAAAAATGTTCACAATTATCGTGTGCGGTTCTATCAACGAAATTTTTATTAAGACGTAAATGAATTTGGTTTTCGTTTTCAATATATTTATTTTATCTTACCAAAATTTATTTGGTATACATTCCACGAGAAAATAAATAGAGCTCAGTTCAAAATTGAGTAGTATTAGCCGCAGGTATAAAGTCACGAACGAATACATATAGATCTCGAATGTACCACGCTTCTTTTTTGAAGCGCAAAATTAAACTTACGAGACTTTTGGTAAAACTGTTTTGTATTACTAAAAAGCTTTATCGCTGCTTAATTCTCAGAAAAACGTCAAGAACAAAACTTCTTGGTTAAATTTTTTTCTTTAAGTTTATAGTTATGTTGTTGTCGTTTTTTGTAAATGCTAAACTTTTTAACATCATTGCAAACATTTAAAAAACTCCCATTTAAGCTGCCCGGTGCACAGAGTTCCACACAATTTCGCAAGGATAACGGAAGGAAAAACTTATATACGTATCAAGTTTTATTGAGAATATAGTTAATCCGCCTTATAAAGTTTTTTTCATCTAAACTTCTTATTTCCGGCTAAAATTTAAAAATTAACTGAACTACACTGCGCCAAAAAAAATCACCTTTTACCTTGGTGAAATGACACTTTTCAAAAAATTATTTTTATTCTAATTGAAGCAAATTTTGTCTTCTTTTCGATATTGGAATCCGTTTTATTTTATTTGGTTTTTTTATGACTTTTTTTAGTAAAACGAAAATTTTCTAAAAGAAAAATAAATATGCTGCTGTTTGAGACTGTAAAAGGCTTGCTCGATATTTCATTCCCAAATCCAAATTAGCCATATTTTATAGAGAAATTTGAAAACGACGCTGTGGAAATTTCTATACAACGACTCCTTGTCGATTTATTGAAGTTTTAGCGAGAAACAAATCAAAAAGCGTAGAAAGGAAGTACTTTTATTTATTTTGCTACCTAAGCACGCTAAAATAAAAGTTTGAGAGCGTTTCTATATCTTGCTTGGTTTTTTAAAAATTTTTGTTTTGTAAAATCTTGGTTTACAAAATCTTAATTCCAAAATTCCTGGTTTTCAAAATCTTGCTTTTCCAGTTTTCGAACAAATCTAGGTTTTTTGAAATTATGCACAAATGGTACTATAAAATACAAATTCATAAAGAAGAAGAATTTCAACTTAACTTAAAAATTATAATAAATTGGTCGTTCTTAAAATCACGGTTAATAGTTCAAAATAGATTTTAATAAATAATAACAAAACTAAAAATTTTAGTTAATTATTCACATATTTTAAAGAAAAATAAAAAAAATCCACGTTCAAATTAATATCTGAATTGAAAATATTCCCGATTTCACAGCAATTAAATGTCGTCCAAAATTCAGGAGAATATTTGGGTTTTGGTTGATTATGGTCGTTTGTGGTCGTTTTGGTCTAACAACATTGTGCTTGCACTTTATGCTGACCGAAGTGAAAGAGGCACCCCTTGTATTCAGCCTTCGGGGAAAAATGTTTACACTTGAGCTACACTCGCTTTCGTTGCACTCCTATATTATTCGGTTTGGTTTCAAATTTATGTTCCACTCACAAGCTAGTTGGCACATTTCGTAAAATGTCTGAAAATATGCCTTTTCGGTTTTTGCACTCAATAGGCAAAGTAAAAGAGGTGATACCGAGCTGCTAATTTTACCATGCACCGTAAATAATTGATGAGTAACGTCACTACTTCAAATGTGATATCAATAAGCCAAGATTCCACCTCGTCAAGCAGCGTTAAACTCGATGGAGTTCGTGACAGAATAATATTTTCTCCACCTAAAGGCTTTTCAACCAATACAAATTGTTCCCCATCTAAAAAATTTAATTGCTCCGGAAATTAAATGTTTAAAAGATTATCGGGCTCCGCTTTACGTTACACGATTTAGCTTGAAGAATTATTTTGTACAAACTCGTCGGCGAACACGAAGGATCATGTGCATGATGGAAAGGACACTTTTTAATTTTATGTGAGACATTTAAATAAACTGTTACCTGATCTACACCATGAACGACTTTTAAATAAACTGTCTACCGAAATCTACACATGAGCGACTTTAATTAATTTTGGGTTATCTTTATTTGATTTTGCGAGTTAAATATTCATAATAACTAATTTTATATTTTATACACTTTTACTGTTAAATCTCAATCTCTAAAAATCACTTTTAAGAACACTTATTTAGGCTTCGTACCAATAGTAGGATAAAAGTCAATTTTAAGTAAATTTTTTGATAAATTCAATTATTTTTACTTTTTAAATAATGCTTAACATGATTGATAGTTTTCATCATTGACAGAGCTCTCAGAATAAAAAATTTTTCCTTTTACCTTACAAGTTTGTTTGAAAATAAAACTTGAGGAAAAAAATATTTTACGTTTTTACCATAAGGAAAGAGTAAACTCTGTACTTTTTGCCTTAAGAAAAGACTAATGAAGTTAGCTACTATTCAAAATTGCCAGTTATGTTGTTTTACGTTTTTGTCTGAATTGTGAAAAAGCAAATAAAAACAAATTTAATCGGTTTAACATAACCTTAAAATTATAATTAGTAACATAAAAAACAATTTTAAAAATGTCACTAGTATGGAAAAACATAAAACGAAGTTGCTTTCAAGTTCAATTTTTGTTATTCATTTTTAATACATTATGAGAGCTACTCAAAAGGTAAAAGTTAAGGTAAGAGGTAAAAGCAAAAAATATTTTTATTGTGAGAGATCTGTAAATCAAGTTAAATCCATGAAGGATATACATACTTATAATCACGAGTAATTCCCAAATTTAATGATTTTTATTGAAGGTTTCCCCTAAAACTAAATTATTATGTTAAATAATGAATACAAAATCAAAATTTTAATAAGGTTCTGTTATTTTATTATGTTATTGGACGTGACATAGACATTACAGTTGAAATTTGGGCAGGAACCTTGAACCAATAATATCGGCGAATTCCAAATAAATAAAATAAGTTCAGTAAATCCGAAATTTTTCAGAAATATTTTAACACACTGAAAAAAAATTAGATTGAGTTCCCCACATTTCAGTAAATCCCCTAATTTTGTGAAATTAAATGAATCAGTTTTTCCCCCTAATTTAGGAAAATATTTTATAAATGGGGTTCCCCAAATTTACAATAAAATTCGGTAAAGCCGCATTTTTTTTAAATTAAATTTATAAAAATCGTGGTTCCCCTAATAAATAAAAACATTTTTTAAAGGGGTTTCCCAGATTTTGAAAATTGTTTGGAAAATTCCCTTTTTCTTCATTTTGTTTAATAAAATTCACAGATTACGATTAAGACTATATTTTATTTAACAGGAGTTCAGAGAAAACAATATTTTATAACAAGGGAATTTGATTAATTTTACTACGTATTGTACGATTTTTTGTAACACAATACACACGAAATGAATTTCCCAAATCTAGCTGAGCAGGTTAAATGGAACATGGTACTTATGTACAAAGCAATATATAACTGGTTTCCCGTTATAAAATATTATTCAATGGAGAACTATGTTAAATTCATATGGAAGAAGACCCCTAATACAATTTAAAAATCGTGAAACCAAGTTCCAAGTTGTCTTCCAACATATAATAGGTTTTAAAAACTACGATTTTGAAAACTAAGATTTAAAGGCCAAGATTTTGAAAACCAAGATTTCGTCACCAAAAACAGCATCAAGAGAAAATCGAGCTTTCGGCACGTTTTGCTACAAAAAAAACAGGACAAGCAGTGTTCAAAAAATTAAATGTAATGCAGAGGGTGGTATTCATTTTGTGGTGCTTTATAACCAATTTATACCACTAGTGGAGAGTTTTTTTGGTGATAAAATTCAAAACATAAAAGTCTACAAACACTGCAAAATGAATTTTGGGGGGAAATACTGAACTAAAAGTGATAATTTGACATTTCTGTTTTAGTTATATGAATGTCTTATATGAAGTGATTTTCATGCGTATGAAATAAGAATAAAATCAAAATAAATAAAATTTATTAAAATATATATTAAAAAAAATCCTTTCATTTGAATGAAATATGGTAAGTTAAATTTTATGTTATTAATAAATATTCTTTGATCTTTTTAAAACAAAATAATTTTTTTATTTTTAAAGCAATATGAAAAAAATCTTAGTTTGTTGTTGGTTTAAAAAAGTAATAAATAAAAGTTTTATTCATGAAATTGTGATTAATCTGAAAGTTTTACGTGTAGTTTATGGCATTATTATCGAAAAATTACAATAAGAGTTGTATTTAACAATTACATGCAGTAAAATATGAAGTACTAAACTAAATTAATAGTTTTAGTATGTGCGCGTCTTGTTTAAATTTGATTTTCATAATTCACTTCCCTATATGCATAAGAATCGATCTAAAAGAAAAATCAAAAAATGTAACCGGAATAAAAATATATTTTTCGAGTTTTCTACGAGAATATTTTTAATTTCAATAAATAAAGTTTGTTTTTCCAGAATTAATATTCTTCAAAATTAAACAGAAATAATCGAACGTGTTGCTGCTTGTCAATATGTATCAGCAGATGGGAAAAGCCAAAAGAAAAAATTTTGGCTTTGAGTAAAATCAAAAGAAATACGAAACCATGCCTACAGAGCCGGAGGTGGTGATCCCATGGACCGCACAGTTGCGCTTAAAATTTATCGAAGTAGACGTCGACGCCGGCATAGCGAGTCCGTGGCTCTTTGAAAAGAAATAAGGGTCACAACTAGACGTAATTGAGGAAGATATGTTTTATAAAGAATGATGAGTAATAAATTGTGATAATTTAAAAAAAATTGAAATTGAAATAAATTAGAATAACTTCTTTTTTTGTGTAAATAAAATTAACTAAAAATCAGCAAGTTACAATTCACAACAAAAAAAAATATTAATGTCAATTACTATTGATGTTTTATTATTCTAATGCCCGGTTGCACAGATTTAATGACTAACGGCCGGTTAGTTATGCGCCAGTTAAATGTTTTATATGAAATATGTTTCCGAAGTCAGAAAAAAAATCATCGCCAGCTTGATTAAATATATTATATTCCGTGGAAATATTTAGCTTGCGTATACATTATTAAAATGGCCAATTTTGATTAAATAACGTTTTAACTAATCGTTAAATATTTCTAAGGAATAAAATGTATTTAATCAAGATTGCAATGATTTTTTCTGACTGCGAAAACAATATATTCCATATAAAACATTTAACTGGTGCACAACTATCCGGCCGTTAGTCATTTTCCTGTGCAACCGGGCACTAGTCTTCTTTAATTTATAATTAAAATCTACACATAAAAAATAGTTGATAACGAAGCTTTGTAGGTGGGGCGGGGGTATCTTTTAAACTAAGATAGGAAGCCATATTTTTTATTGCTGATACGGATTCTACGTAGGAAGTGCATTACCGTTTACCGATTAACCGATTTACCGTATAATATAATTTACCGTATAATTTACGATTTATCGGTAAATTTTTACGATTTATCGGTAAATATATTTATAATTGATAGTGCGCATTTTCTTGAAAAAAATGAAGAGCATATTTTAATCGAAATGGAATTTAGGAATTTATAGAAGGGATAGAATTCCCTCAGTGATTATCAGGTAGATATACTGACGATTTATGTAAAGAATTTTATTTAATGAAGTGAAATGAACTTGGGAACAGGGTGCTTGGCGTGTGGATCAACAGCATTTTTGGCACATTGGGAGTTGAGGGTCATTTGGAAGCTTGCATCCCATTCAACTGATGTTCTAAGTGGTCCGGTAACTGAGATATAGGTAATAATTTTAAGTATTTTTTTAAATTACCCAAGATCTCGTCTATGGTCATAACTTTTTGTTTGTAGTCATAAAGGCACGAAATAACTTTTATTGTATTCTGAAATGTGGTTCTATTCTAAACCAATCATTATTTAATACAATTGGTTTTAGCAAAATGACCTTAGGGCTTCCACATCCTAAAAAATTTGTAGGTTTATGGTAAACGTTACTATCTAAATTAATTTAAAAACAAAACGAACGGTTATTTTGAAATTAGTTTTGCTTTAAGAAATACTAACTGTAGTTATGCCCTTTCCAATGGTATACTGATATATCATAGAAATCACTCATTTTGTGGTCAAAACAGGAGATACTATTTTGTCAGAGTTATTTCTGCCAGGGTTAAGAAAATGTTGAAAGTGTCAGGGTTAAGAAAATGTAGGAAATGTCTACCGGAAGTACCCGTATGTTTCACTTTGTTCTTGTTAAATTGTTAATTGTTCAGCTTTCGAACAGGGTGATAATGCTAGACGGCTGAAGTTTTGTAGATATATACTGCATACAGATGTTGAGGATGACAGCTTTTTGCAAAGGTGTTTGTGGACAAATGAGTTAAGTTCAATCGTGAGAGAATTGTGAATATACACAACCTGCTTCACTGGGGCAGAAAAGCCCCAAATCCACACAAGGAAAGACAGGATTATTTCCAAAAGAAATTCAGCGTTAATGTTTGGGCTGATATTATTGGTTGAAACCTTATCGGCTCATATTATGTGCCAGAACGCCTTTCCGGAAATATTTATCTCGAATTTGTTCATTTCTATGTCTGGGGAATTTGTGTTCGCAACACAGGTACCCACAAGAAAAATTTAAATTGAAAGGATAAGCGCCGCATTTGAAAAAATGAAAGACTAAATGGAACGTCGCACAATAACCTCTTTTTCTCTTTCTTTCTCTGGCACATGTCTGTCTGCCATCAAGGGATTTGGCCACCTTAAATGAGGTTTCATAATCATATTTTCATTTCGGACAATGAGTGATTAATTCAATGATCCTAAATTCCTAAACCAGCCGTGAAATTTTTTCCTTGTCACCACCGGGAATCGAACCCTGGACCTCCGGTCGCTGGGGCAAGCATGCCCCTTTTCAACCGGGGCGACACAACAACCATGGAGACTAAAACAAAGATGAAGTGCATGGATACGGAATGGCGGTCATTTTGAACAAAATCTGAAGTTGATGAATAAATGAAGTTGATTACAAATTTAAAATAACTTAAATGGTATTTTCTTAACCCTGGCAGAAATAACTCTGATAAAATAATATCTCGTGATTTCTATATCATGACAGTACATACCTTTGGAATGGGCATAAACAAGAGATTTTTTAAAGCAAAGCTAATTTCAAAATAACCATTCGTTTTGTTTTTAAATTAATTTAGATGGTGACATTTTTCGTACTTCTATAAAATTTTTTTAGGATTTGGAAGCCTATAAGTCATTTTTCTTAAAACAATTGTATGAATAATGATTCTGTTACCATTTAAAGACGAGATATTGGGTAATTTAAAAAAAACTAAAAAAAATTATTATATCTCAGTTACCGTGCTACTTAGAAAATCAATTCCATAGGATGAAAGCTTCCAAACGACGCCCTTAATCTGCCAAAAAAAATTGTTGGTCCACGCGCCAAACATGAATTTCAATTTATGTGATGAATTTATTTATTATTTTATTTTATAAAGTACATTAATTGTTTTCAAGCACTTTTTTAATAATTTTTCACTGGTTTAATACCTAGGGCATAGTACTGTTTCATATTATTATTTAAATTGAATTTACCGGTAAATTTTCGATAAATTACCGATCTTTTACAAAATTTACCGTTTACCGGTAAATTGAAAAATCGGTAAATTTGCACTCCCTAATTCTACGACTAAAAGTACGTATGATTTGAATGAAATATTTTGTTCGGTTCATGATAGATGGCGTTGTAATCGACGAAATTCAATTTTTTCAATTTCTTCTTCTTAGAACACACGCATTCGATTCTGCAATACTTTTGAAATAAAAAACATCACGTTTTCATTGGAAATACTCGAAATTCGTCATCAAAACAATTTATTCAGCTTTGTAAATCAAATTTAACGTTTGTATTATTTCTTATCTTCATGTTTTTCGTAATTGCAAAATAAACGATAAAATTCTTTAGAATGGAGCGTTTAACTCTGCTAGAGAAAATTGAAATGGTTCTGGTGTATGGAGAAGCTGGCAGAAATCTTGAAAATGCTGTTGCTATTTACGCTTAACGTTTTCCGGATAGGCTTCGTTCACGTGCTTCATTCGGCCGTACTATCAAACAATTTATTACTGATGGAAATGGTCAACCGAAAAAGAGTACCCGTAGAGCAACAGTCACTGGAGAAAATAATGAAATTGCTGTATTGGCAGCAGTGGCTCATAATCCTCATGTTAGTACACGAGAAATAGTTCGCGATTCCGGATTGTCCCTCACCAGTGTTTGGAGAATTTTAAAACGGCACTGTTGAAGGCAACTTGAATGGTCAAATGTACAGAAACTTTTTGGAAAATGAACTGCCAACATTACGTGAAAATTTGAACTTAGAAGTGAGACGGAACATGTGGTTTCAACATGATGGTTGTCCTGCACACTATTCGGTGGTAGAACGTGAAATACTTGATCGTGATTTCAATGGTCGCTGGATCGGTAGAGCTGGTCCGATAAATTGGCCCGCCAGATCACCATATCTTACTTCGCCAGATTTCTTTTTGTGGGGCTATCTCAAAGGCAAAGTTTACAAACAAGAACCAATAACACGTGAGAACATGATTGAGCGAATCAGAAATGCGTGTGCTGAAATTCAACCAAACACACTTCTCAGTTGTGTACAATCATTGGAAATGCGTATTAATAAGTGCATTGAAGTCACAGGCCATCATTTTGAACACTTATTTTAAGCTAAAATTATTTTATTCACCTGCCATTTTACGTTAATAAATTGTTTTTCGAGTATTTCCAATGAAAACGTGATGTTTTTTATTTCAAACGTATTGCAGAATCAAAAGCGTGTGTTCTAAGAATAAGAGATTGAAAACTGAAAATTTTGTTGCAAAATATCTTTTGAAATAAATCATATGTTTTCCTGTAAAACCTTATTTTCTCCTAGACCATCAAAGTTATGCTTGTCTCATTTTTTGGGTAAATTGGATTTGGGAATGAAATATCGAGCAAGCCTCTTACAGTCTCAAACAGCAGCATAATTTTTTTTTTCTTTTAGGCAATTTTTGTTTTACTCAAAAAAGACATAAAAAACAGAATAAAGTAAAAGGGAATGGAAAAGGAGACCAAATTTTCTTCATCAAAATACTTTTCAAAATACTTTCGAAAAACGAAAAAGCTCTTATGGAAGGTGCCACTTCCAGTGGACCGATTTTGGCTGTGATTTCCAAATTTATCGAAAATCCTTAATTATGAAGTTTACGATCAATCAGTCCATCTATGCTATATAGTTTGCTATATATAGCACAATTTGCTTGCGTCTCTTTCAAAATATTTTGCAAAAACCCAAAAAGCTTCTATATGGAAGTTGCCAGTTTCGGTCAACCGATTTGGAGCAAAAGTAACTGGAATAGGTATATTTGTGGAAAAAGCTTAAGTATGAAGTTTCATTCCGTTCAATTAATCCGTTTGGGCTGTACGATGTCGATTTTTTGTTGAAAATCAGATTTTTGTCAAAAATAGTCATTTCCACAGTAAATTTTGGGGAAATAATGGCCGATATACTAAAGCTGCCACTCTCGGTGAACCCACTTTAGCCTAAAATTACTGGGATCTCCCAATTTATGAAGAAATCTTAAATTTGAAATTTCACCTCGATTGGGATTTATGGAGGAAACTGTCATTTAGTCAAAAAACTCGAGGCCAAAAATTTTCGTGATTGCTATAAAAGCAGTTAACATACGTTAACATATCATTAACATATGTTAACATAAGCAGTTAACTTATGTTAACATAAGTTATTGAAATCCTGGTTATAAAGTTATGAAAATTTTCCCAGTTCCGAATCCACTTTTCCTGATGTATTGAAGGTCTGTTTGTTCACGAGATGGATGTTAGTCCACGAACGCCTTATGAGATTCAAATTTTTTAGACAACTTCTTTAATTTTTCCACGGGCTTGGAAAAAGAAAGAATTTTGTAACCAGCGCTTTAGTTAACATATCCTCCGTTTTGACGCTGGTAGCTAATTGTTAAATTATCATATAACGCATACGGGTCCTTGAAAGGTTTGGAAGATTACCGTAAATTTATAAAGCTGCTTTAAAGCTTAGTATTTATAACAACCGTTGCAGCGCTGGGAACAGTTACGACTTCTCCCTTATAATCATGTGACATATCATTTGAAAGATCTTGGAAAAAGAAAAATTTTGCTATTAGCGCTGTAGTTGATAAATCTACCGGTTTAGCTGTTGCATCTAATTATTGATTTGTTATATATTTATAAGCGTAACATGTCAATGAAAAGGTGTTACAGAATGTCACAAATTTATCAGAAGCTTATGATTACTCCAAATTACCATTGAGGTTCTGATTACAGATACATTTTTTCTCATTCTGATATAAACACGTGGCTTGTTGATTTTAAGATGTTAGATGAAAGAAAAATTGTATTTCTGTTTCTAAAACTCAGCGTTTTGGCGCTGGTCGAAAATTATTTCTTTGGTAAAGCAAAGATATTTTACTTTCTTTTAAGAAGTAAAATAAAGTATAATAAATAAAATATTGTCAATCTGAGATTATTGCAGATTTATACCTTTCGCTTTATCGCCGAAGTAAAAAAAGTCGTTTTCAAATTATCTCTGTGTAAGTGTATGTATGTGCTTGATCACAGACCAGACATAGCGATTGATCTGGGTGAAATCTGGGTGACTTCGGCAATATAGTAAATCATCAAAAATCTCAAGGTAAAAATTTTTCATGATTACTAAACAATTAAAATCAAAAATAATATAAATTAATTTTCAAACGAAATTTGTTCAGAAAATTAATTTCTTTTACGTAGTAAAATACAGATTTACGATTCGCTATATCACCGAAGCCAGGAAAATAATTTTTCAAAAAGTGCACTCTGTGTGGATGTACTGTGTGTAATCTCTACAGCTCAAATGGATTGACTGATCGAGGTGGAGCTTCTTATTTACGCTTCTCCATAAGTTGGGAGGTCTCAGTTGTGTTTGGCCGAATTTGGTTTACTGAAGATGGGAGCTCCAGACGACAAAAATCCAAAAGAATGTTAATTAAATTTTAAAACTAATTTGTGCAGAATTTTTTAAAATTTGTAGTTTTGAAAAAAAAAACAACTTCATTTCATGAATTTTAATGCCTCTCTACGCTCCAGGTGGATTATCTCTTCGAAAATTCATTTGATATTTGGTAGAAGTGTCTATATTGGAAGTGGCAGCAAATTTATTATTTCAAACAAAAAACGACAAAGAATTAAATGATTTAAATAAATTTAAATATTAAATTTTTAACATTGTTCGACCTTGTTGGTTTCTTGAAATTTGAGGAGAATACTGTCTAACTAACCGTCTTAAAATCATTTGCGGACATAAACCGTATTTTATAAAAAGCTCAAGACTATGTCGTCACTCAAAATTTGTAATTTAAATAAATTATTTTCTAAGTTTATTAGAGACTCAGTGGTTGCATTGATGTAAATTTTGGATATGAATGCTTTCAGATACTTTTATGAATTTGTGGATAAAATAAATGTTCTTACTAAAATTTCCTTAAGGACTGCCTTTGTAAATTTTTTATTTTTATCGATGCAAATTCGGTTAAAAATTGTTGGCGTGACCATCATTTTATTTGGCGATAATTATTAAGACAAAAATACCGTAAACATAATTACAAAATCATGCGAGGCATTAAATCACTCAACATTATTATTTTAAATAATCGGGTGGTTTGCCTCAGAGACTCAGTGGTAATATTCTATCTTCAGGAAGCGTATTCATCTTATATAAAATATTTATTCATCATGTTAAGACAATTCCTTGCGGATAGAACCATCGAGTGTCTAAGAGATATATAATTTTATTAAAATTACAAATTTAAGAGATGGGCGGTTTTTAGTTGATAAGTAACCAAGGACTACACAGCCACCTGCATTGCTACAAATAACAAAGCTCATGCTCTACTTCGATCATAAACATTCCGAAATACAATTAAAGGTAAATCGCATCGAAAGCACAAACATTTTTTTTTAACGAAATCGTTTAAATTATCATTTAAATCTATTTTATCCCGTGTGGAAAGATCGTTTATAGCTGCATGGTGCGGTATCTATAATTCCGCCATGAATATAGTGTTAGATTAATCGTAATTTTTTATTATCTGTTTGTCGGTTGGTTTTAGGTAAGTCACGTTTTCTAATAAAAATGAAAATCACTCCGTCACGTCTTGTATTTTTATTGGTTTTCTTTTTTTTCCTGGTTATCCTTTTTTTTTTATTTGTGAAATTATGGTAGTGGTTGAAATGTGTACACAACAAACAAACACGAATACCAATAAAAATAAAAGGAAATCATTTTAAATTGTCGAATGTTAAAGGCAATTCCTTTGATTTTTATTGAGATACATTTTCCGATTTATTTATAAAGTATACTGTGTACAGAATCCATAAACTAGACTTGGGGTGTACCGCAATCTAAGTTTAAAATAAGATAGTTAAACAATTTTTAATTTAAATTTTAATTGAAGTAGAAATTGTTATATTTTTCAATCAAAAATATCTTTATACAGTTCAAAAAAATTTCATAATACACATCCACGACTTTGTATTTGTTTCTCGATTTTACCACCCTCCCTCTCACGTATAAAATTCTAAATTTTCATCTAAACAAAATTAAAAAGTTTTATTTTAGTTTTCGTTCTCGTCGTATATATGCATACATAGTTTTCTATACTGCTAAAATCCCAATCAAAATTAAGAGAATAAAAAAAAAATATTTAAAGTTTTATTAAATAGTAGAAAAAAGGTAGAACTTTGGAATATTTAATGTTATTTTTTTTGGTGTCGTATTTAAATTTTAAGGTAGAAAGATGTACCATCTACATACAATACGAGTATTTTTACATTATTTTGTGGTTTTGAGATTATAAAATAGTGTTACGTAATGGAAAAGTGAAGAGGTAAAAGTTTTACTTAAATATATAATAAAATATTTTTTAAAATTAACTTTTTGTTGTTGTTGTATGTGAAATTGTTATTAAACTTTTTGTTAAGACATTTTGTTATCGAATGATATGGATAATGACTATATGTGTATATATGAGGGTAATACCACCTTTTCACATAATGACAGTTAAATTGCAATTTCATATAAACTTAATGTTATATGAAATGGGAATCTTAATCTATACGCCAGATTGGTGGCGCTCTAACATTATGATCAATGGAACTAGGGTATCTCTCAACAAATGATGGTACAATTCGATGTAGAAAGCCGAAATTTTGGGATTAGACTATAATGATTGGAAACCAGGCCGTTTCCCAACCGATATCTTTCAACTTAATTAGTAGAGCTAAGCTAGGATTATAATAAACTAAGGTCAATTGGTAGTGGGACTTTAACGTGTCTATTTGATAAAATTCTACAGTTCGACCATCCAGAATGGAACTTGGCCATATCCCAACAAACCATTGTGTGGGTTTAAAAATAGACTTTGGAGAATCTCTGAAATTCTGCCGTGCTAGGCAATTTCTTAACTCGACTCTGATATGTTAAACTGAGCCGGGATTACAACATAAATCGGCGATGAATTTCTTCATTTTTTACTCACTGTAGCTGAACCAACCCTAACCTCAAACCTATCAAACCAGTCAAATTCAGCTACACCAAAACAAAAATTCGCTAGAGTTCCAATTCAGCCCAATTCGTATTCAATGCAAAATAATTATGCAATTATCTTCTGCAATATACTGCTAAGAAACAGATTACGTGATAGTTCCGCATTTCTCAATCAATCAAAAAAGAGCAAGGTTTACGTGAGGTGACAACACTAACGGAAAATATAGGACGAGGTGCATGAGCAAGTAGTTGAATAGGATTTGGAGGTCAAATCAATCGATATTCGTGTCTGATGTTCCCATGTAATTCCGAATCTGTCTCTAGAAATATTGCCGATCCCGATAAATTCTTTTATAGGAAATAGCGCCAGTAGTAAACAAAGATTTAATCTATCGGAGCTCCTAATTTGTGAAAAAATTCTCCTGCACTGGCGTATAGAAATGGTTTGGTTCAACACCCGACTTTCTTTTACGACAAATGTATATAGATCTCGAATAGATCACACTGAGTTTCAAAATACAGTCAGTGTAATAAAAAAATTCAATGTTCCCACTGTTATTTTAGAAAAACGGCAAGGTCAACACATTTTGAAAATTCAATGTTCACTGCAAAAATTGAAAAGCTGATGCGAAAGCTGTCACGTCTGCTATATCACGTTTCGCCGGGATCTCTCAATTAATAAAAAAAGCTCTAATATGAGGTTTCATCCCGATTAATCAATCCGTCTTTGTTGCAGAGACGCTATTTTTTCTTGAAAAACAGTTTATTTCAAAGATCATTATTTCCATAATAAAGACTTGCAAAAAACGGATAAGCCCCTTTGAAAACTGCCACTTCCACGATTTCAGCTAAAATTTGGATCTATGAAGTTTCTAAGTATGAAGTTTCATCCCAATCAATCAATCCGTCTAGGCTGTAAAGGGGTGGAGTTTTTGTTAAAAAACAGTTACCTTTGTCAAAAAACTTTATTTTCGCTTCATTTTTGGTCAGAACCTTATAATTCCAGCTGGAACCTATTATATTCACTTAGAACTCTAAGTGAACTCACCTATTATATTCACTTAGATACTCTTTACAACAAAGTAGCTTTGGCGCAAGAAACACAATGAATTGTGTATCATTGTATATACACTATATGGTTTTTCAAGTGGAACCTTATAATTCCAGCTGACACGAAATAAAGCTAGTCGGAACGATATTTCAGCAAACCAACTATGGCACAACAAGCAAAATGTACAAAAGCACAATGGATTATACAACATTGATTTTTCAGCCGGAAACTTATAATGCCAGTCATAGCCATATCAGCCGGAACCAAACCAACTATGGCAGAAATAGCGCATCATTGTGCACTATATGGTTTTTCTGTCAGAACCTTATAATTCCAGTCAGAACCTTACAAAGCCAGCCGGAACCATACATGTTTCAGACAAACCAACTATGTCACAAGAAGCACAAGGGTCTGTTAATCATTGTGCATTATATGATTTTTAGCAGGAACCTTATAATTCTAGTCGGAACCTGATAAAGCCGGGACCATGTCCTCTGCAGCCAAACTCACTATGAACCAGAAGCTCAATGTACTGTGCATCATACTGTACATTATAGGATTTTTCAGCCGGAACCTTACAACTTGAGCCAAGACCTCATACATCCAGCCGGAACCTTACCCTACATACAGCCAAACTGAATATGTCACAAGAAGTAAAATGGATTCTGGATCATTGTGCGCTATATGATTTTTCAGCCGGAATGTTATAATATAGCCGTTATAGCCTAAAACGCTAAAGGACATTGAGGAATACTATAATTTTTCAAACAAATTGTTTATTGGGATTTTATGGTACTAGGAGCTAGAAATGATTACCTTAGCTTTGTGAATCATAAGGTTAGAATTAATCCACATGAATTGAGTCTTTGAAATTCGAAGATTCTATTTAACAAGTGTACAAAAGTTAACAAAAGTGTAGCTACACAAACTAATAAATATGAAAATGGTTACAATACACAATATTACAGAAAGTCTAGCTAAACAGACAAAAAATATGGAAGCGTTGAATTGTTCAAAATATTTATCGAGAGAATATTGTTTTTCAAATGCATTGCATAAAATACACACATAAAAATGTACACCGTTCAAAAACCTAGCTTTATAAAATGGTGAAAAAAAAATTTTCTTACGAATTTGATCAGAGCCATCTATGATTTGTTTCCATAAGAAACAATGTAAACTGACCAATTTTTTGAATTAATATTTGTAAATGAAAATTTATTTGAGTAATTAAAATTTTTATTTTATACGATTAAGAACGTATTCAAAAACACATATGTGAAAATCAGCCATTTGTATTTAGTATTTAATTAACGAAAATAAATTAAAGAGAGGCATAATTGTAATGTTTTTCTATAGAATTTAATTTTCTGTTTAGTTGTGTGGCTTAGTAAAAGGTAAATTTGTATGAATAGTTAACCAGTTTGTTAACCAATCAGTGACTTGAGGCGAAATAAACATTTAAAATTTTAGTTTTGAGTGTTGTACGTGTGCCACCTCTAAGCCACCTTAATACATATAAACGCTGATTGGGGTTTGCAGTAATTACAGTAGTTAACACAATACATATTTTGGCCAAACACTGGTTTTATAGTAAACGGGTCACTTAAACCGACAAATCACATGACTAGCGGAAGCCGGGTGTAAATTCATCAATCAAATTAAAATTTCTAATGAAAATTTTCACATGAATATGTTACCAAATATGTTGATTTCGTAATTATGTGTTATTTATTTATGGAACCAATCAAAATGTTATTACATTAAAATTGCAAATTCAAATTAATCATTTCGGTTTTTATTTACAAAAAATTATTTAAAAAATATCACTGTAACCTGATTCTTATGAGAAAGAACAAAAGCTTACGATAGAAAATGGCGAAATCGTACGGCTCTTTTATCTTGGTGGCTCTGATTGTGATTATGCTTTGTACGTAACTTCAAAGTATTTTCAATATGTTTGTAAAGTAAAATGCAAAGTAAAAAAAAATTCTCCCTGCCTAAATGATCATTTGGTGGTGTACAACCATTGTTAGGTGTACTATATCCAGGGTATCACTGCTTGCTCATGTTGAATAAAAAAATAAAAAATAGGCACAAAGTACAATTTTTTTAAAAAACTTAACATTTAAAACATTACAGCACCCAAATTCCGGTTTAATGATAAATGGTAATGGGAAATGGTAATGGTTTTTTTTCGACCAGTCATTTACCATTACCATAAAATTTTCGATTCCGGTTCAACAAATGGGTTTTAACCTGGGAAACATTTAATAAATTACGTTTTTTGGTTTATTGGGCTATATTTTGACAGAAATTGTTTTTCTTGCGATGAGCAAACATATCAAAATACATAAAATATAAATATGTATATATAATATACTACAAAATGATTGTAAGAAATATTCAAAATAAATTACAAAATTAATTGAATTTTAACTTAATTCTATTTTCAGTAAAAAATGTAAAAAGTTCCGTATCGAATACAATTGGAAATATTCTGCTACCACAAATTATGGGTGAATTATAATCGTAAATCCTAACTAAAATCGAAAGGAAGTAGTTGACTGAATACCACGTCGCCGTTTCACCGTATGGATTTTGGAGAACCACCTATAAAGCGTACGACTACCAGTGCATGGAAAAGGGATATGTAGTAAGCGCCGTCCAATATCTCAGCGATACACGAAATTAACGATGCCATTGAATCTCTATGTAAAGGGAATTACTATCGTTGTCAAATTATACAAGGAAACGGATGATCCGTGCCCAGCTGGAATTTTTGATACGTGGTCGGAATATTTAATGTTTTGTAGAAATTTTGTAGGATTAGGGCTGCTGTAAGTGATTTGGCATCTTTATATCCACTTATGTTTCAATATATACTTAATATAAAATAAATCTTGATGTTACCGCTATCAAAATAATATTTTTTTAATTGGAAAATACAAAACCAACCAATTCTCATGAAAAAAATTCTTATGGTGTTTTTGACATTAGTTATGGGTTTTATTTTCTCAGTCATTTAACAGGAATCGCTTTTCTGGGTTTTTATACCAATTGCATATTTTCGACTAATAAAAACCATAATGGTAAATTTACCACCGAACCGGAATTTGGCCGCAGGTCAAGTTTCATGTTGGAAGTTTGGGAAAATTGGGAGGAGTGAAATATTTGTGCAAACTTCAAAAATTAGCTTAACCTTGAAATTTAAAGAGTTATATCTGAAAAAGGCCCCAGTTGAATTGGCTCGTCGCTGGTTATCGCCCGAAAATTTTCCAAGCTATGTTTCAATTTGGGAGTTCTGGCAAATTCGGTGACATACAAGTAAAATCTTCTAAAATTTATAAACACCTAACGTTTAAAATGTTGTCTGGAAATGGTATAATATTTTTTCTAGGTTTATTTTTCTGATTCATTTAGCAATATTGCTGTTTATAAATTAATAATTTTAGAGATAAAACTAGTATAGTAGACTCCTAATTTATAATAAATGTATCGGAGCTACGATTCTAAATACAATTAAACATTATTACTAAAACTAGAATTATGTACTATGTATATATTAAAATAAAAATGAACAAGTTGTTAGAAAATTTAAATCATGAATTCAACTGTATAATTTCGACAAAGTACATAAAATAGTTTATATAAGGCTAATGTTATAATTAGCAATAATGGAGTAATCAATAAATCGGTAAAAAAATCGTAATATAAAGACTATCATTAATTCGAGCTTATAGAAGCAAAATAATATTAATTGTGTTAAAAAAAAGAGTTTCAAAAAAAGTTTCAATGTTGCTAATTGTAAGTAACCAATATTTTAATAAAATACAAAATTCATGAAAATTGTTTGTTGTAAAAATTGTGGGTGGTAATTGATTATAAAATTTTGGGGTTGTATACATGCCTTCCCTAGTGGAAAAAATCGAATATTTATACCAAAAAAATATACTAAGGAATACCAAAATCAATTAATTTTTGTATAAATGATTAGTTTAAATAGAAAATATACTTTAAATTGGTTAAAATTTAATATATTTATAGACCAAAATTCTGCTTAAATTATACATCTCAAAAATTATACCAATTTAAATATGAATTTTGTATATAAAAATATTTAAATTTAGTCAAAATTAAACAAAAATATACATAAAATATTTTAACCTAAAATTAACTCTTAAATTCAAATTTTAAACTAAATTAAGTATGTTTGGGATAAAACTTAATACAGCGGTTTTAAAGTTTAATTATGGTTAAATATTTTATAAACATTTAAATTTTAATTTTGTATATATAAATATTTAAATTTAGTCAGAATTAAACATAAATTTAAAAAATTATTTTAAGCGAATTATTGGAATCGAAAATTGTATTACACATTTTAGAAAAATAATTTTTTTTAATCATTACATTTCATCCCGCACGAGCGACGAAATTTCCGCAAAAGGAAAAATTTCACACAACCTGGCAACACTGATGCGCATCAATACTATCGTGCTGAAAAAATATATTTAGTTGTAGTCGTATTTCGCGGTATTTTGTATGTTACTGTGCTGGTGTAGTTTGCAGCAAATGAAATAAACCAAATTAAGTATATTTTAAGTTTAATTGTGTATTTAAATATGTATATTGATTTATATTGTTAGGAATTAAACTATACATAGTTATTGCTTTGGTGGTGCAGTGGTTAAGGTGTACACCGCTAAGTGTTATCATCCGGAAAGTCGTTGGTTCGAGTCCAGTCGGAATCCAAAATTATAAGCGATTATTATTCTAATAAGGAAAATTCTAGACTTATAATAAAAACGGCGTGAAATAAATAATTAATGCAGGGGGAATGATGTCCGTGAATACAAACAACTACATGGAAATGATTTAAAATTACCATATGCATACATCCGACAGTCACAATAAATGGAATATTTTCATTATATTCTATCTCAAGTATAATTTTTGTTTAAATTTAAAAATTATACTAAAATTATATTGCCATAACCCACTAAAATTATACTTAAATAATTCTTAATTTGGTTGTTTTTTTATCATAATTAATACCTTAAATGCACCTATTTTGGTATAATTTTTAAAACACAAAATATATAAAAATTATACTTTTAGTAAGATAATGTTCGAAAGTATAATTTGTGTTTAATTTTAAAAATTATACTAAAATTATATTGCCATAACCTACTAAAATTATACTTAAAAGATCCTTATTCTGGTTCTTGTGTTATTTTAATTAATACATAAAATACACTGATATTGGTATTAATTTTATAACGCAGTATACAAAAATTATACTTTTAACTAGATAATTTGCGAAAGTATAATTTCTGTTTAATTTCAAAAATTATACTAAAATTATATTGCCATAACCTACCAAAATTATACAAAAATTATCATTAAATTTCTATGAAATCGTAAGTTTATTTTTAGTATAAAAAATTTCAATTTTTCCACTAGGGTTAGTAGGAAAAAAATCTTTAATCTATTTGTAATGAGTAGATTGTATGTTACGCTACTCAAATAATTAACTACACGATTGCCGCTAATTATATAGAAAACTTTTAACACTTTGAAAACATAAAGGTACCGAAGGGGTAAAATTTTTAATTAGACTGTGGAAATGATGGTGCAGTTTTTCGCAGGAAGTTAATGATTCTCAAAGCGGCTTTCTGAGCTCAAATCAAAGGCTTAATATTTGATAAGTAAATACCACCCCAACATGTAATTCCGTATTGAAGATAAGAATCAACTAGATCGTAGTATAGACACTTCACAAATTCAGGACTACAAATATTTTTCAAATAGTAAAATGACCGTCAAGTCATCCTCAATTACTCTTTAAATTATACACATGCACTTTGAAATTTAGTTGCGAGTCTTAGTGTAATCTCAGATATTTAAAGGAGTTGACGGTTTCGATTGGAACGCAATGGGAATCACAAATATTCCGAGTACAAGATAATGAATGATAAATAAGATTTGAAGAGGGATCATGGATTATACCTCTCTCTCTTTCTCTCTGGCATTATATCCCACAAAGGGATTTGGCCGCCTCAAATGAGGTTTGATAATCATATTTTCATTTCGAATAATGAGTAATTAATTCATTAATTCTAAACCAGCCATGAATTTATTTCCTTGTCACCAAAGGGAATCGAACCCGGGACCTTCAATCGCTGGAGCAAGCATGCTGTCCACTTTGCCACCGAGGATTGTACCACTTATGTAAAAGTTCATTATTTTTGACTTGCAGCTCAGTATAAAGCACGTAAACCCATTTTTTTTTAGCAAAACAATGTCTTGATTAATATCATTACGAGTATTAACAAATTCCATATTAGAGCCAGAATACAATAACGCCATATCATCAAACGCGACAATAGAACCACGCAACGCAAATCAAGGCTAAAAATTGAATATATTAAAAATAACAATGGCCCCAAAACTGATCCTTGTGGAACTTCGATATTGACAGTATTCACATTGCTGAAGATATTATGAATACATACACTTTGTTTACGATTATGAAGGTATGATTTAAACAATTTTTTGTCAACACCTCTCACACCGATATTATATAATTTTGATAATAATATTTTGTGATTAACAGTATCGAATGCTTTGGAAATGTCAATAAAATGCGCAGACGCTTTCATATTGTTATACAAATATTGATGCAGAGGCGATATGAATGAGATTAATGCTTTTTCAGTAGAAGAGTTCTTTGTAAAACCATACTGTCGTCTGTCTAACTAATTTTTTCAAGATATCCAAGAAATTTAACGAAAATGAATTAAAGAGAGGCATAATTTTAATGTTTTTCTATAGAATTGAATTTGCTGTTTAGTTGTGTGGCTTAGTAAAAAGTAAAGTAGTATGTTAAGTTAGTCAGTTTGTTCACCAATCAGTGTCTTGAGGCGATAGAAACATTGAAAATTTTAGTTTTGAGTGTTGTACATTTGCCACCTCTAAGGTTGCTAGCAAAAACACATAAACGCAGATTGAGGTTTGCAGTTATTACGGTTGTCTGATTCTTATAAGAAAGAACAAAAGCTTCTCTACAGCAACTCTATTTAAAGCTAACGATAGAAAATGGTGAAATCTTACGGCTCTTTTATCGAGGTGGCTCTGATTGTGATTATGCTTTGCACGTAAGTTCAAAGTATTTTCAATATTTTTGTAAAGTAAAATGCAAAGAAAAAAAAAATTAGTTCTCCATGCACAAAGGATCATTTGGTGATGTACAACCATTGTTAGGTGTATTATACCCAGGGTATCACTGCTTGCTCAGGTTGAATAAAAAAAATAGGCACAAAGTTCAAATTATTTAAAAACTGAACATTTAAAATGTTATCTCTGGAAAAGGTGTGATTTGATTCGGTACATCAAGGTTATAGCTGAAAAACATTCCAGTGGCACTATTCTCGCTTTCCCTGGGAATATGGAAATGTTAACAATATTTTTATAGCATTTTTGTCCAAATTGTGTTTTTTTCGGCCTACTGAAGGGATAACATGCAAAAGCAAAACATGCAATAGAGCAAAAATTTTTAAAACAAAGTTAATTGGGAAAATTTTGTGAAAAAACAAAGTTAATTTCGAAAATTTTTATAGGGAAATATATTTTCCCATTTAACTTTGTTTCGAAATTATTTGCACCAAACTGATTCACTCAGTAGGCTAGAAAAATACAATTTAGACAAAAATGCTATGAAAATAATATTTCCAATTCCTTATTCACAGGGAAAACTATAGAATAGTGCCACATCTCAAGTTTCATGTTGGAAGTTTGGGAAAATTGGGGGAGTAAAATACACGTCCAAAATTCAAAAATTTGTTAAAACTTTACTTTTGTTATGTCAAGAAATGGTCTCATTTAAATTAATTTGTCGATGGTTATCGCTGAAAAATATTTTAGGTCAAGTTTCATGCTAAGAATTTTGGAAAATTGTGGGGGAGTGAAATATTTGTGCGACTTCAAAAATTTCCCTAAACTTGAAATTTAAAAAGTTATATCTGAAACAGGCCTCAATTGAATCGGCTCCACGATGGTTATCGCTGGAAAACTTTCCAGGTTACGTTTAATGTTGGAAGTTCTGCAAAATTGGGTGAAATACACGTAAAATCTTCTAAAATTTTGACAAACATAACATTAAAAATGTCTGGAAATGGTCTCAGTTAAATTGGTTTGCCGATGGTTATCGCTGAAAAATTTTGCAGGTCAAGTTTCATGTTGGGTGTTTGGAAGAATTTGTGAGAGTGAAACATACGTGTAAACTTCATTTTTATTAACTTAACGTTCAAAGTGTTATGCCTGGAACAGGTCTCATTTGAATCGATATGTCTATGGTTATCGCTAATATTTTAGGTCTTGGTTTACAAAATAAATTATTGATTTATAATAAGTGTTCGAAGTGTCCACGATTTTATTGGAAAACCACACTCTTCTAGATCGTATTAGAAAAGAAAATTAAACAAAATAACTCTTGGTTCTTTTTAAATTAATTTTTTATTGAGTGTGCATGCTAATTCACTAAAATACAATAAAAATGGAATACTGTTGCACCATCAACAATTCGAAAAAACTTTGCTTGGCTGTTTTGTTTGGAAATGAGCTCCCCTATAATCCTGCTCCGTTTGATCGTCGACACCGTTTTGAGGTATGCTAAATAATTTTTAGAAACTAAATGTTTTAATATTAAGATTTTAGGGCACTTCGAACTAAAAATGTTTACCTAACTATTGAAAATGAAATAGCTAGAATCAATTCGCTTGATTTGCGTCTTGAATCCTAAGATTATACCATTTTACATGATGCACCAAATGTGTAGCTACACAACGATAGATCACATAAGTATGAATGATCACATGATGAATTTTATGGAGTTAGTTTCCGATGTGGAGCCAGATTCACAGAAATTGCCATTTACATAAATTCATAAATTACATAAATAATACAAACTAAGAACGTTTTTGAAATAAAAGAGTTTAAAAATATTTGAAAAAATTTTGGATTCGGGGTTTCGAGATTTTTATCCATATACCTATAACCGGAATTGAGTGCGGGTAAAATCTGAAAGTCGTGCAGCTTTTTTGCGAAAGAACACAAAATATTTATAAAAAATTATTAATTTATAGTTACTTATTAAATTATTTCTTATTTGAGATTTACGTACAATCTTTTACGTTTGAGATTTTTTTAAAAAATGGCTTAAACCTGAATTTAAATAAAAATTTATAATATTTGCTAAAACAGAAATTTATAAACAAATTTAACTAAGTATTATGAAGAAATGAAGAGATTTTTATTTAAACAGAGAAACGATTTCAAAAAACTTCAAAGAGATCAAAATCCCCAAATGCATTATTAGCGCTATACCTGGTTTTTGTTAGGTGACTCAATGACAAACTTTATGTACTAGCCAGACCTAAGTTACGATTTCCAAAAATTTCTAATAGTGGCCATTCAAATTTGAGTTATAATGACATCTGTGCAACTAATAGATCAAAATTCGTAGCAAAAAACCCGGAGTCGTGCATTATTAGAACTAGGTGGATTTTGTTAGGCGACTCAATGACTAACTTCATGTACTAGCTAAACATGAATCACAATTTCTGGAAATGGTCGATAATGGTCGTCCAGACCTGAATTCCGTTCTAAGTGAATGGCCGATAATGATCATTCAAATTTGAGTTAAAATCACATCACTTCACCTAGAATATCAAAGCTCGTAGCAAAAAACCTTATGTCACGTATTATTCGTACTTGGGGGTTTAAGTTATAGGTGACTCTATAACCAGCTTCATCTAATAGCCAGAATTGAATCACGATCTCCGGGGATGGCCAATAATGGGATAGAGTTGTAATGACATCCGTACACATAGAAGATCAAAATTCGTAGTAAAAAACCAGAAATCGTGTTTTGCTAGCATTTGGTGGTTTTGTACTACCTTTGTACTATAGCCAGGTCCCCGAGGCCAATAATGTGGCCAGGCAAATTTGACTAAAATGTCATAAGTACACGTATTGTAGAACAACATAAAACATTTTGTAACAGAAAATTTGTAGTCGAGCATTGCTAGCATTTGGGTTTTGTTTGGAGAGTCAATGGCCAACTTCATGTATTAGCCAGATTTCAATTACGAATTATTTCATGCAATGTAAATGTAACAAAATTGTAAATTTGATTCGATTTCGAAACTCTAATGTTATGGTTGGACTAAATCAATTACTTATTATAAATCAGATGTGTGGAGATAGCGATGAGGTAGCAACACTAATTATAAATATCATGACATTTTTGACTATCAGCCCCGAAAAATGCTACATTTTTACTCTCAGCCTAGAAAATATTTACTGTCATGACAGCTAAAACTATCATGACACAAACATTCATTTTTCGGGGTTGAGAGTAAAAATGGCACTTTCGTGATACTATGAGACAGAAACATCTTCGGAGCTGGGACAAATGAATTACATATATTAAATATTTGTCTACCGCCGATTTTTTTTAGAAATTTTAAGCGATATGTTTCATGGTCGAAGCATCTGCTTATGTCTGGTGGTAGAGGTGTAAGTTATTCCATGTTTTTTTTTAATATTTCTATGAAGTAGAGATGTGAAATTGTCACTCAAACTCATCAAATATCCGGTGGCTAGACTACCAGCTTATGTCTGGTGATGGAGGAAGATTTAAAGTAATTTTTGTTTTTTTTTTTCAGAAATTTTCTATGTGATAGAGTTGAGATATAGTTACCCGAAATTATTTTCTCGTACATCACTAAACATAAGCCGATAGTATGGCCGATAGTCTGGCCAATGAATAGTTACTGAATTTGACGGAGTATATCCCAACTCGACCCCTTAGAGAATTTCTAAAAACTTTACAGAAATTATTTAAAATCTTCCTCCATCACTATACCTCTTTCGAGTTCAAAAAAATATTTCCAATGCCACATAAGTTCAGCACACACAAACCTGTAGGTATAATATAAAATATTATAACCACTTCACATTGTTTACAATTTGAAAGGAACCAAAGTTCAACCTACACAATTATGTTATGAATGAAAACTCACGAATGATTTTTGGATATTAATGTTACTGAACGACTAAGTCACACATTTGTGTAGGTATGACATAACTTTTTTTATTGGTTTGGTTTTATTTTCGTGAATGGTGATTGCATCTATTGTAAAATGAATTGTTTTAACATTCAAAGCTTACAAGTTGCGAGAAATTTAATTTCATGTCTATTCTCTAACCTCAAAAAATGGATATTTTAAAATGAGTAAGCCATATACCAAGGTAAGTACAAATTAACATACAATAAATCAATTAAAATATCTTTTAATTATGAAATTATAAAGATTAAATGTCATAGTTTATGTGAATTAAATCAGAAAATTAAATTAAATCATATTTTAGAGGGAAATTGATGTAAAAAATGAGCATACACAATTGTGTATGTTGAACGTCCATAACGTACTTTATATTTATAATTTTCTTTCCACTTTTGTTCAAAAACGACCAGTGGCAAATAAATCAACAAGAATTGTTAAATATTTTGGAAGATTCGGGCGATGATGTACTTCTTGACGTAAATATCGTACACTTACAAGAAAATGATGATAACTGTTCTTCTGAGGGAAGCTCAGTAACCCATCAAGATGCACCTATCAGCCAAACTGCAACTGATGAAAATACAAAACCAATAAAAGTATGGTATCCGGGTAAATTTATCGAAAATGTTTTGCCAGAAGACAACCAGTCAACCACGCCTCCGAAGACAATTGTAAAATCACCTCTTGAATAATTTATGGAACAACATTTTGTTGATGCCGCAACAAACAGTAATATTTACCATTTAAAATTTCATGGTACGGTGCCTAAAACATCAGCTTATGAGCTCAAGAAATTATGGTGTATTTCTTATGATGGGTTGCATACTATTTCCACTGTTAGAGGTGTATTGGAGGCCTCGATAAAGTGGCAAACTCCATTAAAAAAACGCGCTTTAAAATCTTGCGAAAATCTCTGTAGATATAAATCAAACAGCGGCAAATCCCACCACCTTATTTTTGAAGCTGAAATTGTTATTAAATACAGTGCGGGACAGATGTAGAGCATTGTCAAGAAAACTTACTGCGTGTTCTGTTGACGAGCAGATGATTGCCTACACTGGCCAGTGCCCGGCACGTCAAATGTTTAAAACAAGCCACGACCGGTGGGATTGAAAAACTTTGTTGTTGCAACCGCCCCCATAGGGCTAGTTATGAACTTCGAGATATATCAAGGTTCTACACCGGCAGAAAATCCCAAAAGGCAGTCATGTATTTTTTAACCCGTACTTGACGACTGTACCTCTTTTATATAAACTCCTTGAATTAGGATATTCCAACACAGGTAAACACTAATTTAAATTCTCTACTTTTTTTTTTATATATTAATACAATTTTTAATTATTTTAGGCACAATAATGTCGAATAGACTAAAAAATATTAAATTTAAACTAGACAGACACATGCAAAGAGGCGAAAGCCAAGAGTTTATCCAAAATGATGTAACACGCGAACTAACCTAACAGTAGTAAAGTGGAAAGACACCAAATGTGTGACTGCACTATCTTTTGTGTCTGAGACTAACCCACCGAATTCGGTTAATCGTTGGAATGAACCATCCAAATCCGACATAAATATACCATGTCCAAATATTATAGCTTCTTATAATAAAAATATGGGTGGGATCGACATTGTTGAACAGATGGTTGAAGTGAGGTTAGACTTTCGCGTCAGCCAGTCATTTGTTTTTCCTCATTATATATTTTTTAATAGTTTTTATTTTAATACCCAAAATGGAAAAAACTAGTAATTTGTACAGGCCTTTTAGCAGCTCAAATTATATTTTTGTTGCTAGAGTGAAGCGGTGCCCCCCAGTAGAATGTTGAAGTACCCCAGCTTGTGTGGATTATTTGGATACATTTTGGAGCACCTTTTTGAAACACACTGAACGAGTATTTAATGAACGGCAGATTGACAAGAAGTGCGTCCGTATATGTTGTTGCTGCGTGAATTTGAAGAAAAGGTGAAATTGCGCTTGGCCTCAGCTATTTGCACATACTCACACAATGGCTATGCATGTCGATCGTGCATGTTTCTGGTGAAATTCAGCGCAACTGCCAACTTTTGAAGACGATAATGAATGGAGCTATGAGTTACATCCATTTTATGAATGACCTTGTCAATTGCACATAAAACTTGTGGAGAAAACTTTGAACTGCACCCTCGTTATGAATGAGCTTTGATGCTCAAAATGGGGAGTGCGGTTTTACAAAATTTGTGAATTGTATAAAAATTAATAAAAATAAATAAATAAACCTAGGTCTTTGGTTTGATCAAAAAATGTTATTGCAAAATCATATTGAACATACAATTGAAAAATCACAAAAATTAAGTAAAATTTTATATCCACTATTATGTCGTAACTCAAAATTATCCGAGAATAATAAACTGCTGATTTACAAAATGATAATTAGGGCAACAATTACGTATGGTAGCCAAATTTGGAGCAACGCTGCTCATACACATAAAAAGCGATTACAAATTGTACAGAACCGTTGTTTAAAAATTATAAGAGATCTCCCACGTAGATATCCAACAATCACCTTGCACACTGAATGTAATCTTGAGACCTTATCAACATATATAGCCAGATTAAACCAAACATTTTCTCTGTCCTGTTTATTTTCGGAGAACACTATAATTAGAAATTTAATTTCATAATTTTTCATGTTACTTGTTTATTGTTTAATTTTTAATTCTGTACAGTAAGGTTTTTTTTAAATACAATTTTTCCTTAAATAACTCTCATTTGGATTCACAAAATATCTTAAATTATATAATAAATAAATAAAAAATTAATGTAAAAATTAAACAAAGTTGAACGTAATTACAAATTACAGAGCTCTAAAAATGTTTTATAATAAAAAAAAAAAAAAAAAAAAAAAAAAAATTAATACTATAGTACATTTATAAAAACCAAAAATGGACTCTCAAAGCTACCAACCATTTTATACGTATGAAGTTATCCCAGAATTCTATCCCAGAAAATAATTTTTTTAATCAGGCAACACTAATATATCAATAACCAATTTGCTCTTGTGTGAAGTTATCCCAGCCCAAGTTTTGATTCATTTCATTCAAATATACTATGTTTATTAGTTAGCCCAGCCCTGAATTTTTATAAATTTTAATGAAAAAATGAAAAATTATTAAATTTTTTAAATTGGATTTGTTTTTCATATAATAAAAAAGTTTAAAATCTAACGTATACAAAAACTGTAAAATTTTAAATTGCATAAAGTAACGGAAAATTTCAGGCAATGTTAGAAAAAAATTGTATCATGGCAAGTTCCCGAAAGTGACCTCTGGGCTGGGAATTTCATTGGTTTTTATATAATTTTTCGTCCCGCTCGATAAATTTCATACATTCCCAGTACAGAGTTCATTTTCGGGAACTTGCCACGGAACGATTTTTTTCTAATTTAGCTTAAATTTAGCTACTGGTGTATACATTTCAAAATCATGTAGCCCAGATCCGAGACATTTTTAGTTTTGGCCAACAAATTTTAAATTTATCGAGCGGGACGAAAAATTATATGTATAAAAATCAATGAAATTCCCAGCCCAGAGTTCACTTTCGTTCACTTGCCACGAAACAATTTTTTTCTTACATTGCCTGAAATTTTCCTTTACTTTATGCAATTTAAAATTTTACAGTTTTCGTATACGTGAGATTTTCATTTTTTTGTTATATGAAAAACAAATCAAATTTAATAATTTTTCATTAAAATTTTTAAAATTTATAAAGGCTGGGCTAACTTCACAAATATAGTATATTTGAATAAAATGAATCAAAACCTACCTGGGCTGGGATAACTTCACACAAGAGAAAATTGGTTATTGATATTTTAGTGTTGCCTAATTAAAAAAAAAAAAATATTTTCTGGGATAACTTCACATACGTCCATTTTATCGATTTGGCAGTCTTCAATGAATAGTTTGAGTATCATGAAGATGTTTTGGCTTGCGGCGTGCCCAAACATAAAAACAAAAGGTAAAGTTTAAAAATTTTTTACGAAGAGTTACAATATAAATAAGTAACTTTAACTAAATAATTTAGAGTGTCATTTTGTTTTTCCAATTTAAGTCAGATTTAAAGAGAGAGTTAATTACAATCAAAACTTAATGTTCTCCATAAAACAAAAAAAAAACGAGTTATTGATTGATTGTGATAAATCTAAGAACCACCTTTTGCCGCAATTTATTACTTGCAAAACCCACTTTTACATTAAAATATGTTAGTTCAAAATATTGGGTTAGTTTCAAATCCTACTTTTATTTAAGCTAAAGTAGTTTTCAATATTCACATTTTCCATCACAAAAATAAGTTTCAAAAATTCATCTTATTCGTTGGTATTTGGAAACGCTTTGAAAGTTAAACCCAAAAATGCAACTTCTCCAATATAATTTTCCCGCGCATTTTGGTGTCAATTTAATTTCTTTATTTCGTTTTTAACGCAACGGATTTTAGTTTTCTAGTGTTTGTTGAACAGGTAGGTCGAATAAAATATACATAGATTTAATAAAATATAATGTTACAGCTTATTTATCAACATTTTTGGCGAATTTATTAGTATTTAAAATATAAAAACTCGCTACACGATGGAATCAGAAATTTTTACATCTGTTGTACTAGTTGTAAACAATCAAATTAGATTTTTCATTTGAGCTAAAAAATGAAAACAAAATATATTTCTGATAATTCCAATGTCATCATTGTATCTGTGATTGTCAAGCAAAACAGAAGAAACAGTGGTAGTGTGGAAGAAAACGAAGTTTTAGAACCCAGCCCACAATGGTTGTGTTCGCCTCTGCCTTGTATCGAAAAAAACGACCGGTATGAACATTTGTCGGTTGTGGATTTTTTAAATATTGCCCAAAATTGTTGATTGGAAACGTGCAAATGTAGAACGCGTAATTGTTGCGAGAAATGCGATGTGTATTTATGTTTATCGTCAGCAAAAAACTGCTTCAAACATTTCTATTATGTTTAAAAAGTAAATTTTTTAATAATGTGGTTCATGTATTTTTATTTTATGATTTAAGAACCTATGTGATCTCTACATGTGATATTTGAATTTAAAATTGGATTAAAAATACAAAATGTGTTTAATTTTTTATTGTTAAATTGCTCCTGGATTATATTTCTTGATAATGCGAATAACATTAACATAAGTTCAATATACACAAACGTGTGAGTGCCCGTTTTGATACAAGAAAATTATTTATTTCCATATCAAACTTATTTTCACTTCATTTAAGTAATTCTGAACAACCTGTTGAAATTTTGCCAAAATCTGTGGAATTTTAATTTCCTTGAACTTTAACTTGAAGTGAACGTACACAATTGTGTTACTTGGACTGTAGTAAAGATAATTTTATTTTGGAAATCCTATTACACAATAATAAAAACAAATGAATAGGCTGGGCTTAAGTTCATCCACGAATTCAATGTTGACAGGTGTGTCTGTTGTTATCATATTTTACCTACACAATTGTGTTGTCAGAACCCGAACGGGATACATAAGCTGATAGTGTGGTGAACGAATATTTACATAGTTTGGCGAACTATATCTCAACTATCTCAACAAGCCACAAACAATTCTAAAATATTCCAGAAATTATTTTAAATCTTCCTTCATCACCAGACTTAAGCTGACAGTCCGACCAACGAATAGTTATTGGGTTTGATGGACTCTATCGCAACTCCAACATATAGAAAATATCGGAAAAAAATCACGAAGCGTATAGTTAAAATCTTCCTCCATCACTATAGACAAAACCCAATAGTCCGACCTGCGAATATTTGCTGAGTATGAAGGACTAATTCCACCCCATAAAAAATCACCGAAATTATTTTAAATCTTCCTCCATCACCAAAAAAAAGCCGATTGTTTTAAATCGTTTACGATCACTAGACAAAAACTGATAGTCTCTAACGATTTGTTGCTGTGTTTGAGGGGCTACATTTCAACTTCACTCATCAGATGAGAAAATCACATACATTACTTTTAGTTTACTTCTATCAACAGACATAAACCGATAGACTGGCCAACTAAATCAACTCAAACCTTCAGCGCCTGATTTTCACAGGAGGTTATTTTTTGAAAGCATGGTATTTTTACTTTAAAATGACACTATTTTTATGTAAACGAGTTCAGTACTTTTTTATAATAAAATTTGAATGAAAATGCATAAACTATTGGAGATATTTAAATTTAAATTACAACTGTACACCGATACCGGGTATGAGAACTCTGGTTGAGCGTACAAGTTTTCTGAAACGTTCCGGATACTCTTGTGACAGCAGATTGGATCATGTTTAGCAGACGAGCGACTTCTCGCGGTTATTTGCGTTATTCTTTTTCTGGAGTAGTAGCTATGATTTTGAGGAAACAACGAATGAAACTTCTGAAAATTTGTTCACGTCAACGTCTGATAAGTGACTGATGGCAAATATCGGTCAACGTGGTATTATAAAGGAGACTGCAACACGAGAATTATTTTCAGTGAAACATCGCTTTTTGCATACGAATGCTTTAATTTGAAAAGTACTGCATAGATTTTAATGATAAAGGTAGCCATTTTAAAATGCATGGAGGTTTAAGTCGATCTAGTTGCTCGCGAGTGTATAGTATACATAAACATGCATAGTTTTGCAAAATGTAACTTTTCCTATTTTCGGGAATGCAAATTTGGGTTATCTTCAGAAAGGTATAAATTAGTGTGAAATTTATAAATGGTTGGACATACAAAATCTTGATTAAAATTTTACTATAATTTTAAAATGTTACTATAATTTTTTTTTTGTCTTCGTGATTTATCAACTAAAGTTTTATTTTTTACATTAGTAATAAAATACTATATTTGTCTGTCATTTTAATAAAGACAATTTGATATACGTCTAATAAAAATATTTAAAAAATTTGATTTGTATATTTTGTTGGCGGATGCCATGTAACATATGTTACGGCTCAAGATCAGTAAATATGTGAGTAAAAAGTGGGAAAAACTGTTTTACTGCTCTGAAATATGTGTTCCCTATATTACATAAATGGTTTGCTTTCATCCGCAGTAGTAGAGGCTATCAGTAATAACCCTGACTAGGAATAAATAAAATTGCGGGAACGTAGGAAGGGAGGACAGCAAATATGACGAGAACGTCGGAGAGTTACCACCGATTATTAGTCTCGTAAAACAAAAATTCCGCAAATTTACGGATTTCGCACTTTAACCGTAACGCATATAGAAAACAAAAAAATATTTAAATTATTGACTCACCACCAATAACCCGGCATGTTAATGTAACATCATCGCCCTCTTCTTTTGGCCCAATAGTTGTACTATTCAGTGGCCTACCCCAACCATCTAGTACGATTGGATCTTCCGGTGGGACTAGAAAAAATACACAAAAACCGAAAATTAAAAATCGACTTCATAAAATCATTACTAATTTTATGCTTACTTATAACAGTTAAATTAAATTTAAAACTATTTGTCTGACTTTTTTTAAAGTCAACACGACACCGATAAACACCTTGATCATGTCGTTTAATTTCCTATAAACAAATAATAGTTACATCAAACAATTAATATTACAATTTTTTATTTGATTTTCAAAATTTACCTTAATTTCTAAATATGCGGGATCACCACTTACAACAAAGTTGGCACGTGTACCAAATACTTTTGGATCAGACCAATGTTGTCCCTGCAACAGTGATTTGCCTCGGGCATCGATACTGAAATGAGCAATAACAACAACATTATTACTACACTGTGTTATGTTACATAGACCAAATATTGTTTTAATTCATCTTTTTGAACTTCATAATATTATAATCTCCGGTACCCACCCACATACAAAACCAACAAAAAAAAAAAAAAATTGTTTATATTTCTACTTAAAATTAATAAATATGATTTTCATTTTCTCCCAAATCAGATAAGAAGATATACAAATAAAAAAGAAAACAAGTAAATCTAATTAAATAAATAATATTTGTTGTTTGTAAATGAAATGTAAATTTTTGTTTTTATCTCTCTGGTACGAAGATCCATTTACAAATGTATATATATTTATGTACCATAAAATAACAATTTTTTTTTCTTGTTGTTGTTGTTGTTGGCATAAGAAAGCTGTTTGATTTTGGCGGATGAAATGAAATTAATTTAACTTTTAATATACAGCCGGAATCAGCGTGCAGAAAGAGCGAGCGCCGCGCGAGCAACAAAATAAAATAAAAAAAAATGTAAATTATTTATTTCAATATTTATTTTAGCGGAGCATCATTAATGTATAACCCAAAAATTTAAATTAAAATAAGAATAATCATCTTCTTCATCCCATGGGTTCTTAAAATGAAATATTCCGATTTCCCTAGATTGTCATTATAAAATTGTATTGATGAGTTTTTTTTCCGCGTTTTGCTTTGCAATGAAATTAATTTTACTTTTAATTTTCCTTGGCAAAACGAATTTGTATATTAAAAGAATGAATTTATTTGGTACATAATTAATTTATAAATTCAAAGCGTAATTTTTATAATATCTTACAAAGAACCGTCTAGTCTTGGTACACGTAGGCCCGTACCATATTTTATTAAAACATTCTTCATTATAAAATGAAATGAATAATTAAAGGAAAAATTTATACGATGTTTTTCATATTCAAAATTAAACGATGAAGTTCGTTTCAATTAATCTCGAAAATTTAATTAATAGGCCGAGAATTAGACGCGTGTGTGTTTTTTGGACGATTCAGTACTTTTGTGAAAGTGCTGGAGCAGAAACGCTTTCAATAGCACAGCAAAATGATAAATATTTAAGGAACATTTTGAGTTCAAACTATAAAACCAAAAATGCTATGAAAGTTATAAAATTGTTATTATAATCTAATCCTAGAGTAGAGTTGAATTTAAAGTTTTTATAAAGGAATTTTACATTATCAAATTATTTACCCAGAATGCATAAACACAAAATGAACATAAAATTCACTTTGGAAATGGAGAAAAATAAATCAATTAATTTCTTGGACCTGTAAATTTCAAATGTAAATCAGTCACACAAATTCAACATATACAGAAAACCAACACAAACAAATCACACAATCCACAACACTTTATATCAACCGTTTCAACACAAAATTGCTGCATATCACATATCATTATATGATCCACCGTTTAAATAACATCCCATTGAATGAACATGATTACGCAATAGAACTCAATACAATTATACAAATCGCCATGGACAACGGATACACCAAAATACTTATACACAAACTTAACAACAAATGCAAAAGAAGAACTCGTCAATCCATCTTAACGTCTTTCTACAACACAACACAAAATGACAAAAAATATATTGCAATAGATTACAATCACAACACATGTTGCTGTTTTACGCAAAATTATGCACAATCATGGATACACTGTTGCATATAAAACGAATCACAATCTACGTAAAAAACTAAAACCGGAATCACTTAATACAGTTGATTGTGGCGTTTATAAATTAATTTGTAATAATTGTGACAAATTTTATATTTGACAGAACATATAAAAGATGTTGACAGCAAAAGCACTAATACCACCATAAAATCAAATTATGCTCAACATCTAATTGACGAAAAACATACGTTCAGCAATATTAATGTAAATCTCCTAATTCTGCATAACTTAACGAAAGGTAGTCGAATGGATAGATATGAAGAATTCGAAATCTACAAAAATCGCAACAATAACCAACCTCTTAAACGATAAAATCAATACGAGTGCCAACAAAATTTATAATTTGTTATTATATAAAAAAATTTATGATTTGTTATTATAAAAAATTTCCTAATTCATTCAGTAGAAAAGAATCGACAAAGGACGAATGTCCGAAACCGGTCTTCTAGCCTCAATTTTAATTTTTTTATATATCACAAAAAGAAAAATAGAAACAAAATAATTTTTTTTTTTTAAAACAGTTTTTTAATATTATTTATTATATTAAAAATATAACAGTAATTGTTAAAGTGATATAATATACTGAACCAAAAACAATATGGATTTATATAATCTGTATTCCATATATTTATGTCTTTTTTAAAGAAAAATCTCAAACAAAAATATATTTTCTTAAATTTATTTTGCGTTCATTTGTTGTTCTATACTCTTTTAAAATACGAATTTAACAAAATAAAAACAATAGAATCAAAAGAAAATCAATAAAATAGAAAAAAACTACTAAATTTTGAGCGGAAAAAGTCTGCGTACGATTATACAATTAGGAAATTTCCATCACATTTTGACTCATAAATAATATTTTTTTATTCGCTATTGTTGTTAAACATGCCCTAAGTCTCGATTTGAAGGCTGGCGGAAGCAATTTAATTATTTCCAGTGAAAGCTTTGCATTATAGAACCAAAAGGAAAAAAAAATACCGTAAGTGAGCTTAAAATAATTAAAATATTATGGAAAGAATGCAAAAGTTTTTGGGAAATTGGAAAATTAGTGAAAAGAACACATTTATCTATTCAGTTTTTACATCGGTGTGACCATCCATGGAAATGATCATGTCGTGAAAAATGTGATATAATAAGAACGGTTAAGAAAATCTAAGAACAACAGCTTCCCAGATTGCAAGAATTGAAATAAAGTTCAATAACAAAATAAAATAAAAAAATTATAAAAAAATGTGTCCTGATACCGTTCAAAAACCAATTTTATCAGAAATTAATTCCGTTAAAATGAATTAAATTTGCAAATGATTATATTAATATGCCAAACTAGGTCGGGGAGAAAGTCATTTTCTCAGATGAGAGCAAATTTTGCATTTTAGGTATACATTTACAATTTATTGAATCTACTATGATTAAAGAGGGCTATTTAAATATTCTAAAACAAAATTTAAAACGAAGTGCGGACAATTTGGGCTATAGCATGCCAAATACATATTTTAACATGACAATGACCCAAAGCACTTCGCTTGGATTGTAAAGTTATGGTTGTTATATAATGTACCAAAACAACAGCACACACCTCCACAATCAACCGATTTAAATCCCATAGAACATCTATGGGATTTATTAGGACGTAGAATTCGCCGACATAACATAACGTCCAAAAATATGTTGAGGGATGTAGTACAAAGCGAGTGGTCCAAAATCAATGAGACGGAAACCTCAAATCTTGTCCAATCGATGAGTAAAAGATTAAAAGAAGTTATACAGAGAAAAGGATATGCCTATTAGTTATTAATTTACTTTTTGAAGATGTTAAATAAATAAACTATTTACACCTTGATTTGCTGTACGCAGACTTTTTCCGTCTAATTTTTGTTACTTACTTTTGTTTAGTTAAATTTTTTTGTGTACTTGTTTTTGGTTTTTTTGTTATAGCTATTGATATATTTTGAAGTAGAATAGGTCAATGAATATAAAACAAACTAAATGTATGTCAAAAAGTAACGTTGTTTGTTTATTTTTGTGAGTGAAGACATTTTTTAATGGCCGGTGTACGCAGACTTTTTCTTGCGAGTGTAGATAATTAATTGTATTAGAAAATATGTGTACAACATCGTATGTGCGCACTAGTTTAATAAGTATGTAGTGTCACGAAAGAAAAAAACCTACATGGGATTGTTAGTGTACATGGGCGTACGCAGGGGGGGGGGGGTTACTGGGGGTTTATCCCCCTCATGATTCAACAATAAAATAAAGTAAATCTTGAATCAACAGCAACGCGACTCAAACAAATATGTCCCACAAGCTGCAATCTTTGCGATGGAAATTATTTCTTTTTGGGATGACAAAACAACTTCTTCTTCTGCGATTCAGCTTCTATCTGTTATTAGGAATACTGAATTTCAAGTATCTTTTCATGTGCTTGCCAAGGTTTTTGATATAACCCTGCCACTAAGTCGTTCACTACAAACAATAAATCTGGATCTGGCCGCTGCAATCGAACTGGCAAAATATGTTGAAGATGTGCTAGATGAAATACGACGCGAAACAGAAATGCAATAATGCAATTTTCAGTGACGTCAAGAAAATATGTGACCAGCTTAATGTAGAAATACGAATTTCTCGTCTAGCCGGAAGACAAATTCATCGCTGCAACATTGCAGTTGAAAATCCTGAAGAGTATTATCTATCGTATTGCCATTTTTATACCTTTTCTAGATTTTACAAAGATGCAAGTTCACGATCGGTTTCTGAAACATAAAACTATATTGCAAGGTTTTATGTGTCTTTTGCCAAAGGAACAAAATTTTTCATTGGAGCACGAAAAATCTCAAAAATCCTGTTGGAAAAATATAAAAGTACTACGAACTGCAGCATAGTTGAGGGCATTGGTGAACTGAAGCTATGGTGGCGCCATGCTATAAATTCTTCGAATACACCAAAAATGCTCATATTGCATTTCTATCATGCGACGAATCAATTTTCCCAACTGTTCGAAAATTACTTCAAATATTTGTAACACTACCGGTTACAACATCAACGATCTTTTGCAACATTGAGACGACTCAAAACGTATTTACGCAACACAACGAATGAAGATAGGCTAAATGGACTAGCGTTATTTAATATTCATCGTAATGTCGCGGTTTCTGTTGATGCAGTTCTAGATGAACTAGCAAAAAATTCACGTAAATTAGAAATTCGCTTGTAGTTGGTAATTATGAAAAGTAAAAATCTTTGAACTTTCAGTCTTAACTTCTATCGCTCTTTAATTGTTTCAGAAAATTGTCTTTTGCTGAATCTGTCATTTTTATTCTATTTTATAAGAAAAATTTATAATTTTTAATATATGTATTAATTTTTTTTGTACATACATCATATAATTTTTTATTAACTTTTCTTGATGAATTTTTTATTAATTTTTGTTATATAATTTTTAATATAGAAATTTTTCTTTAATTGTTAAGTTCTTTCTTGTATAGTTTATGTTTTTATAGTGAAATATTTAAAATTAAATATAATATATATTAGCTAAGCTAGTTCTATTAGTTCTAACCCCCCCCCCCCCCCTGGCTTCATCCTGCGTACGCGCCTGTTAGTGTAACCAATACAATCTTCTGTAGTTTGTTGCATATTGGTATCTGCGTTTCAGACTTTGTTCAGGGCTTTTAATTGCTGTTCGTTTTGAAATGACGAATAGCGAGAGGCGAAGAACGAATTATATAATATGTATATATAATGAGTTTTTATTTCCATTATTAATGTTCAATTACATGATATAAATTCAGTTTTTAGGAATTAGTTTAATGATAAATTTTAACATTTTTTTTTTTGTTTTTTTGGTATTTTTCTTAATTGTAACAATTTTGTACTTAATATAGTATATTTCATTAGGAAAATTTAGCAAAAACCTAACAGTGTATACTTAAAACTAAATTATTAACTAGATAAAATAAAAATAAAAATAAGAACACTACAAACATTCAATTTGAGTTGATCAGAATAATACTTTTTCAATGCTGAATAGTATATAGGAATTGGAACTGTATATGTATACAGAGATCGGAATTATCAAAATAGTATTAAGAACTAATATCACTGATGAGACAGTTTGTATGCAATCCACAAGTGGCGAGGAATAAATCATTCATGCGATCAATATAATCATCCAATAATGAAACATCTGATGTATGATGGAGGCGACGAGTTGAATAGTATCTAGGCTTTCCATAAATAATTTTCAGGCATTTATTTTGTAGGATTTGTAGTTTTTTACGGTGGGAATTTGCGCATTGACTCCATGCAGGGAACCCATAGAGAATCATAGGTCCAATGATTGATGTCTATAGTGAGAGTTTATTTTTACAAGATAATTTTGATTTTTTGTTAATAAGCGAGTACAGTAGTTTAATATGAAGATGGGATTTTAAAATAACAATATGGTTTTTGAAAGTTAATTTTTCGTCAAATGTAATTCCTAAATGTTTTACATGTTGTTGCCATGTTAATCGGTAATTGTTAATTTTTAAAACATTGTCACTCGGTAAATATCGGGAAGCTCGTCTTCTAGTAAAAAATATAGCACGAGTTTTACTATCGTTCAATTTGATGTTCCATTTATTGCAGTACTTAACGAGACCGTCAATATTTTTTTGGAGGGTATCCACTACTACATCAGGCCACTTTGATGACGTGTGTAAATCGCCGTGTCATCCGCATATAATGCGTATTCAGTATCTTCCCTAAAAATACATTGTATATCTGATGTGACAATGTTGTACAAAATAGGAGATTACACAGCCCCCTGGGGTACACCACTGATTACTGGCTTTAGAGCTGATACGTCTTTGTTATTGGAGACATAAAAGGATCGATTAGAAATAAAATGTTGAATTAATTTAATCAGATATGAGAGAAAATTTACGAATTACGCATACTCTCACACAGCTGTCGGCGGTGTGTTACGGAGTGTGCATGATTCATTCTTCTTCTCTCGATATTCGTCACTCCAGTGGCCTGCGTCTGTGTATGAGGCACAATAGAACGTAAAACACAAGAACGAAACTGTTTCAATAAAAAAATAGAAAAACAATAGAACAAAATTGTTTCTATTGACGAATGGTTCAATATACGATTTATGATTGGAAAGTGAGCAGATGATGGCGTAATCTCACCATGCTCTTGGCCTCGAAATAGTAAAGACTTATATTATCTTTTTTATGTTGAAAAGTAGGGTCAGGCCTCATCATTAGGTCCAGATAGGTAGTTTTTTTATTATGTTCAGCACGATAGCCTACTTTCTTGTGTACTGTTTCTGGTGTGTGGTAGACGATTCTATTTCTTTATTTTGCATGCAATTTTTCAATCTACATTTTGTAGTCTTTTAGTAGATTTTATTTCAGAATCCTTTACCACATGCCACAAACAGGTCATGCCGGGTGTGATCATTTTGCACACCCGATTCTCGTAGACTATCGACTGAACATTTGTAGTTTAGTTTTTAGTTTATGTTACAGAGTAGTAAACATTTAAATCAGATGCATGTGTTTGTGGTAGAATTTTTTACAATTTTTTTTGCATGTTTCTTGCTGTTTTGTCACTAACCGCAGGGTGACGGTCTTTTTATCGTAAACAATTTATCGTGTTTCAATTTATCGTGAACATTTAATCGTAGAACAATTTATCGTGGAAACAATTTACCGTGGACACAATTTATCGTGGGACAATTTATCGTAGAACATTTTTTCGTGGAAAATTTATCGTAGAAAGGTTTTATGCGTGGTATCAAAAAATTAGTGGGATTCTTTAATGATTTTTGGAAGAAGTTCTGGAATATTGCCATATGGAACGGAACTCGGTAGTTTCTTAACCGATTATGATGGGATTAGGTATGTTGGATGGAAATGGGATTATTGAATGATTTTTGGAAGAAGTTCTGGAACATGGCCTTGTGGGACGGAACTCGGTAGTTTCTTAACCGATTATGATGAGATTGGGTATGTTGGATGGAAATGAGATTATTGGATGATTTTTTGAAGAAGTTCTTGAATATGGCCATGTGGGGCGGAACTCGGGAGTTTCTTAACCGATTATGATGGGATTGGGTATGTTGGATGGAAATGGGATTATTGAATGATTTTTGGAAGAAGTCCTGGAATATTGACATGTGAGACGGAACTCGGTAGTTTCTTAACCGATTATGATGGGATTGGGTATGTTGGATGGAAATGGGATTATTGACTGATTTTTGGAAGAAGTTTTGGAATATGGCCATGTGGGACGGAACTCGGTAGTTTCTTAACCGATTAAAGATCCCGGCTCCTACGCCCCCCGAAATTAAAATCTAAAGAGCCCCGCAGGGCTACGGGGAGGAGCATAGGTGTCATTAATAGATTATATAATCTGCTCCTACGTGCGGCACGCAGTGCGACTCCCACTCTCAATTTAATATATTCATAAAAAAATATTAAATTTCATTTATTTTTAAATGAGATTCAATATTTTTTATTAAATTTTTTTAAGCACATCTTAACGTATTTTTTTTAAATTTTAGTTCGTTTTTATTCCAATAGATGGCGCTAGGTCAAAAATGCTAAACAAAGGCACATTTGCAGTTATAAACAATTCCGCTCTTGGTCAAAGTGGTGCTACCGTCGCTCAGACTGTCAAAAAAATTTGACAGTGATGCTAAAGCTGTTCCAAACTGTTATACGATAAATTGTCCACGATAAACTGTTATACGATAAATTGCCCACGATAAACTGTGCTACGATAAATTGTTCCACGATAAATTGATTCCACGATAAATTGTTTCCACGATAAATTGTTCTACGATAAGTTGTTCTACGATAAATTGCTCACGATAAATTGTTCACGATAAACTGACAGTAAATCCTAACCGCATGCGTCTACCATTCATTTTTGATTCCTTAATTTCTTAAACAATACAATAAAATATACATATTTTAGTGTGTTAGTTGGAAACAAAAATTAATGGTAGCTACCCTCTCGCTGATATTCCATCTTCATGCGAAGGGAGGGGAGATAAGATCTAGTTTTTATAGAAATCACCATAAAGATTAAAAAAATATCGATTTTATGCAAGGAGACTATGAAATGTTCAATGTTTTTGGTGATTCTTTCGATCACATCAATTTGTCAGTTTTTTCATTTTTTTTTGTTATGAAAAAAGGGCCACTGGTAAAAATTCTTAGCAATGATAATAATATGATGCATTTATATTTGTTTCATTGTAATACGTTTAGGGTGCATTTGGGCCAAAAAATGAAATTTTGCAAAAAATTAGGGTGGCTTTTAAGTTATGGAGGTCAATATCTAAAATATACGAGTTTTCTAGGAGAAACGGGTGATGTCATATTGTAGGTGAGGCTTGTGGCTAATAATCCTGAAAATATGAACTAAAAGTTTTGGGCTAATTCTGTAGCAATTTGGCCGAATGTGGCCGGTCGATTTGGCATTTTTCAGGTTTTTGGCCAAAATGACCCTCCACCCTAATTTTTTTGAATTTTTGTATATGCTATTTGAACCCAATTGAAGTTTATACTAAATTAATCCTAAACCAACAAAAACAAAAATTAATGAGAGTATATTGGTTTAAAGCAGTCATTTAGGCGAAACCGAATATTTCTATTTGATAATTATTTTTTATTTAAAAATAAATTTTATTGTTTAAATAAATAAAAAAAATATTTAAACAACCAAATTTATTTGAGCAAAAAACATGACAATATAATACATATTTTAATATAGAGCCATATGTATTATATACACGACAAGTAACAACCCGATTAAAATTATTCATTCTAATGGAGGTCGCATATCTAAAACGACATTCAATTGAAGAACGGAATTTCTTAATAAATTTGATTCTAAGAAAATTCATATCTAAATTCCGTTCATCAATTGAATGTCGTTTTAGATAAGCAAACACTATTAGAATTTTAAACGGGTTGGCACAAGTATAGTGCACATATAGGTCTACCAAAATATTATAGTGGCAAGTTTGCCGATCGGTGAAAATCTTGAGATATGAATTTTCTTAGAATCAAATTTACTAAGAAATTCCGTTTATCAATTGAATGTGGTTCTAGATATGCGAGTCCCATTAGAAGTTTAATCGGGTTGGCACAAGTATAGTTCCAAAATATTATAGTAAGTTCGTAAATTTCCGAAAATTATGAGAAATTAAATTTCTAAGAATCAAGATTTCTTGGAAATGGCGGGTTCCACAAGAATGTCGTTATAGGTACTTAACATCCTTAAGAATTGTATGTTTTTACGCACAAGTAGAGTACATGTATAGAAATTTAAATCATCTATCTTTTTTTAATTTTGAGCACTTTGAATTAATAAAATGCATAATACTACTTTTAATTTTTTTTTATTAAAATCTGTGAAAGATGTTTAGTTATTTCTGCGTAACAAAATTTCTTTACAATTTTGCTGTTATTAGAATAACGAATTTTAATCAAATTGACCCGAAATAAAAATTATGAATTTCATCAAAATCGCCTAAATGTTTGCAAATCACTTATACATCTTCACATTTTGTTTTATTTTATATTATAGTATAAACTTCATACTTCTCAGTAGAAGTTTGAAGTTTTTCCTAAAATAGTACTAACCGCCATTTTTACAATTTAGGATTAATTTAGGATTGACTTCATTGGCATGCTATTTGATAGCTGGCATCAATACCTTTCCAACGATATGCATATATGCAAAAAGTTGTAGAACAAAACTTGCATAGTTTTTCAAGTACTACAAACCCTGAAAATATGAGATGAAAATATAAGATGAAATTAAAAAAGTACGGACAAACATATACCAAAGCAAGATTATATGGTGACGTTATAGAAAAATTTCTAAATGTCATAACTTTGGTCATAATCATCCGTTTTGGACGTTTGAGGTGTCGTTAAATTGGTATTGACGTCTACAATCATAATTTGCTAGTTAAAATATAATTGGGACTTTTTGGGGCAGTTATACCCGAAAAACTGATTTTTTGGGACAACTTTCGGAAGGTCATATCTCCACTAGATGTTGGTAGAAATTCATGCTTTTATACAATATTTGGGTCTACTTTTCAAGACCTTTCCAATGGTATATAACATGATCATGGCGGTCTCAAAGGAAAAAAGTTCGAAACTAGCTGTATATATACGAGTTCGACTTTCAGCACAGTAGATGCTTTCGTTACTCGTTTGGACTGCCGTCCAAAGTGGTTAATTTCATAATTTTTCACTTTTAAAATTTTATTTTGATAAATTGTTTTATGAAGTTTTTCGGGTTTCTTTTTTTTGTTATTTAAACAAATGACAAAATTGTTTTAACAATTGTCTTTATCAAGACAAGTTCAACTGTCTTTTTTAAGAGAAAATCAACTCAATCTGCAAAAACAGCGAACGTTAACGGTATTGTCACATGACATTATTGCCATCCAAAGTGTGCTCATGGCGAGTGTAGCATACAATGGAAGGCCAACATGACGTGTACGTCGTTATGGTGAAAATTTGATTAATCGAAATCGGACTCGACAAGGTTACTTTCATAATCTTGTCAGTGAGATGCGGTTGACGGATGAAGTGAGTTTTTGTGGCACGAATTGGATGTAATTGATGTGGAGGACATATTTTTCCAGCGAAACTGTGTCACTGCAAACTAAACTTCCAGGGCGTGTCATTTCACGATATGGCGATCAACATTGGCCACCAAAATTGTGCGATCTAACACCATTGAACTTTATTCTTTGAGACTTTGTGAATGAAAAGGTATATGCGAGTAAGGTTGAAGCAGTTGAACATCTTAAAGAGGAAATAATGCGCGTTATTGTTGAAATACAGCCACGTTTATGCCAAAACGTTATTGAAAATTTCAACAAAAGAATAACCCTAGAGGTTTCGTGGTGGCCATTTACCTGAAGTTGTATTTCACGTTTAACCGTAACTATTTTTTTTTATGTTGAAAAAAAAAATGTTTTCTTAATTTAAAAATAAATGTGTTGGGACACTAAATGCGTTTTTGGAGTACCTTCGTTAATCCTTCTTAGTCATTATATTTCGAAAGATGTAATACGTCGGTTAGGTAAGAATTGCGGCAATACGCGATTTTCCACAACCAACATCTTCTAGTCAGGTCCAATGGTTCGTAGGTATGACGACATATTACAAGAGGTTTATTCCGGTCTTTTCTTCAATAATTAATTTACTTTACCCAATTACGAAAATTAGCGTGTGAGGGAGCATTCAGTAAACTGAAATTCTCTTTAGTGACTGCACCAGTTTTGCCCTTTTTTGTTTTAAGCTTGGAATTCATACTCGATACGGACGTTAAGAACGTTGTAGTGGAAGCCGTGTTATCTCAAATACAGGAAAGCAATCACCGTGTAATCGCCAGTACAACGTTTATATAGCATTCGCAATTACCTGTAGCCGCTTAATGTTAATATTATTGGGGTGCGACTGTATTTTATTGATGAACTAGTCATTTTTTATGCTACGCTTTGGCGGTAATCTACATCAAGTTTTTAAGCGTGACTTTGCAATAAGCCGTTGATTTTTTTTTGCGATAAAGATTTTTATTGGGATGGTGATCACTAAATGGTGAGACATCAGATAGTAAACATGCTGTTTACTTAAAATACATTTTTTTTGGTCTAGTAAAATAAAACTAATTAAATCATTTAGTTGTTTTGAGAGTGAACCTCTAACTATTAAAATTGTACAGCAAAGTATAATAACAGTGCTTGGTAGTGACATACCCTGAAAAAAAAATTAATTAAAAAACTAAATCGTTATGGTACTTGGTAATATAATCGATACCAAAATTTAACATCAATAAAAGAAGAAGCAGGATCAATAACAATTTAAAGCTCTTTACGATGCAATTGAGTTGAATGGATACTACAAATTTCAACGGCTCATCGGTAAAAGAGTTGCACATTTGTCAGCTTTACAGGCACCTTACAAGCATTACAAGGAAACCGTTATCCATTTGCATAAGTAAACTGGAATTTCTTACAGGGTTAACTCCACGCGATCATTCATTTGTATTTTTGCTACAAAATAGTTATATACCATAAAATTTGTATGTCACAGTTCGAGTGCAGTTTGAGTGCAGAGTAACCTAGCGGGTACTATACGATACGCAATACGTCATCACCTTACTGGAGGAATATTTTATTCCGTAAAGAGTACCTTGGGTACATTGTTATATTTTTTTGTTTAAATTTGATAACATTAATTTCAAGTGCTAAGCTACAATTTTTTTGAATTAACTGTGTTTTCAATTTTTATAGTTTCAATTTACATATAACATCAATTATATATTTCTGTAAATTTTTTTTGATTCAATTCTTGTGCTTTCAACTTTTCATTTTCAATCATTTTCTATTGATCGTTTTATTTTAAGTGTAAGCTTGAAGTTAATTAATAGGTATAATTATACGAGGGGTTTTATTAGGTGATATTGGTGAAATATAATTTCTTTTTGATTTAATTAAATCTTTCCTATATGATCAAGGCAGGAAGCGCTTTCGCCGTCTTCGATTTTGAAGGTAATATTTATTAATTATTTTATGTGCCGTTATTACAAGATTTTGTTTTTGTATATTTTTTTTTCTGAATTAATTAAAACAAGTATTAAATATTTTTCATTGTTAATGTTAGTAAACATCTCTTGAACGTTGAAAACGAACTGTATTTCAAACGTTGAATTGAATCAATATTTGTCATATCCATTATTGTTATATTGTCCGAGGAATACATTTTATCTTATTTCTACCTTGAAAGAAATACATGCAATTTGTTTTTTTGTCGGCATCTATCACAATAAGAATGAGCACCTAAGTGTTTTTAATTAGGCCGTGCAGGAAGGTGAGCTAAGTTGGTTAAGAAAAAAAATGAGTGGTAATTAAATATTGTGACCCTACGCCATAACACAGCTGTGATAACTGACAACCCACGACCAAATACGTAGTTACGTAAACCTAACATCGACTGAGCCGGGAGTGTTATGGCATAATCCATCGTCACAGCAACAAAAAAAATAGTTTTAATGTCAACGGCGGCCACCTTATTTGTTTCCATTTAGTATAAAATTTTTTTTAGGCCAATGTTACACGTTAAGTAAAGAAGTTTAAAACTACTGCACTACGAGAAAAAAGCCACTGGCGGCGATGAAAGCGAGCGCTCATTTTCACTACTGCTTCTTCTATGGCAGGACGTTTACACTGCTCACCGACCATTTGGCATTAAAGTGACTGATGTAAATCAAAGATTTGGTTGGTCATTTCGCTAGGTGCCTAGAAAGTTTGATGCAGCACGATTCAGACATTTGTCATAGAGCTGGGATAAAACACAGGAATGCTAGTAGCATCTCTAGCAGATTCTGTGTAAAAAAAGGTTGTATTCATTTCGATTGCGTCAAGGCAAAGAATGCTGCAATCCTACTAACGCTAAATAAAGGATCCAGTATTATCATTGATAATTCGCCAGTGGTCCAATGAGCAGAAGTCCCAAAAGGAGTGAGGTATCGGGATTATCTAAGTACCTCAAATGAACCAAATTCAAAACTCTAGTCTAGTATACTGCGTGTTGTAATGCCGGAGAAAATCAACAGATGAAAAACAAATAATTTGACATGCGGTAGTTTCACAGGGTGAAATTAGAAATTCACAAAACGCTGAAAAAAATTTGACAACGGTTCTACTAAATAGAAAATCGACTAGACGTAAAGGCTTCACTCAAAGGGTACCACTCAAAAGAACTATAGGAGTCCACTGCATCTCTATCTGTTCGACGAAATTTTTGAGAGAATGGCTGTGTGTAGCACTGTATATTTATATATTTAAATTCTTGCTCTTAGTACATAAACATATATAATTATTAATATTTATTATGAATTCTTTATTACTTGTATAATTTTTTTTATTTAATGTACATACTTCTTATTTTGTATTAGTAAACCTATTATTTATATACTCAAAGGCTATATAAGGGTTAAGAATTAAAAAACAAGAGGAAGTATTTTTTGGAAATTGAAAGTAAATATATCGAACAATATTAATGTCTAGTAAATAAAATTAAATGTAAAATAATAATTGAACTTAAATAAAATGTTTAAAACTAAATAAATTTACAAGGTGTATGGTTTGAAATATATCCTCCCCTACCACTCTGGACACCTTGTAAACGTATGAGAATGCAAAATACCAAAAAAAATTAACGGATTGAATTCTTTTAGCATATTCCTATATATGTATATAATTAGTGAAGAGCAACTGCAACATTTTCTTCTCTCTATACCAATATAGAATACATAAGAATATTCATTAAACAATTGTATTACTTCCTGTTGACAGGTATAAATATTACTTTATGTCTATCTTCTTATTAAATTAATTAAAATATATTATTTACCTGTAAAGTGGTATTCCCGCATCATCACGAAACCATAACACCATATATATTTTATCACTTGGCGGTGCTATAAGTGGGCATGAAAATACTGCTGTTCTACCTTCAATCGCTTCAATATTTGTTGTTTCAACTGAAATGATAATAAAAATGCAAATTTGTAGTTTTATTTAATAGAATTTTTCCGCTTTTATGAAAAAATTTGGTTTGAGTGGAAGACAAGCTTTACAGTTGGATAGGTACACGATTTGTATATTTCAACACAAATATAACAAAATGTAATTAAAAAACATTTTCTTATTAATATTTTATTTACAAAAACAAAAATAAATATTATATTATAAATTATTATAAAAAAAAAAAACAAATTATGTACATAAAAATAAAAGTTAGTTGTTATAGAAGAAACCACAAAAATTTATTTTATGAAAAACAATTTTCTTTTATTTATTTAAATAAAAATTAAATTCTAAAATTGTTTTTTGTGGAAAGTGGTTTCATATTTTTACCATAAGCTCTTATTCTATTCGAAATTGTACGAATTTTATTTTCAGTTTTATTTTAAATGTCATAATATAAATTTGGTAAACATTTAGAATGACGTTTAATTACGTATTATTAAAATTGGTACGATTCGTATAATTGCATTAAGAATTTTTATGTGCATGAATTTACGTTGGTGGGAAGAATCGGCTACAATACAGTTTGTACAAAAAATATTTAACAAAAGTGTAATATTTATCGTGGAGTGGATTACTTATCTATAATTACTTTTTACTGCACTGTGAAAGATTAATTTCAAAAGCACCGAAGAAAAACATTTTTCTTGGTATAACACCAAAGCTTAAATAAATAAAGCTCTCATGGATTTAAATATTTTCTCATAACCCGATTTTCAATCGATCTTCATGTTACCTTCGTCGTGTATATGTGAAGTTGCCCCAAAAACGCGGTGGCAACCCGAGTTAACCCGAGAAAATTGTATATTACGAAATTTTAATGATGTCAGCCCACAAAACAAAAATATTTTTCGTTATAGATTTTTGAAGTAAGTCCTAATTTTTTACCTGGCCCAAAATCGAAATTTGCATAGTTAAAGGAACCAGTGTAACCGCGTGTATAAAAAATATAATAAATTATTATTTTCAAATAATTTATGAAAATATTATTTTTAAGGAACAATAAAATGTGGCCTCTAGTTTCAAAGACGGACATACGAAAATATTGCCGGTTTTTGGATATGAACCAAACAATATAAATTGATTAATTCCTATTTAAGAAATTTAATATATAATTCTCGCCCTAGTTGGTAAAAATTTTAGGTTATTATCGGCCATGTTTATTTTGACAACAACAACTGTTTTTGACAAATACAACAAATTTAACGTGACTCACGTAATTGCCAATATCAATCCCAAAAAGATAAATTGATTTAATCGAACTTTTGAAATTAAATACAGAATTCTAGTGCTCGTTAGTAAATTTCAATTATTATCGGCCATGTTTATTTTGACAACAACAACTATTTTTGACAAATACAACAAATTTAACGTGACTCACGTAATTGCCAATACCAATCCCAAAAAGATAAATTGATTTAATCGAATATATGAAACTAAATACAGAATTTTAGTGCTCGTTAGTAATTCTGGAACTATTATCTCTCTCTCTCTCTCTCTCTCTGGCTTTCACATCCCATGAAGGGATTTCGCCGCCCGCACAATGGCCCTCCATCCATCCCGATCCATTGCTCTCGTCCTCCAGTTTCGACATCCTAATGCTTGCAGATCTTGTTCAATGTCGTCACGCCAGCGTAGTCGGGGTTTTCCTCTACGACGTACTCCGGCTGGTTGTTGGTGAAACACTTTGTTTATCATCCGTTGTTGTGGGGGCCTTGTAACGTGGCCGAGCCATCTCACTCGATTGGATTTAATGAATCCGATGATATCGCTGCCTTCGAGGAGTGGCTTTATTTCGTGATTCATACGAATCCGATATTCGTTGTTCGCAACTTTAATTGGACCAAAAATTGAACGGATGACCTTCCTTTCGAATGTAGATAACAATCTACAATCGTAAGAGGTCATGGTGCATGCACATTAACGATCGTGATGTTAAATTTCTTAGTGCGAAGTCTGACCGTGCATATCCGCATGTTGATAGGGCGGAAATCGATGATATGATGCTTCATGCGCCAATGGATGAGGAAGCCAACTCCAAATTCTCCTCCATTCTGATGGCCGCTGTAATGAAGGGTGTAACCATTGGTGGTGTCATGGATCCCACTCCCAGACCATCTAAGCTCTTGTAGTGCACGTAATTGCCAATATCAATCCCAAAAAGATAAATTGATTTAATCGAACTTTTGAAATTAAATACAGAATTCTAGTGCTCGTTAGTAAATTTCAATTATTATCGGCCATGTTTATTTTGACAACAACAACTATTTTTGACAAATACAACAAATTTAACGTGACTCACGTAATTGCCAATACCAATCCCAAAAAGATAAATTGATTTAATCGAATATATGAAACTAAATACAGAATTTTAGTGCTCGTTAGTAATTCTGGAACTATTATCTCTCTCTCTCTCTCTCTGGCTTTCACATCCCATGAAGGGATTTCGCCGCCCGCACAATGGCCCTCCATCCATCCCGATCCATTGCTCTCGTCCTCCAGTTTCGACATCCTAATGCTTGCAGATCTTGTTCAATGTCGTCACGCCAGCGTAGTCGGGGTCTTCCTCTACGACGTACTCCGGCTGGTTGTTGGTGAAACACTTTATTTATCATCCGTTGTAGTGGGGGCCTTGTAACGTGGCCGAGCCATCTCACTCGATTGGATTTAATGAATCCGATGATATCGCTGCCTTCGAGGAGTGGCTTTATTTCGTGATTCATACGAATCCGATATTCGTTGTTCGCAACTTTAATTGGACCAAAAATTGAACGGATGACCTTCCTTTCGAATGTAGATAACAATCTACAATCGTTAGAGGTCATGGTCCAGCTCTCGCTTCTGAAAGTCAGCACAGGTCTTATTAGTGCTTTATAAAGTGCGAGCTTGCACGACTGCGATAGATGTTTCGAACGCAATAATCATGATTGGGCGTAGAAAACTCGTTGTCCGGCAGCAATTCGGGCTTTTATTTCTGCCTGGATTTCATTCAGTGATGTTATAACTGACCCGAGGTATTTAAAGTTTTCGACACCATCAAAATTGTGGTCGCCAATTCCGAGATTTGCACTAGAGATGTTCCTGGGTGTTGTTAGATATTTGGTTTTACTGCTGTTCACCTCCAAACCAAGTCTTCTTGCGCAGCGATCGAGCGGTATGAAACTGTCTTTGATATCGCTAGGTCTTCGGCCAAGAAGCACGATATCATCTGCATATCCAAGAATTTGGCCGGATTTATTAAATATACAGCGCGAAGTTTCGATGTTGCTTTTTCTCACTACGTACTCAAGCGCCAAATTGAACAGCAAAGGCGCGAGTGCATCACCTTGTCGAACGCCAGATGTTATTTCAAAGGAGTCTGACACAGTTCCTTCAATTACGATTCTACATACAGACCCAGACGTTGTTAATTTACACAGCGAAACGAGTTTCTCTGGGATTCCTAGGCATATGAGCGCGGCCCATAGGTTGTCGCGGTTTATACTGTCATATGCCTGCCGGAAGTCTATATATAGTTGATGTATGGTTATGTTGTACTCCCAAAATTTTTCCAAGATCATCCTCATGGTAAAACACTGGTCCGTGGTTGATCGGTTGGGTCGAAAACCACATTGATAGTCGCCAATGATGTTTTCGGCGAAAGGGATGAGTCTGGCAAGTACAACATTAGCCAACACTTTGTAAGCAGCGTTCAATAAAGCTATGCCACGATAGTTTTCACATTTGAGACGGTCGCCTTTTTTATGCAGCGGACATATGAGCGCGGTCTTCCAATTCTCAGGCAGCTCTTCTTGGTCCCAAATACAGACGACGAGGTCGTATAGACTTGTTGCAAGAGTGGCGCCTCCGAGTTTAATCAATTCTGCGGGGATTCCATCGAGACCGGGTGCCTTTCCGTTTTTCAATCGACTAATAGCTGCGTTTACTTCCTCCACTGTGGGATATTCGACAAAGACCTCGTCACCTGGAGGAGCTATTGCTCTAATGGGGGTCACGTCGTCATTCCGATTTAGTAGATTTTGAAAGTAGGTTTGCCATACTGAGAGAACATCAGCCACGTTTGTTCTCAACTCTCCATTCCCGTCTTTGATGGCTGTACTTCTTGGGTGGAAGTCTTTAGTGAGATTCCTGGCGTTGGCAAAACAGTCCCTTGAGTTTCCTAGTTCCGCTTGGAAGCTGATGTTTTCGATGCATAATCTCATATGTTCGCGCTTTTTCTGTCGAAGGTATTTAGTCGTGGCTTTCCTAGCGCGGAGATATTCTGCTAGAGTGCTTCTAGTGTTGCGAGCCAACCATTTTTCACGAAGCGTTCGTTTATTTTCGACGACCCTACGGCATTGGTCATCGAACCAATCATTGCGGGCCCTCGAAGGTCTTCTACCGATGGTATTTTGCGCCGCAGTGGTTATGGCTGACTGTATAGCGTGCCACTGCTCCTCGATGTTAGAGGGAGCTTCTTCGTTGTTGCTGGGCCGCTCTAAATAGTTAGTGACAGCTGATTGGTAACTCTGCAATGACGCTTGGTCATTTAGAGCATTGATATTCCATCGAACGGTCTTTTGTGCTTGTCTGTTAAACGTAGATGACAGTTTGCACTTATATTTAAATATGACAAGCATATGATCGCTGTCCATGTCTGCACTCCTGTAAGATCTAACGTCAGATATGCTGGTGGAGTGTCTTTTAGACACCATGACGTGATCGATTTGATTTTCCGTTCTCCCATCATTCGATCTCCACGTTACTTTGTGGATTATCTTATGTGGGAAAAACGTACTTGATACAACTAAGTTGTACGTTATTGCCAGGTCGGTGACTCGTTGGCCGTTGTTATTACTAGTTAGGTGCAGGCTGTTAGTACCGATGTGCGATGTATTTTCTGCACTCCTACCGATTTTTGCATTAAAGTCGCCCACGATGATTTTAATGTCGTGGTGCGGTATGTTATTGATGACTTCCTCCAGTTCGACAAAGAAAAGATCTTTGATGTCATCTGATTTATCTTCGGTGGGTGCATGCACATTAACGATCGTGATGTTAAATTTCTTAGTGCGAAGTCTGACCGTGCATATCCGCATGTTGATAGGGCGGAAATCGATGATATGATGCTTCATGCGCCGATGGATGAGGAAGCCAACTCCAAATTCTCCTCCATTCTGATGGCCGCTGTAATGAAGGGTGTAACCATTGGTGGTGTCATGGATCCCACTCCCAGACCATCTAAGCTCTTGTAGTGCAAGTACGTCTAATGTGTAACTCTTTGCTTGGTTCGATAGGTTCTGGAGATCTCCAGGTCTTAAGAGGCTCAGCACGTTCCATGTTTCCATTTTTAAAGCGTTGTCCGTGTACAATTTCTGAGGTCGAGTTTGTAATGAATCCGATATGGTTATCCGAGACTTTTGTTTATAGGGTTCATAACTTGATAGTTTTTATGAGGGGAGGTTGTTGGCCTTCCGCTCAACCCGCTTGTTACGTGTGTGGGTCACGTACTGGTGAGAATCTTGAGGCATCCAGTCCTACCTTGAACACATTTATATAGCGAGCCGCTTGATACAAGACAGACGCCCGCTTCAGCCGCTCCTAACCTGGAAAACAGACGCTGGTTTGGGAACTATTATCAGCCATGTTCATTATGACAACAACAACTATTTTTGACAAATACAACAAATTTAATGTGACTCACGTAATTGCCAATATCAATCCCAACAAGATAAATTGATTTAATCGAACTTTTGAAATTAAATACAGAATTCTAGTGCTCGTTAGTAAATTTCAATTATTATCGGCCATGTTTATTTTGACAACAACAACTATTTTTGACAAATACAACAAATTTAACGTGACTCACCTAATTGCCAATATCAATCCCAAAAAGATAAATTGATTTAATCGAATATATGAAACTAAATACAGAATTTTAGTGCTCGTTAGTAAATCTCGAACTATTATCAGCCATGTTCATTATGACAACAACAACTATTTTTGACAAATACAACAAATTTAATGTGACTCACGTAATTGCCGATATCAATCCCAACAAGAAAAATTGATTTAATCGAACTTTTGAAATTAAATACAGAATTCTAGTGCTCGTTAGTAAATTTCAATTATTATCGGCCATGTTTATTTTGACAACAACAACTATTTTTGACAAATACAACAAATTTAACGTGACTCACGTAATTGCCAATATCAATCCCAAAAAGATAAATTGATTTAATCGAATATATGAAACTAAATACAGAATTTTAGTGCTCGTTAGTAATTCTGGAACTATTATCAGCCATGTTCATTATGACAACAACAACTAGTTTTGACAAATACAACAAATTTAATGTGACTCACGTAATTGCCGATATCAATCCCACCCAACAAGATAAATTGATTATTCGAGTTTGTGAAACTAAATACAGAATTCTAGTGCTCGTTAGTAAATCTCGAACTATTATCAGCCATGTTCATTATGAGAACAACAACTATTTTTGACAAATACAACAAATTTAACGTGACCCACGTAATTGCCCATATCAATCCCAAAAATATAAATTGATTTAATCGAATTTGTGAAACTAAATACAGAATTCTAAAGCTCGTTAGTAAATTTTGAATTAATAACGGCCATGTTTATTTTGACAACAAGAACTATTTTTGACAAATACAACAAATTTAACGTGACTCACGTAATTGCCGATATCAATCCCACCCAACAAGATAAATTGATTATTCGAGTTTGTGAAACTAAATACAGAATTCTAGTGCTCGTTAGTAAATCTCGAACTATTATCAGCCATGTTCATTATGACAACAACAACAACTATTTTTGACAAATACAACAAATTTAACGTGACCCACGTAATTGCCAATATCAATCCCAAAAATATAAATTGATTTAATCGAATTTGTGAAACTTAATTCAGAATTCTAGTGCTCGTTAGTAAATCTCGAACTATTATCAGCCATGTTCATTTTGACAACAACAGCTATTTTTGACAAATACAACAAATTTAACGTGACTCACGTAGTTGCCAATATCAATCCCAAAATGATAAATTGATTATTCGAATTTGTGAAACTAAATAAAAAATTCTAGAGCTCGTTAGTAAATTTTGAATTATTAACGGCCATGTTTATTTTGACAACAACAACTATTTTTGACAAGTCCAACAAATTTAATGTGACTCACGTAATTGCCAATATCAATCCCAAAAATATAAATTGATTTAATTGAATTTGTGAAACTAAATACAGAATTCTAGTGCTCGTTAGTAAATCTCGAACTATTATCAGCCATGTTCATTTTGACAACAACAACTATTTTTGACAAATACAACAAATTTAACGTGATTCACGTAATTGCCGATATCAATCCCAACAAGATAATTTGATTTAATCGAACTTTTGAAATTAAATTCAGAATTCTAAAGCTCGTTAGTAAATTTTGAATTATTAACGGCCATGTTTATTTTGACAACAACAACTATTTTTGACAAATACAACAAATTTAATGTGACTCACGTAATTGCCGATATCAATCCCACCCAACAAGATAAATTGATTATTCGAGTTTGTGAAACTAAATACAGAATTCTAGTGCTCGTTAGTAAATCTCGAACTATTATCAGCCATGTTCATTTTGACAACAACAACTATTTTTGACAAATACAACAAATTTAACGTGACTCACGTAATTGCCAATATCAATCCCAAAAAGATAAATTGATTATTCGAATTTGTGAAACTAAACACAGAATTCTAGTGCTCGTTAGTAAATTTTGAATTATTAACGGCCATGTTTATTTTGACAACAACAACTATTTTTGACAAATACAACAAATTTAACGTGACTCACGTAATTGCCGATATCAATCCCACCCAACAAGATAAATTGATTATTCGAGTTTGTGAAACTAAATACAGAATTCTAGTGCTCGTTAGTAAATCTCGAACTATTATCAGCCATGTTCATTATGACAACAACAACTATTTTTGACAAATACAACAAATTTAACGTGACCCACGTAACTGCCAATATCAATCCCAAAAATATAAATTGATTTAATCGAATTTGTGAAACTTAATTCAGAATTCTAGTGCTCGTTAGTAAATCTCGAACTATTATCAGCCATGTTCATTTTGACAAACACAGCTATTTTTGGCATATACAACAAATTTAACGTGACTCACGTAGTTGCCAATATCAATCCCAAAACGATAAATTGATTATTCGAATTTGTGAAACTAAACACAGAATTCTAAAGCTCGTTAGTAAATTTTGAATTATTAACGGCCATGTTTATTTTGACAACAACAACTATTTTTGACAAATACAACAAATTTAACGTGACTCACGTAATTGCCGATATCAATCCCACCCAACAAGATAAATTGATTATTCGAGTTTGTGAAACTAAATACAGAATTCTAGTGCTCGTTAGTAAATCTCGAACTATTATCAGCCATGTTCATTATGACAACAACAACTATTTTTGACAAATACAACAAATTTAACGTGACCCACGTAATTGCCAATATCAATCCCAAAAATATAAATTGATTTAATCGAATTTGTGAAACTTAATTCAGAATTCTAGTGCTCGTTAGTAAATCTCGAACTATTATCAGCCATGTTCATTTTGACAAACACAGCTATTTTTGGCATATACAACAAATTTAACGTGACTCACGTAGTTGCCAATATCAATCCCAAAACGATAAATTGATTATTCGAATTTGTGAAACTAAATAAAAAATTCTAGAGCTCGTTAGTAAATTTCGAATTATTAACGGCCATGTTTATTTTGACAACAACAACTATTTTTGACAAGTCCAACAAATTTAATGTGACTCACGTAATTGCCAATATCAATCCCAAAAATATAAATTGATTTAATTGAATTTGTGAAACTAAATACAGAATTCTAGTGCTCGTTAGTAAATCTCGAACTATTATCAGCCATGTTCATTTTGACAACAACAACTATTTTTGACAAAAACAACAAATTTAACATGGCTCGCGAATTTGCCAATATCAATCCCAAAAAAATAAATTGATTATTTGAATTTGTGAAACTAAATAAAGAATTCTAGTGCTCGTTAGTAAATTTCGAACTATTAACGGCCATGTTTATTTTGACAACAACAACTATTTTTGACAAATACAACAAATTTAACGTGACTCACGTAATTGCCGATATCAATCCCAACAAGATAATTTGATTTAATCGAACTTTTGAAATTAAATACAGAATTCTAAAGCTCGTTAGTAAATTTTGAATTATTAACGGCCATGTTTATTTTGACAACAACAACTATTTTTGACAAATACAACAAATTTAATGTGACTCACGTAATTGCCGATATCAATCCCATCATGATGAATTGATTTAATCGAATTTGTGAAACTAAATACAGAATTCTATTGCTCGTTGGTAAATTTCGAATTATTATCAGCCTTGTTTATTTTGACAACAACAACTATTTTTGACAAAAACAACAAATTTAACATGGCTCGCGAATTTGCCAATATCAATCCCAAAAAAATAAATTGATTATTTGAATTTGTGAAACTAAATAAAAAATTCTAGAGCTCGTTAGTAAATTTTGAATTATTAACGGCCATGTTTATTTTGACAACAACAACTATTTTTGACAAATACAACAAATTTAATGTGACTCACGTAATTGCCGATATCAATCCCAACAAGATAAATTGATTTAATCGAACTTTTGAAATTAAATACAGAATTCTAGTGCTCGTTAGTAAATTTCAATTATTATCGGCCATGTTTATTTTGACAACAACAACTATTTTTGACAAATGCAACAAATTTAACGTGACTCACGTAATTGCCAATATCAATCCCAAAAATATAATTTGATTTAATCGAATTTGTGAAATTAAATACAGAATTCTAGTGCTCGTTAGTAAATTTCGAATTATTAACGGCCATGTTTATTTTGACAACAATAACTATTTTTGACAAATACAACAAATTTAATGTGACTCACGTAATTGCCAATATCAATCCCAAAAATATAAATTGATTTAATTGAATTTGTGAAACTAAATACAGAATTCTAGTGCTCGTTAGTAAATCTCGAACTATTATCAGCCATGTTCATTTTGACAACAACAACTATTTTTGACAAATACAACAAATTTAACGTGACTCACGTAATTGCCAATATCAATCCCAAAAAGATAAATTGATTATTCGAATTTGTGAAACTAAACACAGAATTCTAAAGCTCGTTAGTAAATTTTGAATTATTAACGGCCATGTTTATTTTGACAACAACAACTATTTTTGACAAATACAACAAATTTAACGTGACTCACGTAATTGCCGATATCAATCCCACCCAACAAGATAAATTGATTATTCGAGTTTGTGAAACTAAATACAGAATTCTAGTGCTCGTTAGTAAATCTCGAACTATTATCAGCCATGTTCATTTTGACAACAACAACTATTTTTGACAAATACAACAAATTTAACGTGACTCACGTAATTGCCAATATCAATCCCAAAAAGATAAATTGATTATTCGAATTTGTGAAACTAAACACAGAATTCTAAAGCTCGTTAGTAAATTTTGAATTATTAACGGCCATGTTTATTTTGACAACAACAACTATTTTTGACAAATACAACAAATTTAACGTGACTCACGTAATTGCCGATATCAATCCCACCCAACAAGATAAATTGATTATTCGAGTTTGTGAAACTTAATACAGAATTCTAGTGCTCGTTAGTAAATCTCGAACTATTATCAGCCATGTTCATTATGACAACAACAACTATTTTTGACAAATACAACAAATTTAACGTGACCCACGTAATTGCCAATATCAATCCCAAAAATATAAATTGATTTAATCGAATTTGTGAAACTTAATTCAGAATTCTAGTGCTCGTTAGTAAATCTCGAACTATTATCAGCCATGTTCATTTTGACAAACACAGCTATTTTTGGCATATACAACAAATTTAACGTGACTCACGTAGTTGCCAATATCAATCCCAAAACGATAAATTGATTATTCGAATTTGTGAAACTAAATAAAAAATTCTAGAGCTCGTTAGTAAATTTCGAATTATTAACGGCCATGTTTATTTTGACAACAACAACTATTTTTGACAAGTCCAACAAATTTAATGTGACTCACGTAATTGCCAATATCAATCCCAAAAATATAAATTGATTTAATTGAATTTGTGAAACTAAATACAGAATTCTAGTGCTCGTTAGTAAATCTCGAACTATTATCAGCCATGTTCATTTTGACAACAACAACTATTTTTGACAAAAACAACAAATTTAACATGGCTCGCGAATTTGCCAATATCAATCCCAAAAAAATAAATTGATTATTTGAATTTGTGAAACTAAATAAAGAATTCTAGTGCTCGTTAGTAAATTTCGAACTATTAACGGCCATGTTTATTTTGACAACAACAACTATTTTTGACAAATACAACAAATTTAACGTGACTCACGTAATTGCCGATATCAATCCCAACAAGATAATTTGATTTAATCGAACTTTTGAAATTAAATACAGAATTCTAAAGCTCGTTAGTAAATTTTGAATTATTAACGGCCATGTTTATTTTGACAACAACAACTATTTTTGACAAATACAACAAATTTAATGTGACTCACGTAATTGCCGATATCAATCCCATCATGATGAATTGATTTAATCGAATTTGTGAAACTAAATACAGAATTCTAGTGCTCGTTGGTAAATTTCGAATTATTATCAGCCTTGTTTATTTTGACAACAACAACTATTTTTGACAAATACAACAAATTTAACGTGACCCACGTAATTGCCAATATCAATCCCAAAAATATAAATTGATTTAATCGAATTTGTGAAACTTAATTCAGAATTCTAGTGCTCGTTAGTAAATCTCGAACTATTATCAGCCATGTTCATTTTGACAAACACAGCTATTTTTGGCATATACAACAAATTTAACGTGACTCACGTAGTTGCCAATATCAATCCCAAAACGATAAATTGATTATTCGAATTTGTGAAACTAAATAAAAAATTCTAGAGCTCGTTAGTAAATTTCGAATTATTAACGGCCATGTTTATTTTGACAACAACAACTATTTTTGACAAGTCCAACAAATTTAATGTGACTCACGTAATTGCCGATATCAATCCCAACAAGATAAATTGATTTAATCGAACTTTTGAAATTAAATACAGAATTCTAGTGCTCGTTAGTAAATTTCAATTATTATCGGCCATGTTTATTTTGACAACAACAACTATTTTTGACAAGTACAACAAATTTAATGTGACTCACGTAATTGCCGATATTAATCCCAACAAGATAAATTGATTTAATCGAACTTTTGAAATTAAATACAGAATTCTAGTGCTCGTTAGTAAATTTCAATTATTATCGGCCATGTTTATTTTGACAATAACAACTTTTTTTGACAAATACAACAAAATGTGACTTACGTAATTGCCAATATCAATCTCAACAAGATATATTGATTTAATCGAACTTTTGAAATTAAATACAGAATTCTAGTGCTCGTTAGTAAATTTTGAATTATTATCGGCCTTGTTTATTTTGACAACAACAACTATTTTTGACAAATACAACAAATTTAATGTGGTTCACTTAAAATCCGATATCAATCATAACGATTAGAATTAAATCAGATTTGCGAAATTATATATAAATTCCTAGTCTTCTTTAAGTTATTGTCAAGTTATTATCGGCCATGTTTATTTTGCCAACAACAACTATTTTTGACAAATACATCAACTTTAAGGTGATTGACGTAAAAGTCAATATCAATCCCAACAATATAAATTGATTTATTCTAATTTTTGAAATAAAATATAGAATTCTAGCAATCGTTAGTAAATTTCGAGTTCATATCGGCCATGTCGGTTTTGACAACCACAACTATTTTTGTCGCAACTAGAAATAATTATTAAGCAGCTTCGGAAATATTGAACCAAAACCAGAGCCTTCTAAATATAAAAGCCATAAGATTCCGCAATTTTTTTCATAAGCTTTCCTTAGAGGAAAAGCTTTTAGACTGCGAATTGGATTGAAAAGAAAACAAAAATTTGGAAAAATTGTGACATTTCTTTATTATTGTTTATTATTGTGCTCATCAACTATGATGTTGAAGAGTTGTGAATAGTTGTTCAATTATTTTTTTCTGTAATTTCAAGTAAATTTATTATTGAGACATCTGTAAACGGATTTTGAAATTACAGAAAGCTCTGTTTTTGTAATAATAATTAATTAAAAAAATCAACGATGTTGTTTACATTTTCAATAAATAAATTTTGATAAAAAAAATTTTATTATATAAATAATAATTCTTGTTTCAACATGTTGATTCATAAAATCTCGTTTATGCTCACGTTTGCTCTTTAATTTTGTTATGTGATCATTTAGATTGCTATTAAATCCATCGTTCGCTTCGAAAATTCTGATGTGCATGGGAACCAGAATTTACTAAAGAACTTAAATTTTTATAAAATTAAATTTTAAATTGGATGTAAGAGAATCCTGCTGCAGCACCCTTTATCAACTTACTTTACTAACTTACACAACTAAATGGAATGCTCATTTTTATAGAAAATTAATAAATTTATTTAGTTTAAATTTAATAATTAATTACTACACTATGACAGCTGATTTTCAAATATATGTTTGTTGAACATTTTATTAAAGTTATAAAATTAAAATTTAGATGATTTGCTTAATTTTTTATTCTTAAATTTATGTTCAATATAATTTTCCAATTACACTCAAAAAAAAATTTACAAAATTTTTGTAAATATACAGCACACAAAATAATTTGTAAATTTAACAACGTCCCTTTTAATTTTATTATTAATATTTTGTATATTTGACGAAATTTTTATTAAATTTACAAATTTTATTGTATTTTTTTCAATATTTTCAATTTTATGAAAATTTTATTGAATTTATTAAAAAATTTTTGTTATTTTTACGATTTATTTTTATAATTTACAAATTATTTTGTGTGCTGTATATTTACAGATTTTTTTTTGAGTGTACCACGGTATCTTATATATAATAAATAAATAAAAGCTTCTCCTCTATTCTCATTTTAATATTACGGTTCTTTAAAATCATAGACGGCTCTGCCAATACTCAGAGAAATAAATCGATTACTGTTCGATTGACGTCTGTGTGTTCAAAATGAATTATATTCAATACTTAATCCAAACCTTTGTTTGCAGCTAAATGGAAGATTATTTGAGAAAAAAAAATATCAAAGAATCTAACAATAGAATTCGGAGAAGTATATCATCAAAATTTTAGTAACAATACAGCTTCTACAAGCTTAGTCCAGCGTTGATGACCAGGCGTAAAGTATCTCGCTGCAATGCATCCCCGAAATTAACTATTTATCAACGACTATTTATCCAGGAACCTTTCAATAAACTCAAGGTCTCATCACTGCAAATTGAAATGTCAAATTATAGAAAACAAATATTTAAATTTAGTTTCTGTTCGTTAAATAGGTTACGTTCAATAATAACAGTGACTGCGTGCTTAATCAAATGAAAAAGCCCAAATTATTTTAAATAATAAAAAATCGATAGAAATTTAACTTAAACAAATACTGACATATAGATTTTGTGAACAAAACATTTTCATTTAATTTGATTTTTCTCGAATTTTCTTCTATCCTGCGGGATATACAGAATCAAACAAAAAATTATATTTATCTTTTTGTGGAGCTATTTTGATTTGTATTTGGTATTACTATTATTCATCTATTGAGTTATTTATTTTGCCGTATGAAATGTGCTTTTAAAATAAATTATTGTATTTTTTGAATATTAAATATGTTTGGTTATTACGTTGTGTATCACAATAAAAAATCAACTAGATTATCAACTATAGAAAATTTGAAATACAATATGTATTTCAACGTATAGTTCAAAATAACAATGCCAACATTATTATGTAAATAAGTGCAATTGAACTATTTGTCTAAGTATCCATCCATATGTTAGTAAAATTGTTGGTGGAGTGTTAGTTAAGGTGTTATAGTTAAAATTTACCTCTTAAAAATCAATAATCAATCCTTATATCTGAAGGTGTAAATTTTACGCGATGTTGAATGGCCATTATCGGACATCGCCAAAGTTGGTGATTCTGGTTTTGTTGATGCTAGGTATAGATCATTACATTACCTTTTAGGAAAACTAAACAAATTGATAGGTATCTCGGGCCGTTTTCTAGCTACAAACCCTTTTCCTTATGTTTGAAGAAGAGGAAAATCATAATACATCGTTAGTTGGATCCAAACTAGAGATTTTGCATTTCAAAGTGTATCATTCTATTAACCACGCATTTACACGGTTAAGAATCAATGAAAATTTACCACAAATGTTTTGGAGGCTGATGGGCGATCGAGATTTTTTGATAAAGGTAGCAACGTTTTTAAAATATGAAAAAAAACCAGAAATTAACAATTTTGGCTCAAAATTAGAGATAGAAATAAGATTATTCAAAACGACATAAGTCTAAAAAATATTAGGGTTATATTGTTGCTATTATCGGGCATTTCCAAAATAAGTGATTCAGTTAGTGCATGATCACAATATTTCTTTTGAGGAAGAAGTTCAGGAACTGGCGTTTTCTAAAATATAACAATCTGTGTAAATAAAAATTTTTCTGATATTTCCGTGGATTATTTCGAAAATTATTTCTTTCAACGTTGAATGACATAATTATAAATATTTTATAGTCGTTTTTGAATTGGATTTTAATATTCATATTGGAAATTTTTTAACGTGTACTAATTTGTTTTTAACTTTGATTAACTAAATTCTGTAACGTTAAAACCAAGATTACCTATATTTGTTAATTTTCCTGCTTCCTAGATTTATGCTGTCTGTCTGTGGTCCACTTCAGTTTTACAAATTAAATTTCGTAAGATCGTTAGTTCATACTGATGGATGATTATAATATTCATAAACCATAATATGATTGACATTTGGTTCTAATGTGCAACTTAGTTTAGATTTATGATTTGAACTAATCATAGAACGTGTATCACTTCTCGTCTAATAGATAAGATTTATTGATAAATCCGTTCTATTTTAAATAAAAAAAAATAGATTTTCATAAAAATATATATTTAAAAAAACTAATTAAAGCTGGATAATCAAAAATTCCCAAGCTCAACAAACCGTGGGTACCTATACTAGATTGAATTAAATAGAATGGTTTTGTGTTTTTAATTTTAAAGAATGTATTAGTTTCAGAAGTTCCAATATTATATCACGCGCGTTTATATCTTATCATTTGATTGCTCGTAATGACTTAACCACTTTGGAAAAAAACAGCTTGACTGGCGATAAACTGCCTTAAAAGCTTTAGAAACCTTGGATCTGGCATAGCATATTTTTATAGTAAAATATTATTGAAACTAAAGTATATAAACCGGATAAAAAGAAACAAATCTTGACCTTGAAATATCCTTTAAAAATTTTCCACCCATAAAAAATAATCTATAAACTGATTATTTTTTGGGTAGAAATTTTTCGAATGAACTGTATAGGAATATACAGATCCCTACTGTGTGTGGCTATAAGAAAGATTGAAATATAAAATAATAATGCTAAAGGCAAAAAGGTTAAACTTATAATTTTTTTTTGTGTTCACCTATACATTTCTTTCGTTAATATAATATTTACCTTACCATCGATTTAAAGCAACAAAACCAACACTACAACAAAAGAAAAATAATAGAAAATTACCGCGTGGAATGTTATACCTACCTTGAGGATATTTGACTTGAATACACTTGCCTATATATCGAAGGTTGAAATTTGTTCCAGCCAACTTATAATTAAATTGTAACATATTAGCAAAGAAAAAAATTGAAAATTGAAAAATACTCGATTTGTTTTTGCCTGATTTCAAAGGATTATACATTTTGAATACCATTTGGTTCTCTTTAATTTTATCAATAAGTTTCACGAATAATCAAATAAAATATTTGACAGTTATTTATTGTTTTGGCCCAATTAAAACTCATTTATCATTTTACAAATTAATGAATTGAATTTATTTATGACGTATATGTAATCTAGAAACTTCTGTGTTTAAATAATAAATCGTGCGGAACAGTATTAAGGAATATATTTTTAGATATTTTGTAATAAATTCGTAATCATTATCTGTCTCTTAACAAAATGATAAGCAATAATTTTTGGAATTTTTTATATATAGTGGCAAAATTTATTAATAAAAACTATAAAATGTTAACATTATTTGTAACCGAATAAAATTCTAACATACATTTAAAGGACATAAAAAATCGTTTTTCTATGTAACCAGTGACACGTTTAAGGATAAATTGTAGAAGTATAAACTTTCGTCGCTAGTAGGGGGAGAGTGAGCTTAAACGAAGTAGCAATTGTTAATTTACTGAGTCTCGCTTTAAAAAAAGCCTTGAAAATCTTCGATAGAAATAACAACCACCACTTTCAAATTGATGTGAGCCTTTTTTCTGTCACCTTGTTTATATTTTGCTTTTCTGATTTAACTTATTAAGTTATAAGGGCAAAGCAAACCTTATATAGAGACGCTTTCATGCTACATGCATGACTTTTTGACATTCCTGTTCATAGTTTCTATCATAATAATACAAATTTTAAAGTTTCATTGAAAACTTTGAGTGATAATATTTTCATTAACGATTTACGAAAGTGTGCTAAACCAATTTATTGGATATTTAAATATTTTCGTTTAATTTTCCATTAAGGGGACATAGCACCTTCAAAATTGAAAAAAAAAAAATTTCAAAGTTTTTTTTTGGAATAAAAAGAGATATCTGAATGAAACTTTCCATTGACATTTTATTTAACTGAAAGAATACAAAAAAATTTTGTTTAGCCCACTGTCGTCTGCTACAATGGCTTTTCAAAAACTCTGAATAATCGCGGCGTGCATCATAACTGCTCTCAGAAACGTCTAAAAAAACGGGGTTTTCTTCAGCATTAATTCGCGCTTGGAATGAACTAAAAGGAAAAAAATTGGTTGAAAAATAAAAAATGGCGGCATTTTTTCCCCTCCCAATTAGTTGTAACTCAAAAAATTGAAAGCCGATTATTCCTTCTGTAGTTCATTCTGAGCAGAAATATATGTAGATCAACATGTTAAAATTTTAGAACGATTGGATAAGTAGTTTTTTTCAATCTTGCACGCCAACTTGAAAAACGTCATTTCGAGATAATCGCGTTTAAATTATCGCACTTTAAATTGAGCGCGCTGCGCAATAAATATAATAAAAATATAAATAAAATTTTTTTTTGAAATTTTCATGTTTATATCATTAAAATCATGTTTTAAAACGTTCATTCTAACATATTCTATCATAAAAAAAATTTCGATTTTTTGAAAATTTGAAGGTGCTGTCCTCTTAAACTTTCCAGTTTAACAGTTTTCAAAAGTATAAATTTCTTATTTTGTTATTTTTCCAATTATTTTTTTTGAACCGTTCGTAGTTTTTTATTTTAAATAGTTAAATTTTTAATTTTTCTGTGGTTATTTTTATTTCTTTATTTTCGTATTTTTCTAATATGTATTTTAAAATTTGTCTAATTTTCATTTTTTTTTCAATTGTTTCTTTACTTTCTATTTTTCCATTTATAATTATTTAAGTTTTTCTTTCGAGCTGTTTCTTTTTTCTCTATACAATTTCCCCTTAAAAAATTAAAAAAAATAGTTTCAATAAATGTTTTTATATTTTTGCATTCATGTACAATATTTTTGAATTTAATTATATTTTGATAAATTTACATTATCAATTTTCACAAACCCAAATGTCATGTATACAAATTTTCACATACTCACTTTTTCAAAATAACCCAATAATTACACTTGAACATTTTTATATTTTCGAAATATTTTATTTTAACATTAATATTTCACATTTCACTTTTTCACATTTTTTACATTTTCACATTGTACATTTTCACATTGTACATTTTCACTTTAACTTTTTTACCTTTTCACATGTTCAACTTCTCACATTACAAATATTCCCAGGTTCATAATTTTCCATTTACACATTTTCACATATTTACATATTTCCATAATCACATATTCATATTATCAAACATTCAAATAATCACATATTCAAATATTCACATATTCACATTATCCCAATATTCACATATTTACAATATTCACATGTTCACATATTCACATATGTATTCGCATATTCACTTATCCACATTATCCACATATTCACATAAATCTATTCACATATTTACATAATCACATATTAACGTAGTACCACATATTAACGTAGTATATTGAAATATTCACACTTTCACCATTCGCTTTTGTTTTTATTCATTTTTGCAATTTTTTATTTTAACATTTTAATATTTTCACATTCTCACATTTTCAAATTTATTTATTTCCACATTTTGAAATTTCCACCTTATAACATTTTCAACTTTTCACAAATAAAAGTTGTCTACAATATAATTAATTTAATACATTTTTCTCTATATTTTATATTTTTATATTTGTATGTTTTGATATTTTTAAATATCTGAAATATTTTTAAATATTTTTAAATATTTCTCAATCTTTTTAAATATTTTCAATCTTTTTAGAAAAAATTTCAATATTTTTATACATATTTTTGTATTTTTATATTTCCATATTTTTATATACTTTTATATATTTTTATATATTTTTCTGTTTTCGTATTTAATTTAATTTAATATTTAATTTAAATATTTTTTAATATATTTAAAAAAAAAATCGATATTATAAATATTTTAAACTATTTTTGAATATATTTAACTATTTTTAACTATTTTTAATAATTTTTCAAAATTTTAAAATATTTTTTAATATTTTTCAATATTTGTCAATAGTTTTCAACATTTTTAAATAATTTTCAATATTTTAAAATAATTTTCAATATTTTTCAATATTTTTAAGTATTTGTAACTATTTTTAAATATTTTAATATTTTTATACATATTTTTGTATTTTTGTATTTTTATATTTCTATTTTTTTTATATATTTTCTGTTTCCATATTTAATTTAAATGTTTTTCAATATATTAAAAAAAATCAATATTATAAATATTTTAAACTATTTTTGAATATATTTAACTATTTTTCAATATATCTAAAAAAATTCAATATTTTTAAATATTTTTAACTATTTTCAAATATTCTTAAATATTTTAACTATTTTTAAATATTTTTAAATAATTTTAAATATTTTTAAATATTTTCCAATATTTTCAAATATTTTTCAGTATTTTTTAATATTTGTAAATATTTTTAAATATTTTAATATTTTTATACATATTTTTATATTTCTATTTTTTATATATTTTTATAATTTTATATATTTTTCAGTTTTCATATTTAATTTAAATGTTTTTCAATATATTTAAAAAAAATCAATATTATAAATACTTTAAACTATTTTTGAATATTTTTAACTATTTTTAAATATATTTAAAAAATTTCAATATTTTTAGTTATTTTTAACTATTTTTAAATATTTTTAAATATTTTTAATTTTTTTTAAACTATTTTTAATTTTTTTTTTTAAATATTTTTAACTATTTTTAAATATTTCTAACTATTTTTAAATATTTTTCAAAATTTTAAAATATTTTTCAATATTTTCCAAATTTTTCAATATTTTTAAATATTTTTAAATATCTTTAAATATTTTTAAATATTTTTAAATATATTTAAATATTTTTAACTAATTTTAAATATTTTAAATATTTATTTTTGTATTTTATATTTTTATAATTTTATAATATTATATTTTTATATATTTTAAAAGTCGGTGAAGTTAGCCCGAAATTCCATCACGAATTTTTTGGTGCGCTTCTTGGCTAAAGTGTAGTCAACCCGAAAAAAGTGTAGTCGTTACAAAAATGTAGTGCTATCCCGAAACCCCGAACTTTTTGAGTATTTCTTGCATAAAAGCAATCGTTTCTTAAAAATGTAGGATTATCCCGAAATTAAAATCTAGTACAAATTTAATTTTAATTAACACATTTTTAAAAAATAATGGTATTAGCCCCACAGAATTTTATAGTTTGCTAAAAATTCTCACTCGAGAAGTCTTTATCCACACAGATTCACATCAAAATTTACTTCATTTTTCCACCTGACATGAAAATGAAATTCGCAGGGTATATTAGCACAGACAAGACCTCAATAGCCGTATATACCGCTAGTGAAATTTAGCTCTGGTATTATGATTTGCTTATTTTATTGTCATGAATTGCCAAGGCACTTTTCGATTTACATAACTTAATTTTCTAATATTAATTTTTTTTCTATGTTTTATTCCAATAGGTTTTTTAAATTTTCAGAATGGTTTTTATAAAATTATAATATTGCACGGTTAGTCCACAATAAGAGGTTGCAACAATTTTTGACAGTTTTCAAAACATATTTTTTAAAAATGTGTAAATTAAAATTAAATTTGAATTAGATTTTAATTTCGGGATAATCCTACATTTTTATGTAACGATTGCTTTAATGCAAGAAATACTCAAAAAGTTCGGGGTTTCGGGATAGCACTACATTTTTGTAACGACTACACTTTTTTCGGGTTGACTGCACTTTAGCCAAGAAATGCAGCAAAAATTCGGGATGGGTCGGGCTAACTTCACCGACTTTATTTTAATATTTCAATATTTTTTATATATTTATATTTTGATATATTTTTATATATATATCTATATTTTTATTTTTTTATATTTTGTTTTCGTATCGCTGTTTTTTCTTTGGGCATTTTATGGTTATTTTTTGCAATATTTTATAAAACTTTTCACTTAATACTTGCTTTTTATTTCGCGAAAAATTAAAATTTTGAATATAATTGAAATTAATTTTTGAATATTACCAATATGAAACTGAAATATCTGTGCCTTGTCAAGTCGTTTCATGTTCTGGATAAAGTAGGAACTGAATGACTGTTTAGGTCATCATCAGGAGTATCTACTGATTTGAAAAAGTAAAAATTTGGTTATAGATAGTACAAAAAATGCAAAAAATAAATAAAAGAAGGAGAGACTAAAAAATAGGCAATAAAAATTAATCTATTTGTCGTCACTACCATCTTTTGTTTATAAATGAAAATTAATAATAAAAAACGGGGCGGGATTACTTTATTACGCATCCCGCGCGGTCTCTTCTATTCTCACGTTCATAATAATATGACAAATACATCGTGTAAATAAATGTACTTCAATATACCTTGAATTTTGTTACTCACCCGATGACTAATCGCTTACCTGCAATCCTCCTTACCTTTACTATTATTAATTTTTTTCGTATAAACAACAGATGGTAGGAACGATCAATAGATTCATTTTTATCGCCTATTTTTGGTCGCTCCTTTTTTTATTTATTTTTTGTATTTTTTCTCCCATATTTAAGTAAATTTTTACTTCTACAAATCAGTAGATACTATTAATTATGATCTAATAATGAGTGATTTTTTAAACTTTTGAACAAATATTTTAATTAAAATATTCAAAAATTTAATATTTTGCGAAATAAAATAACAAGTGTTAAGTGAGATGGGTTTATTATGTGTTGCTAGCGTATCTTTCACAAGTTAGATGTTATTGAATTCAGTTTAAATGTTATAAGGTGGCCACATTCATTCAATTGTTACTTTATCCAGAACATGAAACGATTTGACTTGGCACAGATATTTAAGTTTTATATTGGCGAAAGATTATATTTATAAACCTAATCATAAACTCTTTAAAATTTGGTAGTTAAGAAAACCAGTGCCATATTTGTTAGCACAATTCTTCCCAATTTTAACCAGTTCTACATTTTTACCCATGGTTTAAAAGAAAAATTAAATTACTGCGTTGTATGAATCCAGGAAGCGTATGTAAGTCTCTTTGAATTGTAATGTACTACATAACATTTTTCATTCAAATGTATGTACTTCATGTACATGATCACATTAATTCATTATGAATTTTTAATATATCAACACAAAGGCTCTCTTATAATTTCATTATGTTATCCTTTTTATAATTCATGCTAAAACATAATCGATTCATGGAGTTTTACATAATATATGTACGATTATATTATAAACTAGAAATTTTTTTTTATATCATTCCATGCATCCAAAAACATTTAGAAAAACGTTTGTTAACAAACAAAGATTGGCAGAAAGATATTGTTATTAAGCTTTAATAGGCTTTTTCTGTCAAAAACAAATATCCGTGGCACTACAGGGTGTCTCCACTTTAGCAACTAAAAACTAGGTTCGGCTGTCTTCCTTATACTGTTAGGAAACTAATCGGATTTTTTTTTTTAATTTTAACTATATTTTGATTAATGGATCGAAATTTAGAATATTATTTCGAGTTGTTTGTCTATCAATTTTCTGACACTCTGTAGAATTTATATTCTGAAAAATGGTGAAAGTTGAAAATGTTGAAGTTGAATTACTGTATTTATAAAAATTGAGTTCGTGGAATGCATGAATAATATTTAATTCATGGTATTTATAACAAAGATTTCGAAAATAACAAATATCAAAATTTAATTTTTCTAAATTCAATATAAAACAAGTATTTTTCTAAAAATACCTCCTAATCTTTATAAGGTTCTAAACAATGATTTTGTTACAATGCAAAACCAATTACATATAATGTTTCTGTTATAACAGCGCTATACAGAAATATACAATTTTGTGTTTTCCTAAGCACTATGTGACATAATATTCCTCTCCAAAAACATGGTTTTACTTTTATCATACTTTGTCAGAAATTTTTGACATAAATAAATTTTAGAGAAACATAGGGTTACATGGTAAAACATAATTTGAATGGAAAACATATGTTAAATTATTATTCCACTTTTGACATGTTCCAATATGCATACGTTATTATAATGTCGAATTAATGATATTGTCACGAAAAAAAATACAAATAAAAACAAAGCTGATGTTTCGTCTATCAAAATTCAATCTTTTCATGCCTGACATGAAGGAGCCTATGTTAATTTTAATGTCCTCCCTTGCTATATAGATTTTTATCGCAATTATTTCCTTTTCTTTCTTCTCAAACACAAATTGTTTAATTATATGTGTTTGTGTTGTTGTCATTTTTGTACAGATTTTTATGAAAGCATTTTTGAAACACAAAACAAAGAAGCTCTTCACAATAGAATTAAAAATATAATATAATAGCAATAATCATAATCATAATGATAATAATAAGGATATACAATTTGTATATAGAAAAATAACAAGCGAGGAAGTTTTTATAGCAACAGCAAGAGTGTGACCAGATAAAGTGTGATGGTGCGCGGTTAATTAAATATAAAAATTTGGTTTTCTTTTTACAATTTTAACCCTACTATATATATTTAAGAAAGTTTATTTTGGGTGGAGGGGTGAGAAATGGTTATAAATTTAGTTTGATATTATTTTAGGTATTACTTCACATGAAAAGTTTTAAAAGTTAAGACAGTAATCATAAATTATGTTTAATTTTTTTTCTGTGTATGCTATAGTGGAACATTATCCGTGTATGGTATAAAAAAATACCCCTATGTATTTTGTATTTAAAAATTATTTTCCAAAATAAAAAATATTATTTTTACTTACTTCTAATTTATTAAAAAATACAAAAACTCAATGTACAAACCTTTGTGAAGAAGATAGTCCAAATTTCTATACCCGAAAACGAAGCTAGTTGCATATGGCAATATTATACAACTTTAGACATACTATCAAGAAAACATTTGATATTCGAGTAATTGAGTACAATTTATTGCCAAAAGCGGAAACATAATTAAAATTAATTCTTTAATAATATCAACAAAATAAACTATTTTAAAATGCGAACTGTATTTATTTTATATCACCATATATTATTAAATATTTTGCTACCAAACCGATAAGACCATTCTTTTCATGATTTAGTTTAAAAATACCATGAGAGTCGAAACTAAAGCATCATAAGGTTAAAATATTAAATATTTAAATGTTTATAATAATAATAATTATTATTATTATTTAATATTCAAGATATAGTCCATTGAACTCAGAAACATATTCGTTTGAAATAATTTTTTGAGAATTTTTGATGAGTATTTGAAGTTTCTAACAAATAACAAAAATAAATATGTATTAGTAAGTACTCTTAAAATATTTCTTATAAAATTTTTTGAGTGAAATAAAAAAGACTCAGGAAAACCAAAAGTAAAAACTAAAATGTAAGAATACATGAGTGTGAAGTTTCTAATAAAAAAATAACAGCAATATGTAAACATACCATTATTAAATCCAATTCTTCTAAAAATATTTCATCGAGATGTAAATCATAAATTTAATAAGACAAAATAATTTTCCTTTACCAGATTTATTTTTAATTAAAAATTATTTATTTAAAAAAAAATAGGTGGGACATATTAAAGTTAAAACAACAGACTACCGTGAAGTTTATACCAAACGGATTGGTACCTTAAGATTTTTGAGTACAACATATTCGGAGAATGACATTCCAAAACGGATGGACGTCGACAATGTTTTGAGTAAAATTTGTTCAGTGCACTCATGTAGTCTGAGTGGAATACGTTTAATGGCCAATAACAAGTCATCGCAGAGTTTGTACCAAAATGCCACTATTATCGGATGATTGCTACAGGCTTAAGCACCGCCATTAAAATTAAAAGTGAGACCCACAAAATTAAACCACATTTAATATTATACTCAATTAAAAAAAAATAAAAATATCTATAAAAAAAAATAAAAAATAAAATAAATCTAAAAAATCTAAAAAAAATAAAACAAAAAGTTGAATTACAAACACATTTACGAATTTATAAAAACTTGGAGGGTTTACTCCTCATCGTTGGAAACACCCGACTATCTTTTACAACGAATGATCGACCGATGACCAATGTAAAATAATAAAAAAAAAATAAAAAAAAAAAATAAAAAACAAAAAAATTTTTAACGAACCTATAAAAAATTAGGGGGTTCCCCATTCATCGTCGCAAACCCCCGAATATCTTTTATCACGAATTGGTCATTGTAAAAAAAATAAAATAAAAAAATTAGAAAATAAAAAAACCAAAAAAATATGAATTAAACATATTTACGAATTTATAAAAAATTGGAGGGTCCACCCCTCATCGTCGCAAACACACGCTATTACCACGAATGACCGATGGCGATGACCAATGAAAAAAAATATATAAAAAAAAATTATAAAAAAATAAAAAAACAAAACAAAATTTGAAAAAAATGTGAAAAAGTAAAAAAAGTATAAAAAAAATCAAAAAAAAATTTAAGTAAAAATATAAAACATAAAAAAAATTAAAAACCAAAAGAATTACAAAGTTATTTACACATTTATGAACGTATAAAAAATTAAGGGGTGATGCAATATAAAAAAAATAAAAAAAATATAAAAAAATAAAAAAAAAATATATAAAAAAAAACAATTAATAAATAAAAAAATATAAAAAATAAAAAAAAAAAATGAGATTCAAACAATTTATAAATTCATAAAAAAAGGCGCCAACGCTCGACGATCTTTTACCACGAATGACTGATGACCAATACACAACATCTTAACTTCCATTAAGATATATAGTGCGTTCTCACAGAGGCCATATATGTAAGTCATCCTCACCATGAACTATCAATTACATAGCCCTGAAACTTTGCACTAGCAAACGTTACGACCAAAACTACTAGAAAATCATAGTGAAACTTATCACCAATACCCAAAATCTCAACTTCCATTAAGATATACAGTGTGTCTCAAAGTGGCTATATATGGGCCATTCTCACCGTGAGAAAAACATCGTTAACATTTTTATTTCATAGGCATACCAATGAAACAATAATTTAATTTTATTTCAATTGTGTTTTTTTCATATTCATTATTACTGTGAACCTTGAAATAGTGCAATTTTATTTTTTTCACTTTATGATCAAATATAATAATTATTTTGAATTGAGATAACGTACAAATACTTAAGTTAAATTTTGTATTTATAGTTTTCTGTCATGATAGTATTTACAATTGGTAATGGTATTACCAGCGTAAAAAATTTAATTTTTTGGGACAGAAATTTGGGCCAACTTCACAAAGGTCAAAACGCCATTACATACTATGATTATGTACCCACACATTTGTGTGGTTTGGACTTAAATAGTGCCAATTTTTTTTTGTTGGAAAAAGGGATATGTAAAAAAAAATAAAAAAATAAAAAAAAATATATTTCTAAAAACAAAAAAAAAATAAAAATTCGGCCCTTCGACCCATTCGGCCCTTTGATATCATACCGTATAATTTTGCGGTGTTTTGTGCATATTTTATATAGAAATGGATGGGGTAAATTTTTACCCTAGTACACAGAAATTCGTTTAGTATCATTCTAACGATGAAAAATGCAATAAAATCAATCGATTTTAACTTGGTTTTTTTATCTGGTGTTGCTATGTCTAATTGAAGAAGGCATATCTAAATGGATTTTCAATAATTTTTAGTAATTAGATTTTTTTTACATTTTTGTAGGTCTGGGGTAGCCTTATACCCCCCTACACAGAATGAAGGTTAATTTGCAGGACAATAACTGACAAAGTAACATAAAGTATTAGATATGTTGTGGGGACTAGTAAGGACTTAACAAGGGTGATATTATATCAATAGTATTTTGATCGATCCACACAAAGGGGTTGTACATAAAAAAAAATCTACTGACTATGCAATTTTAAAATAACACATTCATGATCTTGTTTGTCGGTAAACACTCTGGTCAAAATGGACAATTTCATATTCAAGAATGACCAATCGTTCAAGTGCCAGGATATTGGTAGTGGCGGATTTTAATTAAAAAACATTAAAAGACAGATAATAATTTGGGTTAACAGAAGAATGATTGGGAATGGTTAAAATCAAAATTTTATTTTCGACAAATACAAATCGTTCAAAAATTTTAAATTTGAGACAGATCAGAATTAACCAAAATAAAAAAATTTTCGTTCAACAAAATGAATTCGTTCAATCTAAATTTTGAATATAAAATTCGCAATATTTTCTACTGAGACTGGTGCGAACTAGGGATTTTACATCTACAATCAGGAATGTACAGAATTCAAAGTTTAATTTTCAACAAAGTTTTGTAGTCTAAGTGCAAGTAGAAAATTTAATTCTAAATGATCAGCAAAATGTTGGAATTTCTCTATTTGCCAGTTTACACCCACTTTTGAACGAGCCGGTCTTATATGGTTTAATATTTTATTTCGTTTAAAGATAGTTTTAGTTCTTCTTTCTTCGAGAACACTAGTCCGCTGGTAAATCTTATAACCATTTCGTTTCTCTGTTTCAAGTTCTCTGACCTCAAGAGTAAGAAATATATGCACTTGCCTATATGGTTAAAGCAGCATAAAATTATTCAAACTTCACATGGGAAGTGAATGGACGACACACCAACAAAAAATGAGTCAAAGAGGGGAAAACCATCCATTTGTTTGAGTAAATTAAAGTTTCCTTCAGCCACTATACTTAGATGGGTATAGAGTCAGTCAAATTTTAATAATTTAAACACCATGAGAAAATGAAACAAAAAAATTGAATACCAGAGTTGATTACAACGAAAAACTATCACTTTTTGAAGCCATGGAAGAACTTAGTGGATTGAATTTTCTTTATTGAAAGCTAAAAAATCTTATAGAGACCGGAAAACTTGTCTCACCCATTATAGATAGTCATAGAAGCTGAATGCCTCCTCACTAGTAGCAACCTAGAGATTCTTACAATATCCGAAATTTTTCGAGATCAGACCGTTGCTGAGGAAATGTCTTAGACTGGTCACAATTTTTTTTTTTTATTGAACCTAGTGATGAGAATTGTGTGACGCTTCGGTTTTTCCGCACTTTTTCGAGCTTCGCCATATATGGGTACTTTTTCAAGGCCTTCTTTTCCGGGTTTCGTTTCCTGACTTAAAGTTTCCGACTGTTCGTCCTGAACCATGTCTACCATTTTACAGTTGGAAGTGGCAACCGGTTTCATTAGCTTATGAGTGGCCTAGCGGATTGTCAATTTCAAAATGTCAAAAAATCTTCTTTTTTTTTAATGTGGGCCAGGCAGTGTTATAAAATTTCTTAACAACCATGACTAGCTTGCGAGCCTGGAATATCGCCGCTGCTTCTTCTAACTGAATTAGGAAATAAAAAAATACTAAAATGGTTTCCGTAATTAAGCATTCATGCTGAAACATGTTTCTTGTACACGCCAATATTTCACACTCTTTAATGTGGTATAAATTTTATTACAAATATTCAACGTTGTCTAAGGGTAATTTTCTAGACAAAAATTTGGATTGTATAGGACTACCCAGCTGTTTCTAATGATGGCTGGAAAAAACTTCATTTTCGTCAGTCTTGTGTTTGTGCACGTATTATTGATAATCCAAAATTTATTGAGGCTCAAAATGTGTGCTAACTTCCGTAGAAATGTTTAAGGTATAGCTTTAATCAGTTTTCTTTTCCAAAAATTGGTAGAACCCAGAGAAATTCGGTAGAAATCTATCCAACGAAAAGACATCTTCCATATAGCAACTTTTAATAAAAAATACATACAAACGTAACTTTCGAATCTATCTATCATTTTGGCTAAAAAAACACACGAGGTGGAATATTTAATATTTTTTAAATTTTATACTTCGATTTATTAAAAATATTAGTGTTGAGAATAATCATAGAAAGTTTTAACTTTATACAATTTTTTAAACGTTATTCGATTACGGCCGTGGCCCGCGGATAAAAACCTTTTTTTCTAAAACACAAAAAATTATAATTCCAATCAAAATTATTCCAATAAAAATGGCTACACCACCGTAAATTTTTCCAATACTTAGTTGTTTCGTTTGTGTTGCATAAATTGTAATATTCATTTTTATCGAATTCGTTGGATCCATATAATACTGATGGACTCCGTGGCATCGAAGGAACAGTTTTCGCTTAGGAAATGAATTATTTTGTGTATTTCTTCCAAATACCCTTTCAAAAATTGGTTCCCCTTGAAAGGTAATGCTTGTCTCATTGATCCCAATCACTTTTCCATCGAATAAATTAAGCCTGCACTGTTCGCGTGGTGAATTAGATTTTCCAATATTTAAATAACTTATCTCGAGATGAATTGGACTTGTAAATTTATTACGATTTTTTTTCATAAATGGTATCAACATTTTAGTGCTACACAATTCGTCTCCGGCTATTTCATTACAACTATATGAATCGTTTAGACCACATAATGAAAATCGCATTAAAGCCGAAACCTTCTGGTGGTAGGTGTGATTTTCAATTGAGTAGGTATCGATTACTCCGTCGATTATTTCGTAATCGTTGGTCCATTGTTGACGCAAAAACGAATTTGTAATATTTGAACAAATTGAACAAAATCCAATAGTTATTCGAAGACACAATATGAAAATGTGAGCGTACATGATGATTGAAATAGTCAAACTGGATGTACAATATATACGTTACATGGTACAATATACTCGGTATAAAGAGAGCGATGTGAAATAGGTCTCATGGGTACGGATTGTGTAAATCTAAAAAATAAATGTATTGTTGAGTAACTATGGATAAAATAATTACATTATAAACCCGGTGGTTACATGAAAAATTAGGTAACAGAAATAAACGTGCTTTGAAAATATCTAACATTTAAAGAAAACATCTAAAGAACTGATAAAACGGGAACTACAATTAAGTGGGCCTACATACCTAACCCATGGTTATGATGATTAAAAAAATTGAAAAAGTGTAATTGTTGTGGCCAACAACCGACTTTATTTTACGAATATTGTACCATGATCTAAAATTCACCATACTTAATTTGTAGAGTGAAAAATTTAACGAGAGGGATTTGTAAATTTCAGAAAACCAACAAGGTCAACTCTTGTTAAAAATGTAGATTTTCTTGCAAAAAAATTAAAAAGCTCCATCGGAAGTTGACACTTCTGGTACGGAGAAATCCATCACATTTCGCATAGCTCTCCTAATTTTTGAAAATCCTGTACTTAGTAAGAAATTTCATTTCAAATAGTCAATCTGCTTGATCTGTAAAGATGCCCAATTTTGGTAAAATAATGTTTTTTGTAGTGTTTTTTGTTAATGGTATAAACTTTTCAAAACATTTGCAAAAAAACGAAAAATCTCTAATGGAAGCTGCCACTTCCGATGAACCGACCTCAGCCAAAATTCACTGGAATCTCCCAATTTGTGAAAAAAACTAAGGTATAAAGTTTCATCCAAATTAGTCCATTTGGGCTGTACAGGGCCAAATTTTTGTTGAAAGGTGTCTTTTTTTTATCAAAAATTTTCATTTTCGATTAAATATAGAAAACATTTCTAAAACGGTGTTGTTGCAAAATTAACTGAAAATTTTTGAGATCGCAATCGTTTTTCTTGTAAATGACATAATTTTCAAAATATTTGCAAAAAAAAGGAAAGCCCCTAGGAAAGCTGCCAAAAACATTATTAGAAAGTATGAAGTTTCACCTCAACTAGAACTATGAAGTTTCACCTCAACTAAATCTGCAAAAATTTCGAGGTAAAAATTCTTCATGATTACAATTTTGAATATAAAGAAGAATTTCAATTGATTTTCGAAAATTAATTCAAAACAATATTTCTTAACCAAATTGTCCGTAACGGACAGTGAAAAATCCGTTTCTCACCAATTTCAGATTTCGCTCATTTCTGTTCTCACGCTCGTAATAATTTGACTAATACGTCTGGTGATTAAATGTACTGCAATATACCTTGAATTTTGTTACTCAGCCGATGACTAATCTACCTGCTATCTTCCTCCCCATTTTCATTAATTTTCCGTATGGCTAACAGTTAGTTGGGACGATCCTCATTTTTGACCCTTCTTTTTTTATTTATTTCTTGCTTTGAATTGAGAAGAGCTCCTCTTGTAAGTTACATAAAATCAGTTGCGACCTGATTAACAACTACAGCCTGAGGGCGGAATGTAAGATATGACCGGATCCATGATAACTACATCGGATCAAACTTCATAGGGCCTGAAGCTTGGTCAACAATATATCATGGTCAACCGAGTCAAATCATTTCTTTAATCTTAAAACGGGCATGTCAAAATTCGTAACAGGACATTTTGAAAATTAACTTGCGGAAAATTAACTCTTTGCCAGTCTGAACAATTACGCAGAAAATCATTTTTGCTTAAAGTCACGGAAAACAACCCAAACTTGGGCCACCAGTTGGGGCATTTTTATTATGAAGATTTTCTGAAAATATCCATGTAAATTTTCATAGCGATTGGAGTATTTTTGTTTGGGAAAAGATATTGGGTAAGCGTATTTTTCGGTTTTGGGACATCACTTGACCATAACTTTATTTCAGCATAGTTTGCATTATCCGCTAAAATAATCAGCTAACTTTATGCAATTTTTTTCATAATTTTTTTTAGTTTTGTTGCCAATAATCAGGTTTCTTTTGGGATTGGACCTCAAAACTCTCTTAATCACGGAAATAAACTTATTTAATAGTTTTTCCCGTAGGAATGGTATTAGAAAATATTTTAATCATCTAATTTTTCTAATAGTATTTGTTTTATTTAAATAATTTGCTAATAGGAGCCAATCACTTGGCCCCTAAATTCTCAAACATTTTCAAATTATTATAGCAATTAAAATTGTTTCAAATTAGCACCTCATGAATCCATTTTAAAATCTACTAACGTTGGCCAATAGGTCCTGAAATTAACTGTTAAAAAACGTTTCTTGCAAAATTTGATTTTATTCATCATCATAGTGTCCTTCTATAGTTATACATCCAACGCTTCTTTGAGGGCTGGTAGTAGTCGCTAGGTGTCAGATCCGGAGAAAACGATGGAAAGAACTTCGAACTTCATTTCACGAAATGTTGCTTTCGTGGCCAGCGACTTGTGACACATTGGATTGTTTTAGTGAAAGAACACTTTTTCTATTGCATTTTGGGACGTTATTCCGCAACTTCTTTCTTTGAACGCACCAATAACGCCATGTAATCTGTGTAGGTGGTCTTTATTTTCTCAAGATAGTCAACGAATAAACTACCTTGTGCATCCCAAAATACAGAGCCGGACTGTAGGTGCGGATGCATCTTTTGTCCATTATTACATATACCGATGCAAAAAATCAAATTGTTTACGCCATCGAATTGTTTATCCAAATAACGCTCTGAAACATTGACGAATTGCTGTTTTTGATCCAATGTGATCAGCAAGCGTGGCACTCACTTTGAACAGAGCTTTCTCCTGGATATGCAAACTAGTGTATTTATTACCTTTTGATATAATTAATGTGTCAGGTATCTCACTCAGCTTCATTTTACGGTCTTTCGAAAGGATTTTGTGCATTTCTTTTATCTTTTCTGGAATAACTATTAATCAGTGCTTGTATGCAGTTACGTTAAACACTTCAAACCAACGTTAAACGGTTGCTTTCAAAGACTAGTTGTTGGATTGTTCCAAATTTTTGAAACGTATCGGTTGAAGGTTGCACTTTCTAAAACTTAAGTGATTATTTTATAAGATGTGACATTTATGTGTCAAGCTTGGGATTTATTGATCGACGGATTAATATCGATATAATTTTTTTTCAATGAATCGTAAAATCATCATAGATCCCTTTTGAGAAAGATAAAATGTGGGGAAAGGAATTGCGGTAAAATACAATTAATCGAAATTATTCATAATTGAAGAAGGTTGGGTATAATAATAGGAGAGAGTTACGGAGGGTAACGGACCGGGGCTGGGGTGTATAATAGACCGGGATGTAATGGACCGGGAGGAAATGGACTGGGGATAGTTGGCCGTGGCAGTTAGCCGGGGGCTAATTGGCCGGTACAATTTGATATTTGTCCTTGCCTCCCGTAATAAAATTTGTTAATTTCAGACATGCAGTTTTTATACGCAAGAATAAAACCGTATTGTTCTGGTGCCAGATTTTGGTTATTTTCTAAGAATTTATAATAGCCCAACTTCATTGCCTGCTTGCTTCCGTCGGCGAAGCTATGTGAGTTTGCCATGAGTTTACTTTATTAAAACCCTGAATTTTTGTATATGAAATTTTTCAAGTCAATATGTGCTATTTGCTAGGAGCGTTTCTTCCGGCGGCTGCTTTTGCTACATATTCGAGGTGCAACAATGGTGCTATTTACAAACCCTTCAAAGAAGCTGAAGCTGCACAGAGCCTCCTGGTAAACGATGATGAATAGGATCACTGCTTAACAGAAGCAACAGTCCTTCAAATTTCAAGTCAGCTTCGAGAGACTTTCACTTATATTTGTTGCTTTTGTCAACCTCTTAATCTCTGGATGAAGTATGCAGAGTTCGAGAAGCCGAAAAAGCTGAATTACGAATTCAACTGCTAAACGAAAAGTAGTTGGAGCCGAAGTTTCTATCTTGATGGGCCAGGAGGTTCCAGCAAAACGTTTCTATACGCAACAACGGGAGCCACTTTGCTGGGGAGTGGTCGAACAGATCACAGCGGATTTAAATTATCAATACCGCTGATTGACACTTCTGGTTCTGCGATGCGATTGACATTACCCGAAGTAAACATTTTGCGAGAAGTTCCACTTATTATTGTCGATGAGATTTCAATGCTGACAAAGCACGGACTCCGTTGCATTGACAAGGTGTTGCGTGAAATAATGGGTGGCGCGAAATGCCTTTCGGCGGAAATGCTTTCGTTGTTGGTGGAGATTTTCGACAGACACTTCCAGTTGTTGTGAGAGAAACATCATCGAGAGGAGACATCATCGAGACCGGTGTGAGGTTCTTGGACAAAAGTTTTTGGACAAAAATTTAAGCGAGTGTTCTTTGTGAAGTTTTTGGACACAATTTTATTTCTTGGACAAAAATTTATGGAAGTGTGCACTTTTAACAGTGCATTTATTTTATATTAAAATAATTGGAAAAAAAATATAATAGATTTTGAAAAAATAAAAGAAATTGTTTGACATTAAAAAATTTAAAATGCTCATTATAATAAATTTTTAAGTAAATCACATACCATACTGTATAAAATGATAGACCAAATAGTAAAATTTTCAGAAATTGGCTCGCATAGTGACTACATACGTTAGAAAGGGGATACATTGAGATATTTAAATCAGTGAGCCCCATCGCAAAATGATGAAGAAGGCTCTTGTATCGAATTTTTAAAGTTTCACCAATACAGCGAGTCTGCGTATCCACGGATACTCTACTACTCTAAGCCAAATAACAAAAATTTAAAAGATTAGCTCGCATAGTGATTATATGTGTTTGAAAGGGGTTACATTGGGCTATTCAAATCAGTAAGCTTTATCTCGATATGATGACCAAGGCTCGTGAATCGAATTTCGCTGTATTGGTAAAACTTTAAAAATTCGATTCACGAGCCTTGGTCATCATATGGAGATAGGGCTTACTGATTTAAATAGCTCAATGTATCCCCTTTTGAACGTATATATTCAATATGTGAGCTAATCTAGAGTAGTAGAGCATCTATGGATATGCAAAAAAATTCGGTTCACAAGCCTTGGCCATCATATCGAGATAGGACTTACTGACTTGAACAGCATAATGAATCCTCTTTCGAACATACACAGTCACTATGCGAGCTAATCTCTGAGATTTTTGCTATTTGGCTTAGAGTAGTAGAACATCCGTGGATACGCAGACTCGCTGTATTGGTGAAACTTTAAAAATTCGATACAAGAGCCTTCTTCATCATTTTGAGATGGGGCTCACTGATTTAAATTCCTCAATGTATCCCTTTTCGAACGTATGTAGTCACTTTGCGAACAAATTTCTGAGATTTTTACTATTTGGTCTATCATTTTATACAGTATGGTATGTGATTTACTTAAAAATTTATTATAATGAGCATTTTAAATTTTTTAATGTCAAACAATTTCTTTTATTTTTTCAAAATCTATTATATTTTTTTTCCAATTATTTTAATATAAAATAAATGCACTGTTAAAAGTGCACACTTCCATAAATTTTTGTCCAAGAAATAAAATTGTGTCCTAAAACTTCACAAAGAACACTCGCATAAATGTTTGTCCAAAAACTTTTGTCTAACAACTTGACACCGGGATCATCGAGTGCAACATAAAATCGAGCAATCGAGTGCGGAAACTTTGTTCAATTGTCGCTTACAATAAATATGTGAAGTGCAGTTAAGAAGAGAACAACAACTGGTTACTACAAGTTGGCTTGGGCAATCATCCTCGTATCAAAGGTATTAACAATGACTGCACAGTTCAAATTTCTCAGCAAATGATCGAAACTGGAGATCTGGTTAAAAGTATTTATGGCACAAAAATTTCTGAAATATCTGTGCAGGAGTTGCCAAACCCGTCATTGTTGCACCGACAAATCAACAGACTCTTCAGACACTACATTGCCATTCATACTGAAGCGACGGCAATTTGCGATCACTCCTGCGTACGCCATCACAAATAACAAATCGCAAGGTCAAACTTTCGATCATGTCGGAACAGCTGTACGTTGCATTCTCACGCTGCAGAAAAGGAAGTTGCTGCGAGATGAACGTCATTACACTCGAAACATTGTTTTTCGCGAATTCTGACAAATGTAAAAATGTAAGCAAAAAAGTTGATTTTAAATTTAGTCGAATAGTAATTTAACTTTTTGTATTTGACAGTATGTTTCAAACCAAGCTTCATTCATTATCTTGCTTTGTACTATGCTTGCTGAGCGTTTTCTATTATGCGAATTTTCACTTTTCGTCTGCGATTTGATTGCAATTTTGCCGTTCTTTATTATTGAAGTTTAGACGACGTTTGGGAAAACCAACCAGTTCCAGATTATAGACGAATGCCAATGCAAAAATTTCGATTCTAGGTACTATAAAATGTCCCGTGGCGAGCTGCGGCTATCGGGGGGTCACAGGTGGTGGATCGTGAACGGCCTATCGATAGGTAGGTTAGCGGTGAATTAAATAAGCCGTCCCCAACCGCAGCTCTGCTGGAAGGAGAGTCTCAGAGAACGGGGGAGTGGTTAACCTCTGTTCACTAAATTCTGAGTGTCTATGATACCCAGTAGGGAAAGGCGAACTGATGGCGCCATAAAACCATCGACCACAACCACGGTGAACTGAGCGTCACGCCTCCTTGCGCTTCCGGGCTTCCAGGTAGTGAATGGGGAACCCTATAAACGGGTATCCCATGAATGAAGTGGGTCCCATTTGTTTGGGATATCCATATGAATGGTGAATGAGTGAGTGAATGTGGGAGGAGGTCGGGGCGCGGCGGACGGGGTGCTCGGTAAGCCAATGGGCTGGATTAAGGTGTTACGCGACCCGTGCTGATGATCGATTAGACTGGGGGCCCATTTAACAAAGCCCAGTCGTGAACAGAGCCCTCTAGATACCTGGCGACCTCCAGTTGTATTTAGCCTTACCTGCGTATACCTGCGCAGGTGGACGTATTTCTCCGATACTCGTGGGAATAAATGGAAGATTTTAAAAAAAATAATAAAAACAAGGGGACCGGTACCCACCAAAAACCGGAAAGTACTATAGAGGGGAGTAACTCTAACCAGAAAGGTGCGGTTCCCTCATCTGAGGCAGGGGCAAGCAACACCATGGCATCGAAGCCAGGTGAAAGCGGAACTGCCAAACAGAAGAGTGGGGGACCGAAAGAGATCCCCCCAGCAAAGCGACGGTACAGAGAGAGACGGTCGGCGTTTAGAATTCTGGAGAAACTGGCTGCGACCCCTGAGGGGCAGCTTACAGTTGCGCAGAAGGAATCTGTAGCATGGGCTAAGAAAACTGTCGGCTGCAATAGCTCGGAGAGGGTCCTTGTGTCTAAAAGACAGAGGTCCCAGGATGAGCTTGAAGCAGAAGGCAGTAAGCGGGCCAAAGTGCAAGCAGACATGACGTCGGGGGCTCCTAAGGAGCAGAAACTGAAATTATTCAGTGAAACCCTGAAGGAGCACGTGCTGGTGCTAGCCGTCATTGACAAAGATCAGGAAGATGGGAGCATCACATCGGAAAAGTGGAGGATAGTGTATAATGCACTAAATTCCATTTTCTTGAGGATCCTGAGAGAAAATCCGGGATCCCCCCCGTCCTGCAGAGATGCGGGATGGCACCAAGGGCGCGTTAAGCTAACTGCGTGCTCGGACCAGAGATCGGTCGATCTCTATAAAAGGGCAGTGGCCGAGGTAGGCGAGGTGTGGCTGGGCGCGAGGCTTGAAGCAGTCAGCAGAGGGGAAATCCTGAGCAGGCCGAGGGCACGCGTCTGGTTACCAACTGAGCCGGATAAGCCAGAGGAGATCATTGAGATTATCCGGGCCAGTAATCCCGATCTTCCAACGGAAGGATGGAGGATTGTGAAGCAGGAGGAGGCCAGAGGGGGCTTTAGATTGGCAATCATGCTGATCAATAAGGAATCCTTGGCTTCCCTTGCTAGATCTAAGGGAGTGATCAACTTCGGTTTCGGATCGATCACTCTTAAAGTTTATAAGAAAGACGAGGTCGATAAGGGCGCGGAAGACCAGCCTGGGGGCGACGGCGAACGGACCCGGCAGGAAATGGTCAAGCGGACTGAGGACGACCAGGGTAGCCGTTCCGATATTTCGGACGAAGGGAAGTTGGTGACGGGAGGCAGCCTCCTCCCTCTGGAGCCTGATGGGGACATCCTGTCAGGCTCTCGACGAGAGGAAGACAGCGTCCGGAACAATGAGGTAAATTGCACTATCCTGATGCAGGGAGTGCAGGAAGTGGTGAGTAAGGTCCATTACAATGATTAGCATTGTACAAATAAACCTACATCACACGAAGGCTGCCTCGGCAGCTCTCGTGCTCAGACTGACTAAGTCAGATGAGGACTTGGTGTTAATCCAAGAACCTTGGATTAACAATAACAGGATCTGTGGCCTCAGAATGAAAGGGTATAAAGTATTATACTCAAGCAATTCTGAAAAGATCAGATCGTGTATCTTAGCGAAAAATAATTTGAATATTTTTCTTCTTCCACAATTTAGTAGCGGGGACGTTACAGCGGTGAGCGCTGAGGTAGGCTGTGAAAAACTTTGGCTAGCCTCAGCCTATATGGATCGTGAAAAGGAGGTTCCACCGGATAATCTGGAGGAACTGATCCGGGAAGCAGGTCTGAAAAAGGTAGGTGTGATACTTGGATGTGATGCAAACGCGCATCACACAATCTGGGGAAGCACAGACATTAACGAAAGAGGTGAGTTATTTTTTGATTACTTATTAAATACTAACCTCGTAGTTTGCAATATTGGGTGTGAACCAACATTCATTGTTAGAAATCGACAGGAGGTTCTAGATGTAACCTGTGCGTCAGAAACAATTTTTGATATGATCAGTGGGTGGAGAGTTGCGAAGGAGCACTCATTCTCTGATCACCAATATATTACATATAACCTCAACATCAAACCTGTTGCCCGGAAAGCCTTTAGGAATCCCAGAAGGACAAACTGGAACAAATATGGGGAAGTGTTGAAGGAACTATTGCCGCTGGAGGTTCCTGGACTTCCGGCGACAGTAGAGGAATTAGATGACATGGTTGATATTGTCACAAAAGCATGCAATCTGTCATTTAATGCTGCGTGTCCCCTGATAAAACCTAGGGGCAGGCAGAAACCGACATGGTGGACCACGGAGTTGGGAACCTATCGGAGAGTGTATAGGACAGCCTTTAATAAGGCTAAGAACACCAGGGAAAATCGGGATTGGGATTCCTATAAGGAAGACCTGAGAAAATACAAAAAAGAGTTGAGGAAGGCACAAAGGGGGTCTTGGAGACTCTTCTGTTGTAGAATGGAGGAAGTCTCTGAGACTTCTCGCCTTAGGAAAATTCTATCTACCAACCCAACCAGTCCTAGTTACTTAATTAGGCCGGACGGGTTATGGACAGCTTCAAGTGCGGAATCATTGGAGCTTCTCATTGAGACCCATTTTCCGGGAAGCATTGATGACTCGATGGAGCCTGAAGCTCATCGAGGAACACCTTTAACAGATGTGGATGGCATCGTGGACAGGAAACGAATCCTGTGGGCGCTGAACGGTTTTAAGCCTTATAAATCGGCGGGCCCGGATCGGATTATACCAGCAGAGATCCAAAGAAACTCTGCAGTTATCCTCCCCTGGCTGGAGGTTATCTTCAGAGGATGTCTGCAATTGGTCTATATTCCCAGGAAATGGACGGAGGTCAGAGTGGTTTTTATCCCGAAATCGGGAAAAAGCTCACAGGCTTATCCAAAGGACCTGAGGCCTATAACTCTATCATCCTTTATGTTGAAAACCTTGGAAAGATTGATAGACGTACTTATTCGAACAAACGTTGAGCCAAGGAATTGGGCAATGTCGCAGCATGCGTACTGTAAGGGAAAGTCGGTGGACACAGCTCTGCACGATCTAGTACGCATGATTGAGAAGTCAATTTACTCGCAAGAGTATTGTATGGTAGCATTTCTCGACATTGAGGGTGCCTTTAATAATGTAAAAACGGAGGCGATCATGGAAGGATTGTCATTTCTGAAGGTGGATTATCCTATAAGTAGGTTGATAAATCAGATGCTGGTAAGCAGGATTATTATCTCGGAACTGGGAGAGTCCACCATTAGAAGGCGGGTAGTTAGAGGAACTCCGCAGGGAGGAGTAATGTCCCCCTTTCTTTGGAGTGCAGTGGTGAATGGATTGCTGTTGGAACTGGAGAAAGAGGGTATAGGGGTTGTAGCGTATGCAGATGATGTAGCAATAGCTGTCTCAGGCAAATTAGGATTAGGGATGTTATGCAAACGATTAGGGATGTTATGCAGAATGCACTCCTGATCGTTACGAAATGGGCCAGCAAATGTGGATTAGGGATCAACCCCTCCAAGACAGAGCTGGTACTATCTACTAAGAAATATAAAATTCCGGTAGTTAGCCCTCCTACCGTGAACGGCATTAGACTGGCTTTTGCTGACAGAACGAGATTTTTGGGCATAATCTTGGGCAGTAAGCTCAGCTGGAAGCCTAACATTGTAGAAAGGGTGAATAAGGCTAATGTAGCCATTTACTCGTGTAGAAACGCCATAGGGAAGAAATGGGGTTTGAAACCAGAGCTGGTACACTGGCTCTATACCGCAGTGGTAAGGCCTGTGCTGATGTACGGGGTGGGCGTGTGGTGGCCAGCTCGGGAAAAGGTAACCTATATAAGGATGTTGGAGAAGGTGCAAAGAACGGCCTGTATGCTAATAAGCGGGGCGCTTAGGACAACACCTACACGCGCTTTAGAGGTTATGTTCCATCTTATTCCAATCGAATTTTTTGGTAAGCAGATGGCAGCCAATGTGGCTACAAGGCTCTCGGCTGTCTCTCAGTGGAAGTGTCTTCAGGCGGGACACTCGACGATAGTTAGATCACTAGGGGAAGAACTGGTGAATCTAGATTATATTAAACCAACTGTGCTTCGATATAGGTTTCCGGATCATCTGTCCTTCTAGGGAATCCTGGAGGAACGGATCAATACTGGAAAACGAGGCACTGTAATTTTTCACGGACGGCTCTAAGCTAGACGGCAAAGTAGGAGCCGGAGTCTTCTGTGAGAAGCTTAATGTTAATATTTCTGTTCGTCTCCCTGACTACTGCAGCGTGTACCAGGCTGAAGTGGTGGCGATAGGGGAAGTCGTGACATGGTTGAAGCATAACGTGGTATCTGTTAGGGATATCGCGATTTATGTGGACAGTCAAGCGGCACTCAGGTCACTAGAGGCGGTTTCTCTGAAGTCACGGGTGGCGCTGGATTGCCGATCATCTCTTAATGAGATGAGCGAGTATTTCAGTATCCAGATAATCTGGGTCCCTGGTCACTCGGACGTCACGGGAAACTGCAGGGCAGACGAACTAGCTAGGTACGGTACGACTCTCCAGATGCAACCGGAAAGGGCAGGTCTGGGGAGGCCTATAGCAGCGCTTAAATTGACGCTCAGTAAAAAGGCAATCGCCTTGACAGATGAGAGGTGGACCAACACTCTCACGTGCAGGGTAGCAAAACAGGTTTGGCCAAAACTGGACCTGCGGCGCTCCAAGGCACTTATATCCCTGGGAAAACGAGATTTAGGATTGGTCGTAGGGATACTGACAGGACACTGCCTTTTTGGGGAACATGCGAGAAGGCTGGGTCTAGAGACGAATGACTTTTGTAGAAGTTGTATGGACGAAGAGGAGGAAGAGACGTTAGTTCACTTCCTATGCTCGTGTCCAGCACTATCCTACAAAAGACATAGGTACTTGGGTGTGTACAACATGGACAGCCTTTCTGAACTCGCGGACTTTGGGGTGCGAGATATTTTACGCTACATCAGTAGCTCTGGTTGGTTTCAGCGGGAGTAAGGGGAGATTGGATCCTGTGGTATCACAATGGGCCATTATTGGCCTAAGTGTGCGATAGCAGCCACTCTAACCTAACCTAACCTAACCTACTATAAAATGTGGTCTATTTGACAGTGGTGCAGTGGTGCAAACAGCGGATGGGCCAGCAAACGCAGTTGTTGGTTATGTAAATGTACCGGTTTTGTATGCGAACCAAACCGAAACAGTAAAATTTTGCGTGGTACCCACACCACAGTCGGAAATTTACATAGGAGTGGATTTTTGGAAGAAATTTAAGTTAGCACCTGACATCATCAGTGAAGTGACTCAACTTCCTATGAACACGGAACGGAGTAACAAACATAAATTGAGCGATGAACACGCCAAGCAACTCGAGGATATTATTAATTATTTCCCTTCTTATAATAAGCATGGACTAGGAAGAACAAATCTGGTGGTACACAATATAGAAGTGATTAATTCGGAGCCTATAAAACAAAGGCACTACCCAGAGTCCCCAATAAAGCAAGATTTGATATACCAGGAGATCGATAGGATGATTGACCTCGGTGCCATCGAAGAGAGCACCAGTCCATGGAGTTCGCCAGTTGTCTTGGTTACTAAGGCAAACGGAAAATCACGGGTTGTGTTTAGATTCGCGTAAAATCAACGCGGTTACTAAACGAGACGCATATCCATTATCGAATATAGATGAATTACTGGGGAGATTACATGAAAAGAAATTCATTACTAACATCGACCTCAAAGATGCATTTTTGCAGATACGCCTCTCCGAGAGTGCGAAATAGATTACAGTCTTTACGGTTCCAGGCCGTCGCTGCGCATTTATTGTCCAAAACAGGACTGACTACTGATTACTGCGCCAATCACAAATTTATTAAAAAAGGGTGTCAAATTTCGGTGGACGGAAGAAGCAAACGAAGCCTTAAACCAACTTAAAGAATTGCTATCAAACTCGCCGGTATTACACAATCCCGATTTTAGCAAAACGTTTTATACATTCGATGCGACGCTAGTACGCAAGGAATAGGCAGCGTCCTTTTCCAAAAAGATTCCGACGGGAACGAACTTCTGATTTGCTTTATGCCTCAAAAACTTAATTCAGCTCAGCGCAACTATACTGTTACGGAACTGGAATGCCTGGCTGCCATAGTTAGTATGAACAAGTTTCGTCCCTGAATCGATTGATATAGATTTACAATAATGACCGATCACGCCAGCTTGCAATGGCCAATATCACAAAACTAATTATGTGGACGTCTGGCTAGATGGAGAGTGAAGCTGCAGGGCTTTGATATCGAAATAGTGCATACAAAAGGGAAAGAGAATGTGGTTTCAGACACGTTATCACGGATTTATTGCGACACAATAGCAGAAACCGAAAAAGATTTAAAACATTACGATGATCAAACATTCGACGGCAACATTAAAGACCAGTTGTACCTCAAACTATATTCGAAAGTAAGTCGCGATGCGTCAGTTTACCTTGATTTGCGAATTCTTCGAGATTAAGTATTGCGGCTAAAGTGGAACATCTACAACAGTGTGCATCTGCAAGCCGTTGGTTTAATTCACGGGGAGCAGCAAGACGCTAAAAGAGAATATTTATCTTCGCCTTCTTATTAAAGGAATCATGTAAAGTATGGCATGCTTTACTAAGTTTTTTTCCAATTTTTTTTTTTTATTTTTGCTATTTGGTCAATTTCATTTTGATTTTAATTTTATTGTAGAATTTATGAATACTTTTTAATTCAATTTGCATTACTATAATTCACAAACTAAATTCTAATTTGTGTTCCTAATATCTTTCTTACGATTGATTTTGCTACAGAATAGTTTTGTTGCATGTTTAGTTATTTTTCTTTTGGATATGGCTTCCGTTTCATTGGTCGGCTAATTTAGCTATCTTTCTTATCTGCGCGGTTACAAGCTGCGGTGATATGTGTTAGAAAGAAAACGTAAGAAATTTAATTTGTCGGAGGAGGATGAAGCAGAATGTTTATAGCATGATTGTGATTTTACCTGGCATTTGATAGTTTAGTTCGGCAGTTGTGAAGTTAGTAAACCGGTCCTTCCCATTTCCGGCTACAGAGCTATGCCGCTATAAAAATGTGCGACCACCGTCATAACAGGACTAAACCATGAGGTAACACAGTCAATTACAGTCCATTACACCTTGTTTAAAATAATCAAACCACTTGCATATACCAACTCTAAATACTTTCCCATTTTCGGGTGTCTTGCATCCAAGATATTTAAATTATTATCACCAACCAGTGGAACTCCGGAAAATTGCTCAATATTTCATTCAGCCTCGTCCAAGAAGTTATATAATACCATATTTGTGATCTTGGGTTTTCGTACAAATTATGTCTAAATTTTGCTTAATTAATTTTAAAATAAAAAAATAATTTTTGGATTCATATTTTTCATACACAGAAGGGCATTCAACATGTTCTTTAATTAAACTACTAATTTCACCGTGCAGTAAAATTCAATGCTGTTTAGGACAGTTGTAATTTGCTTGAAATAAGATGATCTCTCATAGAAATAAAACGAGTTAACAGAACCCAAATCGAAAACCGAACCGAACCCGAAATTAGAATAAATATCAAGAACAATCGACATACAGATAATTTTAGGCTCATATGGCCTAATGAAATGCTCAGTTAAACAGTTTTGGGCTCCACTCATCCTTGACCAAATTTCAGAACATTTAATTTAAAGCAATTGATCTTGTTTTGCGTACTAATTTCGGTTTTGACCGAGTTTAGATTTGGGTTCTGCTAGATTTAAATTAAATGATCTGAAGTCAAGAACGAATGCGATAGAGAGCTTTTTTACCAACAATTTTACCGAGGATTTTAAATAAGTTATAATAAGCCCAAATCTTTTGGAATGCTAATGGATTTTAGTTTGCGTTATAATTTTGCTTTTGGTCAGATTTTTGATTTTGATTCTGCTAGCTTTGAAGTGATAAAGCCTAAGCTTTTTCTGGAACGAGCAGAATATAAAAAAAATAAATGAGCATTGATAAGGGTTCTGCTAAATTTTTTAAAGGCTTTAATTCGGAATGGATGGAGCCCATACTATTTTTTAATAAAGCATCAAATTAACCTATTATTAGTCTAGAATTATCCATACTATCTTTTAATGTTCTGTGGTATGAGTTCTGCTACCTTTAAAGAAGTATTATTTTTATAGTTTTAATTTTCAAATCCACAGCGGATTTAAAGAGGGATCCAATAGAAGGTACCTTTTCCAATTGGGATTCTTATTGGGATTCATGCGTGACAACTGTCATATTCATATGACATTTGTGAACAGAATTCTTTCACAGGCTCTGGATGGGTCTCTCATATGGCACATTGTGGCGTATTTTTAATGGAGATCTTAGTTTGGAGGCATACAAAATACAGCTTGTTCAAGAATTGAATTTTATCTAAAAATTATGTTCAGCGATTACGCATTTTTGGCTAAATGAATACGTCAACAAACAAAATTGTCATGTTTGGGCTAATGAATAGTCAGAAAAGATTCCAGAGATTCCAATGCATTCTGAAAAATGCACTGTTTGGTGCGGTTTATGAGCATGTGGCAACACCGGACCGTGTTTCTTTAAAAATGCGGAAGGTCAGCGTGTAAACATCAATGGCGTAAACTACAGAGCAATGATCAATCAATTTTAATTGTCAAAAATTCAACATGTTGGTGTAGCCGACTTGTGGTTTCAACAGGAGGGTGCAACGTGCCACACAGCAGACCAAACCATCGATTTATTAAAAAAAAAATTTCATGAAAACATCATATCAAGAAACGGACCCGCGAATTGGCCTCCAAGATCTTGTGATCTGATGCCGTTAGATTAATTTTACGGGGGTATGTGAAATCACTTGTTTGAATCGATAAACTACAATCGATTCCTGCGTTAGAAGCGAACATAACACACGTAATTAACGTAATATCGGTCGAAATGCTTGAACGAGTGCTCGAAAATTGGACCCATAGAATGGATTATCTAAACCGAACTTACGTCACAAATACAATTTTTGATTATTAATTGATTTTAATGCGTCTTATTTCAAAAAAACTTCTGGATGCTTTTATTGGATAATAACTTTCCAAGTCAAATTTGTAGACTAACTTCTATATAAATAAATAAATGGTACTATACAACTCAAATTCGTTGTCCCCTACCTAAATACGTCAAATTACAATATAAATTTAAGATCCCACAATTTACAAACTGGTGAAATTTCCTCCAGACCATATTACGATTAAAAATACGGCAGTGAAGTTTCTAACAAAAAAATAACAAGTATACGTATATGATTCCAATTGGATTATTAAATTTCGTTTGTGTATTTGTGTTACACTGTTAAAACATATTTTTTAATGAGACAAATATATAAAATCAGAAACAGAAGAAAGTGCTATCTCGTTCTAAACAATTATCCGTTGCCGATATTTTTCACATTGGAATTTTATATAAATGTAATATTGAAAACTATATATTTTAAAAAAAAATTGAAAAAACTACGAAAAAAATCGACGCAAGACAAAATTTATTACAATGAGTAATTTCTTCTAACATCCCCAATTTTAAATTTTTAATTTAATTTGTATGGCATTCCGATTTCACCTCCTTGAGTAGATTATATGTCGACTAAGATTATGAGGATCACAGAGATTCTTCTAAGACGTGATCACGAGGTTACAATAGCTCTATGTACTAAGTAATAAACTGCCTATATGTCATGTCCCAGAGGTCTCCCCAATTTTCATTTTTTTATTTTATTTGTATGGCATTCCGATTTCACCTGCTTGAGTAGATTATATGTCGACTAAGATTATTGATGATCACAGAGGATCTTCTAAGACGTGATTACGAGGTTACAATAGCTCTATGTACTAGGTATAAAACTGCCTATATGTCATGTCCCAGAGGTCTCCCCAATTCTCAATTTTTTATTTATTTTTTATGGCATACTGATTTCACCTGCTTGAGTAGTTTATATGTCGACTAAAGTTATGAGGATCACAGAGATTCTTCTAAGACGTGATCACGAGGTTACAACAGCTCTATGTACTAAGAAAGAAACTGCCTATATGTCATGTCCCAGAGGTCTCCCCAATTCTCAATTTTTTATTTAATTTGTATGGCATACCGATTTCACCTGCTTGAGTAGTTTATATGTCGACTAAAGTTATGACGATCACAGAGATTCTTCTAAGACGTGATCACGAGGTTACAATAGCTCTATGTACTAAGTAATAAACTGCCTATATGTCATGTCCCAGAGGTCTCCCCAATTTTCATTTTTTTATTTAATTTGTATGGCATTCCGATTTCACCTGCTTCAGTAGATTATATGTCGACTAAGATTATTGATGATCACCGAGGTTCTCCTAAGACGTGATCACGAGGTTACAACAGCTCTATGTACTAGGTAAGAAACTGCCTATATGTCATGTCCCAGAGGTCTCCCCAATTCTCAATTTTTTATTTATTTTTTATGGCATACCGATTTCACCTGCTTGAGTAGTTTATATGTCGACTAAAGTTATGAGGATCACAGAGATTCTTCTAAGACGTGATCACGAGGTTACAATAGCTCTATGTACTAAGTAATAAACTGCCTATATGTCATGTCCCAGAGGTCTCCCCAATTCTCAATTTTTTATTTATTTTTTATGGCATACCGATTTCACCTGCTTGAGTAGTTTATATGTCGACTAAAGTTATGAGGATCACAGAGATTCTTCTAAGACGTGATCACGAGGTTACAATAGCTCTATGTACTAAGTAATAAACTGCCTATATGTCATGTCCCAGAGGTCTCCCCAATTTTCATTTTTTTATTTAATTTGTATGGCATTCCGATTTCGCCTGCTTGAGTAGTTTATATGTCGACTAAAGTTATGAGGATCACAGAGATTCTTCTAAGACGTGATCACGAGGTTACAATAGCTCTATGTACTAAGAAAGAAACTGCCTATATGTCATGTCCCAGAGGTCTCCCCAATTCTCAATTTTTTATTTAATTTGTATGGCATACCGATTTCACCTGCTTGAGTAGTTTATATGTCGACTAAAGTTATGACGATCACAGAGATTCTTCTAAGACGTGATCACGAGGTTACAATAGCTCTATGTACTAAGTAACAAACTGCCTATATGTCATGACCCAGAGGTCTCCCCAATTTTCATTTTTTTATTTAATTTGTATGGCATTCCGATTTCACCTGCTTGAGTAGTTTATATGTCGACTAAAGTTATGAGGATCACAGAGATTCTTCTAAGACGTGATCACGAGGTTACAACAGCTCTATGTACTAAGAAAGAAACTGCCTATATGTCATGTCCCAGAGGTCTCCCCAATTCTCAATTTTTTATTTAATTTGTATGGCATACCGATTTCACCTGCTTGAGTAGTTTATATGTCGACTAAAGTTATGACGATCACAGAGATTCTTCTAAGACGTGATCACGAGGTTACAATAGCTCTATGTACTAAGTAATAAACTGCCTATATGTCATGTCCCAGAGGTCTCCCCAATTTTCATTTTTTTATTTAATTTGTATGGCATTCCGATTTCACCTGCTTCAGTAGATTATATGTCGACTAAGATTATTGATGATCACCGAGGTTCTCCTAAGACGTGATCACGAGGTTACAACAGCTCTATGTACTAGGTAAGAAACTGCCTATATGTCATGTCCCAGAGGTCTCCCCAATTCTCAATTTTTTATTTATTTTTTATGGCATACCGATTTCACCTGCTTGAGTAGTTTATATGTCGACTAAAGTTATGAGGATCACAGAGATTCTTCTAAGACGTGATCACGAGGTTACAATAGCTCTATGTACTAAGTAATAAACTGCCTATATGTCATGTCCCAGAGGTCTCCCCAATTCTCAATTTTTTATTTATTTTTTATGGCATACCGATTTCACCTGCTTGAGTAGTTTATATGTCGACTAAAGTTATGAGGATCACAGAGATTCTTCTAAGACGTGATCACGAGGTTACAATAGCTCTATGTACTAAGTAATAAACTGCCTATATGTCATGTCCCAGAGGTCTCCCCAATTTTCATTTTTTTATTTAATTTGTATGGCATTCCGATTTCGCCTGCTTGAGTAGTTTATATGTCGACTAAAGTTATGAGGATCACAGAGATTCTTCTAAGACGTGATCACGAGGTTACAATAGCTCTATGTACTAAGAAAGAAACTGCCTATATGTCATGTCCCAGAGGTCTCCCCAATTCTCAATTTTTTATTTAATTTGTATGGCATACCGATTTCACCTGCTTGAGTAGTTTATATGTCGACTAAAGTTATGACGATCACAGAGATTCTTCTAAGACGTGATCACGAGGTTACAATAGCTCTATGTACTAAGTAATAAACTGCCTATATGTCATGTCCCAGAAGTCTCCCCAATTTTCATTTTTTTATTTAATTTGTATGGCATTCCGATTTCACCTGCTTCAGTAGATTATATGTCGACTAAGATTATTGATGATCACCGAGGTTCTTCTAAGACGTGATCACGAGGTCACAACAGCTCTATGTACTAGGTAAGAAACTGCCTATATGTCATGTCCCAGAGGTCTCCCCAATTCTCAATTTTTTATTTATTTTTTATGGCATACCGATTTCACCTGCTTGAGTAGTTTATATGTTGACTAAAGTTATGAGGATCACAGAGATTCTTCTAAGACGTGATCACGAGGTTACAATAGCTCTATGTACTAAGTAATAAACTGCCTATATGTCATGTCCCAGAGGTCTCCCCAATTCTCAATTTTTTATTTATTTTTTATGGCATACCGATTTCACCTGCTTGAGTAGTTTATATGTCGACTAAAGTTATGAGGATCACAGAGATTCTTCTAAGACGTGATCACGAGGTTACAATAGCTCTATGTACTAAGTAATAAACTGCCTATATGTCATGTCCCAGAGGTCTCCCCAATTTTCATTTTTTTATTTAATTTGTATGGCATTCCGATTTCACCTGCTTGAGTAGTTTATATGTCGACTAAAGTTATGAGGATCACAGAGATTCTTCTAAGACGTGATCACGAGGTTACAATAGCTCTATGTACTAAGTAATAAACTGGCTATATGTCATGTCCCAGAGGTCTCCCCAATTCTCAATTTTTTATTTATTTTTTATGGCATACCGATTTCACCTGCTTGAGTAGTTTATATGTCGACTAAAGTTATGAGGATCACAGAGATTCTTCTAAGACGTGATCACGAGGTTACAATAGCTCTATGTACTAAGTAATAAACTGCCTATATGTCATGTCCCAGAGGTCTCCCCAATTTTCATTTTTTTATTTAATTTGTATGGCATTCCGATTTCACCTGCTTGAGTAGTTTATATGTCGACTAAAGTTATGAGGATCACAGAGATTCTTCTAAGACGTGATCACGAGGTTACAATAGCTCTATGTACTAAGAAAGAAACTGCCTATATGTCATGTCCCAGAGGTCTCCCCAATTCTCAATTTTTTATTTAATTTGTATGGCATACCGATTTCACCTGCTTGAGTAGTTTATATGTCGACTAAAGTTATGACGATCACAGAGATTCTTCTAAGACGTGATCACGAGGTTACAATAGCTCTATGTACTAAGTAATAAACTGCCTATATGTCATGTCCCACAGGTCTCCCTAATTTTCATTTTTTTATTTAATTTGTATGGCATACCGATTTCACCTGCTTGAGTAGTTTATATGTCGACTAAAGTTATGAGGATCACAGAGATTCTTCTAAGACGTGATCACGAGGTTACAATAGCTCTATGTACTAAGAAAGAAACTGCCTATATGTCATGTCCCAGAGGTCTCCCCAATTCTCAATTTTTTATTTAATTTGTATGGCATACCGATTTCACCTGCTTGAGTAGTTTATATGTCGACTAAAGTTATGACGATCACAGAGATTCTTCTAAGACGTGATCACGAGGTTACAATAGCTCTATGTACTAAGTAATAAACTGCCTATATGTCATGTCCCACAGGTCTCCCTAATTTTCATTTTTTTATTTAATTTGTATGGCATACCGATTTCACCTGCTTGAGTAGTTTATATGTCGACTAAAGTTATGAGGATCACAGAGATTCTTCTAAGACGTGATCACGAGGTTACAATAGCTCTATGTACTAAGAAAGAAACTGCCTATATGTCATGTCCCAGAGGTCTCCCCAATTCTCAATTTTTTATTTAATTTGTATGGCATACCGATTTCACCTGCTTGAGTAGTTTATATGTCGACTAAAGTTATGACGATCACAGAGATTCTTCTAAGACGTGATCACGAGGTTACAATAGCTCTATGTACTAAGTAATAAACTGCCTATATGTCATGTCCCAGAGGTCTCCCCAATTTTCATTTTTTTATTTAATTTGTATGGCATTCCGATTTCACCTGCTTCAGTAGATTATATGTCGACTAAGATTATTGATGATCACAGAGGTTCTTCTAAGACGTGATCACGAGGTTACAATAGCTCTTTGTACTAAGAAAGAAACTGCCTATAGGTCATGTCCCAGAGGTCTCCCCAATTCTCAATTTTTCATTTAATAAGTATGGCATACCGATTTCACCTGCTTGAGTAGTTTATATGTCGACTATGATTATGTAATTATTAAGTAATAAACTTGCTATATGATGACTTGTCTCAGCGGTCTTCTCAATTTTTAATTTTTTGTTTAATTTGTATGTCATACCGTTTATTACAATATTTAACCAAGTAAATATTATAGCCCTATGTATTGAGAACTAAACTGGTTTTATGTCATGTCTTCGTGATTTTCTGAATTCTAAATTTGTTGTCTTTTTATTTTAACCGTCTTCCTTGTTCCTCTTTTTAAAAAAGAAATTTTTTTCCGACGATTATATATTTAAGTGGTATTTAAAAATATTTCATGCGAGAGTATAAAAGGAAATTTTTCTCGTCGTTTGCTTTATTATTAATTCAGATTTTGGGCTGTAATTATCTCTGTGTATTTTCTGAGAAAATATCAAATTTTGAGTGATTTTTTTATTTCAGTTTAAAAAAAAGTAAGTAAAAATTAAATTTAAAAAAAATAAAGTATTCGAGTTGCTAGTAATTATATAGTAAGTAATTATACTTTTGTTTGGTTTTAATTAATTCGGTACATTTACAAATATTGGTCTATATAGTTGGCGTTGTATCTGCAGATTGTTTTACAATTCGTTGATATTTGTCTGCATTTTGGCTTCTTTTTTATTTAGAAATAAATAAGTTCTTAGGTACGGTCTCCCATATTTAACGCAATATGAGAAATTTTACAAAAAAATCTGTTAAATATAGTTACAGGAGAAAAAAGACAATTGACAAAGAAACAGTTAAAAATGAATTGGAACAATTAGGCTTTGAATTGGACAATTTACAAATTACGGCCGATATTTTGAAGAAACTTTGCTGGCATTTCAAGTTACAATTTAATGTAAAAAACCAATCAAGATTTAAAGCCACACTGCGAGATTTAATAAGACGACACGTATCTGGAAAGGCTTCATCGAGATGTGAATCGAATTTCCCAACAAAAGACGAATCAATCGTTCCCATAAATAACTACATTCCAAGTTTGAATAAATTGGAGAGATATGATTTTGAGAGCATTATGGAACCGGCATTAGATGAACCTATACAGACTGAGCAAACCATTGAACACGATGATTACGCTCCAATCGTGTCTCCACTAGCTTCAAAAATCGAATGGAGACTTAAATTAAGGATTAAGATTGTTAGTGTGCCAGAAAACAATGAGGCAATTCGTTTGGTCATTAATGATACATTAATCAAAACCAAAAATTCGTGTGTGATTTCATTCGGAACTTTCCACTCGAAATCCATTTTTCAAAACAGCATTGTTGTTTATGGCAAGTGTAAATATAAAACGCATGGCCAAAAATATAAATTTTTAATTGACCAACAACAGCTTAGTATTTTTGTAAACGGCGATGATGTCGATTTTCACTCCGGTGATAAATTATTTACTCAAATTAGAGGAAACCGACGACTAGAGTTAAAAAATGTGCTTTCCCATAATACACCGCACAATTTAGAGTTACAGTTGATTAAGAACTCAGATATAGATTTAGCGTCCACAGGGAATACGCAACGGATAACAACAAATGAAGTGTTGCGGAAAATCAGATCGGAACATTTAAAAAGACACGATATTATTTCAGATTGTGACATCTCGGATATGTTTTATAAAACTTGCACTGAACCGCAACAAAATAAATACGTTTATTCCTTTTCACAACCTTTGAAGGTAATAATGTTACGCGATTCCCAGCTTGGTTTAATTGCTAAGTACAAACCTTCGATAGTTTACATGGATGCTACTGGTAACGTAGTACGAAAACCTACATGTTGCGAACACAATTTGAAAAGAATTTTATACTATGCATGTATTATTAAAATTAACAGCATAATTATTCCAATTGCCGAGATGATATCTAGCGACCATGGGTCGAAATCACTAAGCCAGTTTCTTATGGATGTCCATTCGGAGATGATACGTGTTTCAAAAACGTATTTACCGAAGTGTTATGTGGTGGACTGGTCATGGGCATCGATAATAGCCTTGTTGCAAGCTATGAACACAATGACAGTTGCGAACTATTTGGATTATACTTATAATATTTTATTCAATAATGTGTTACCGAGAAAAGATAAAGTGGCAATAATCATCTGTTGTGCTCATTTTATAAATATAATTTCAAAGCAAATTTCTAAAAAAATTGGAAGTTTACCAGCTGATCACAAAAATTTGATAATCGACTTTTTTTGCATTATTTTAAATTGTCACAAAATTATTGAAATTGATAAAATGTTCGAATGTTTTTGTTTAATATTTTGCAGTCCCGTTATTACCGAAGAAGTTATTGAAGCGTTAAAATTATTCAAAACTACCACTATCTCTATGTATTCTCCAAACGATAAAGGATTTGCAAAAGTTGATTCAACGCCAGTAGAGAGTAAAGAATCACTAATGGATGAACAGCAAGAAGGCTATTCCAGTAGTCCTTATTTTAAAAAGTATTCAAATATGCACAAAAGCATCCTTATGCAAATTTCCAAAAATAACACTTCGAAGGAAAAAAACGAATTCTATTACCCTGAATTTGTAATATTTAGTATAAAAAAATATTTTTCATACTTGCCATTTTGGAGTACTAGCTTTTCAAAGTTGTTAGGTATTCCGGAACGTTTGTCTAATGCTAATGTGGAAAACTGGTTCCATTTAGTTAAAAACCAATATACCGACAATAAAAAATTGAAAGTAGGCCGATTTGTCAGTTTACTGAACGAAAAAAACGCCAGCATTTTAAAGAGGATAGAGTTTTCGAATATCCTAAAATCCACTCCGAAAACGCGCAACACGAAAAAGACGACAGAAAAAAAGATGCAGAAAGAAATATCACCCGATCCTCTCGAATCGAACTGCAACCCAAATATGCACGAGGAAATGTGGAGTAAAAAAAATTATAAATATAGGTCTCCAAAACATATCGGATATCGAGTTTTAAAGAGATATTTACGGAAACAATTTTTTGCTCAGAAGCTCAAGGAACATAAAGCGAGGAACATAAACAAAATACGTGTAAAACTTGAGCATTCAAACAATCAAAATGTAGCAGATGTGAAACCAAATGATAATGGTAGTGTTGATTTAGCAAAATTTATGAAAAATGAACTTTTATTAATATTGTCAAACGGGTTTGTCTACTACAATGAAGATGAGAAAAGAATCAGCATTTCTGAGACATGTGGTTTCGATTCTTTGACTCAAATTTTATATACGGCAGGTAAAGATATAGAATTTTACAAAAAATTATTCGAGTCAGCCAACCAAAATTCTTACTATAGGTTCATCTCAAAATTCATAACCGATGGACTAAAGCGAGATATCTATATTACGCGGTCCGAGCTTATTATGAATCGTTTCTCGACTTTATTAGTAAATGACACCACTGGAAGTTCGCTTTCAATGTTATCCAATATATTGGAAATTGTGAAAAATATCATGGATCCTAACCTTTTGGTAGAATACAAATGTTCTCATTGTGATGGTTTTCTAACAAAAGAGGCACAATATCTATCCATAGATCATTTAGACTTTTCAAATAACGATTTTAAATCAATTGAAAAGAGAATTCAATTGCCACATGCAACTTGTAATAATTGTCGGAAGCGAATATCGAATAAAACTTTAAAATCACCTACTGGAATCTTAATGATCGACGTGGAACCCCTAAATAATGAAACAGTTTATAAAATAAAACTTCACGATATCCAAGCAGAAATAGAATCTATGAAAGAAACGGTCTACCTTAAGGGTATTATCAATTACCATCATCCATCTGTAACTAGTGGTGTGGGACATTACACGGCGTTTGTTAAAAGGCCAAACAGTATGTGGGAATGCCACGATGATCTTAGAAAATTTGTAGTTCCTACTAAACCTGATTTTTGCGTGAATCCTTCAGTGTTAATTTATGTGAAAAATTAAAAAGGCACTTAATTGAAAATAAAATGTTTTAAAAGGTGAGAGGGCGTGGGGTTTTTCAGAAACAGGAAGTTGAAAGGAGAGAGGGTGGGAGTCGAGAACTGAATAAGGGAGCGGGGGCGAAGTCCGAGATTCATACCTCCACGTGGTGCTACCTGGCTAACGCTAAATGGATCAGGCACTATAGTACAAGGGTATACCACATCATACTAAAAAATGGCGCAAGTCAATGATGCTTTATAACTAAAAACTTATACTAAGGCACAATACAAACATCGTTATTTGAACTTTAATGGTAAAGAGTATACCAATCACGCAGCAGTTCGATATTAGATGTTGATCAAAAAGTTGATTATAAATTAAAAAATTAAATAGACGACCGAATTATGTCAAATAGTTATGTCATACAAATTAAATTGTAAATCGGGGAGACCACTAGGATATGACATATGGCAGTTTATTACTTAGAACAAAGAACTATTGTAACCTCCTGATGACATCTTAGAAGAATCTCTGTGATCCTCAAAATCTTAATAGACATATAAACTGCTCAAGCAGATGAAATCGGTATGCCATGCAAATTAAACAAAAAATCGAAAATTGGGGAGACCGCTGGGACATGACATATAGGCGGTTTCTTACTTAGTACATAGAGCTATTGTAACCTCGTGATGACGTCTTAGAAGAATTCCTGTGATCCTAATAATCATAGTCGACATATAAACTACTCAAGCAGGTGAAATCGGTATGCCATACAAATTAAACAAAAAATTGAAAATTGGGGAGACCGCTGGGACATTACATATAGGCAGTTTCTTATCCAGTACATAGAGCTGTTGTAACCTCGTGATCATGTCTTAGAAGAATCTCTGTGATCCTAATAATCATAGTCGACATATAAACTACTCAAGCAGGTGAAATCGGTATGCCATACAAATTAAACAAAAAATTGAAAATTGGGGAGACCGCTGGGACATGACATATAGGCAGTTTCTTATCTAGTACATAGAGCTGTTGTAACCTCGTGATGACGTCTTAGAAGAATCTCTGTGATCCTTATAATCATAGTCGACATATAAACTACTCAAGCAGGTGAAATCGGTATGCCATACAAATTAAACAAAAAATTGAAAATTGGGGAGACCGCTGGGACATGACATATAGGCGGTTTCTTACGGAGTACATAGAGCTATTGTAACCTCGTGATGACGTCTTAGAAGAATCCCTGTGATCCTAATAACCATAGTCGACATATAAACTACTCAAGCAGGTGGAATCGGTATGCCATACAAATTAAACAAAAAATTGAAAATTGGGGAGACCGCTGGGACATTACATATAGGCAGTTTCTTATCTAGTACATAGAGCTGTTGTAACCTCGTGATCACGTCTTAGAAGAACCTCTGTGATCCTAATAATCATAGTCGACATATAAACTACTCAAGCAGGTGAAATCGGTATGCCATACAAATTAAACAAAAAATTGAAAATTGGGGAGACCGCTGGGACATGACATATAGGCAGTTTCTTACCTAGTACATAGAGCTGTTGTAACCTCGTGATCACGTCTTAGAAGAATCTCTGTGATCCTAATAATCATAGTCGACATATAAACTACTCAAGCAGGTGAAATCGGTATGCCATACAAATTAAACAAAAAATTGAAAATTGGGGAGACCGCTGGGACATGACATATAGGCGGTTTCTTACGGAGTACATAGAGCTATTGTAACCTCGTGATGACGTCTTAGAAGAATCCCTGTGATCCTAATAATCATAGTCGACATATAAACTACTCAAGCAGGTGGAATCGGTATGCCATACAAATTAAACAAAAAATTGAAAATTGGGGAGACCGCTGGGACATTACATATAGGCAGTTTCTTATCTAGTACATAGAGCTGTTGTAACCTCGTGATCACGTCTTAGAAGAACCTCTGTGATCCTAATAATCATAGTCGACATATAAACTACTCAAGCAGGTGAAATCGGTATGCCATACAAATTAAACAAAAAATTGAAAATTGGGGAGACCGCTGGGGCATTACATATAGGCAGTTTCTTACCTAGTACATAGAGCTGTTGTGACCTCGTGACCACGTCTTAGAAGAATCTCTGTGATCCTAATAATCATAGTCGACTAATAAACTACTCAAGCAGGTGAAATCGGTATGCCATGCAAATTAAACAAAAAATCGAAAATTGGGGAGACCGCTGGGACATGACATATAGGCGGTTTCTTACTTAGTACATAGAGCTATTGTAACCTCGTGACCAAGTCTTAGAAGAATCTCTGTGATCCTAATAATCATAGTCGACATATAAACTACTCAAGCAGGTGAAATCGGTATGCCATACAAATTAAACAAAAAATTGAAAATTGGGGAGACCGCTGGGACATGACATATAGGCAGTTTCTTACCTAGTACATAGAGCTGTTGTAACCTCGTGATCACGTCTTAGAAGAATCCCTGTGATCCTAATAACCATAGTCGACATATAAACTACTCAAGCAGGTGAAATCGGTATGCCATGCAAATTAAACAAAAAATTGAAAATTGGGGAGACCGCTGGGACATTACATATAGGCAGTTTCTTATCTAGTACATAGAGCTGTTATAACCTCGTGATGACGTTAGAAGAATCCCTATGATCCTTATAATCATAGTCGACATATAAACTACTCAAGCAGGTGAAATCGGTATGCCATACAAATTAAACAAAAAATTGAAAATTGGGGAGACCGCTGGGACATTACATATAGGCAGTTTATTACCTAGTACATAGAGCTGTTGTAACCTCGTGATCACGTCTTAGAAGAATCTCTGTGATCCTTATAATCATAGTCGACATATAATCTACTCAAGGAGGTGAAATCGGAATGCCATACAAATTAAATAAAAAATTTAAAATTGGGGATGTTAGAAGAAATTACTCATTGTAATAAATTTTGTCTTGCGTCGATTTTTTTCGTAGTTTTTTCAATTTTTTTTTAAAATATATAGTTTTCAATATTACATTTATATAAAATTCCAATGTGAAAAATATCGGCAACGGATAATTGTTTAGAACGAGATAGCACTTTCTTCTGTTTCTGATTTTATATATTTGTCTCCTTAAAAAATATGTTTTAACAGAGTAACACTAATACACAAAAAAAGTTTAATAATCCAAACATAATTACTTTAAAATTAAGAAATCGGGGGAACGTTGTAATATATATGGTAAACGGGTCTTGTAGCTGTTATCACTTGTATCTGTTTTATTGACTTGATGTCATATTATAAAAATCCTTTAAACATTTCATCGTTTCAAAGCATGTATTTTTTTCCACTCAAAATTCTTATAAGAAATTAAGTTCACAGTGTAACACTAATACAATGATATATTTGTTATTTGTTAAAAAGTTCACGCCCGTTTAAAAATGTTTTTTTTTTAATTTCACTGCTGAAACCGTCCAAATTTATGACTCCCTAACACGACAAATTTACGAATTGGTATAACTTTGCTCAGAACATTGTACCTTAAGGTATGCGCGACCTTCTTTTAATTTATTTTACGCAATGATATGCACGGAGTTTTTAGACAGATGGATGAGGACTCCAAACTGCATTCGTCCAATTATTAATAAATTAGCAGCTTCTTCAGTTTTTGCCGTAACCAAAACCAAGTCCTTTCATGCGCAAATATTACGAATCAGTGTTTCACATACCAATCAATTTTTGTATTACCTCCGAGACTATTAAGAAAACAACATTTTGGATTTCCGGTTTCATCGTCAATTACACCAAATTTTTGTGAACTACACTAGACTGCTTGGGGTTAAAAAAGGAGACTTTATTTTGTTAAGCTAATTCTCTTCTGGAAAAATGTTCGTATTTAAGCAGGAACAGCATCCGATATGACGATTTTGAGGTTCTTTTTTACGAAACTAAATCATCTAAAAGATATCAGTTTCCCTTTGCTGCTTCCTGATATGTTTTACAACATTTGACCACTTCGCTTACTGCGATCGTTTTTTCATTTTTTCAGCGAAAGTTGTGTGCTAACTTCCTTATGGGCTAGTTATATAACCGAAAACGAAACGGGCTTAAGCGAAACGAAAGGATTACTTGCATGAAGACATAATAGGCTAGTTATGTAGAAGAAATGAAACGAAAACGAACGAATGAATTGGTTCAATTCAATTTGCTTTCGTTTCTGCTTTGCGGTTATACACTATCGGTTATGATTTTTTTGTTATCCCTACAAGCACATGTCAAATTGTCAAAAAAATTTATATTTTAATTGGATTCAAACGCAGTGTATTTAGTTTGCCAAATATAAAATGCATTTTTCGAGTTAGTTTTCTAACACACGAGAAGTAAACTTCAAATAATATAAAATTAAAAACAAATTTGAAAATGTCAAAACCGTTTTCACTAATTCGTCTATATAACCATGCCTCCTTCGTCTTTCCGTTTCATTTCGTTTCAGTCCGTTTCGTTTTCGTCTATATAACTAGCCCATTAGCATCGTCAGGCAAGCTTTGATCAGAGTGTCGATTTTGTACCAAAAATTAGGTGAATATAATATACAAATTTATATTTGTATACCGGTGTGAAGTTTCTAACGTTAATTAAAAGTGTAGCTACACAAATTAACAAAAAAGTGTAGCGTACACAAAAAATATTTTTAAAAGTGTGTGAAAATAATCTATATTTCGCAAGTTAGTCACTGCCATTTTCGACTAGTAGACACTCGAGCCTATTCAAATTGGTATAACCCGTACATATAAACAGGGTTGGGCTCCTCTGGCAAAATTTGAGGAGCCCAACCGATTGTAATAATCGAGACACTATCTGCATCATCGATTGTTTTTTTTGACTAAAAAATACGAGAAGTGAAATTTTTAATATTTTTTAAACTTTATACTTCGATTTATTAAAAATATTAGTGTAGAGAATGAACATAAAAATTTTGAATTTATACAATTTCATAAAAGTTATTCGATTACGGCCATGGCCCGCGGATAAAAGCATTTTTTTTCTAAAACACAACAAATAATAATTCCAACCATAATTATTCCAATAAAAATGCCTACACCACCGTAAACTTTACCAATACTTGGTTGTCTCGTTTGTGTTGCATAAAGTGTAATATTCATTTTTAATGAATTCGTTGAATTCACAGCCTTCAGATGGTCTGCGTGGCATCGAAGGAACAGTTCTCGCTTGGAAATTAAATCACCTGGTGTATCTATCATTGTCCTTTCATAAATCGGTTCCCCTTGTATGGTAATGCTTGTCTTATTGACCCCAATCACCTTTCCGTCGAATAAATTAAGACTGCAATGTTCTCGTGGTGAATTAGATTTTCCAATATTCACATAACTGATCTCGAGATGAATTGGACTTGTAAATTTATTACGATTTTTTTTCATAAATGGTATCAACGTTTTAGTGATACACAATTCTTTTCCGGCTATTTCATTACAACTATATGAATCGTTTAGACCACATAATGAAAATCGCATTAGAGCCGAAGCCTTTTGGTGGTAAGTGTAATGTTCAATTGAGTAGGTATCGATTGCTCCATCGATTATTTCGTAATCGTTGGTCCATTGTTGACCCAAAAAAGAATTTGTAATGTTTGAACAAATTGAGCAAAACCCAATAGTTATTCGAAGACACAATATGAAAATGTGAGCGTACATGATGATTGAAATAGTCAAACTCTATGTACAATATATACGTTACATGGTAGAATATATTCGATATAAAGGGAGCGATGTGAAATAGGTCTCATGGGTACGGGTTGTGTAAATCTAAAAATTAAACGTATTGTTGAGTAATTGGATAAAATAATTACATTATAAACCCGGTGGTTACACGAAAATTTAGGTAACAGAAATAAACGTTCTTTGAAAATATCTAAAAATCTATTAGGGATTTCGGTTAAATAATAAATTTAATATTGCTTGTTAAAATGCTGTTTAATTTTAAGAAGACTGTTTGCGTCTAAAGAACTTATAAAATAACCGTTCTACCTAACTCAGCTTTCTTACAGTATCGAAGTGTAGTAGTCACTTTAACCGGTGATAACATTTAAAAAATGATCACCAATTTTCACTTTCGGTGACATTATAATTACATACTAAGCGAACAAAGTATTTGAATTAGAAAGTGTAGAGATCCAAGTAATTTACTAAATCAAGGTGGTAAAAATGGATATCCGGGAATGAAACCCATCAAAAATGCTCAATTTCTAAATATAATTTTTAATAGATCGGACCTCAAAAATAAACTTTACTAAGTTGTTTGATTTACCTGCTCAAAAATGTCAGCTAGAATCTGTAGATATTTCTAGATTCGACTGCACAACATTTAGAATTAGTCCAATTTTATAATATTCTTTTAAAAATAAATTCCAGTAAGAAAAATAATAAATTTAGCAGTGTAATTTTTAAATAATTAATAATGACCTGAAAAAGAACGGTGCTCGCCGCAAATTAAGAACCAACATTATAAGGATATGCAATTTCTGTAGTAGATAATTCATCAAACGGAAAGTAACTGCCAGTGCATCCATTAAGATATAATCTTGGTCGCCGCTCGCATATTATACCAACAATATTTTATATTTGCATTAAATCTCTTTATTAATTAAATTATACTTGCTGTTCTGTACTCTGTACGTATAGTAAAAACGTATTAGAAAAACAACATTATTTCTGCAATGATTCATTTTCTCACTGCAATTTGCAGAAATTAAAAATAAAGTATGAAAATATAACAAGTGTTTAATAAACAATTTTTATCATCCCGCTATTTTTTTAAATCCGGCATTTCTCATAGTTTCCATAAAAATTAAAAAATTTCCTCCCTCGAGACAACGCAAATATAATTCGTACGTATTATCTCTTAGCAAGATTTAACGTAGACTTTTCCTAAATAAACGGTGATTATTTCACTATACCTTTATATATAAAAAGGAAGTGCTCGGGTTCAATTAACTAAGATAGTTGCGCCATATTTTGAAATTTTAATCAATTTAAATAAAATATTCAGTAATATGACAAAAAAAAATAAAAATTTACATATACAGAGAGCAACTATGTGATGTCTACTCAAAGGAATTGTGTAATGTATAACATAAATTCGCTACAAGAAAACCATAAGATTATTAAAAATGGAACGAAGCTGAAATACAGTAACTGTATATGTTACATGAGTAGATAAGAAACGAAATAATGTACAGTGTAAGAAGACATAATGTGTATTAGGAATAAAAAAGAAATTTAATGTCGTGTTTGATACCGATTCCTGGATATGAAAATAAAAAAAAATACTAAAAAATTGAAAAAGCAGCATAAAAAGCACTCTATGGCTGTAATGCTACCATCTAGCAGTGCCCCAATTTCGCTGGAATGAGTAAGTTGGAATGGAATTTAATAATAATCCAAAGTAGTTTTTTCAGTATTTATTATATTTTATGTTGTTTACAATGTTCTACTTAAGTTTATGATTTTAATGTTGCTATTATTTAGATTTTCTTATCTGGCTGGTATACCTGTATTGTGTGTGTGTGTATCTGTGTGTTTGTTATGTTGAAATTACATATTATCATTCCCTATCATCTCTTAGATTAGTCGGTTTCATGTTTTATTATAATTTTTGTTATGCATTACTGAAGTATCTACGAGTATATTTTATATAAATCGGTTAGATAAAACTATATAAGTATATACGGATAAAATGTATATCTGCATGCAATGTTTTATCTGATAAAAGCACAAGCTAGACAATACGATGTATACAACGCCGCATACACAAATGATTAAGAATTTATGGATTTGGATTATTAAAAACATGGTAGTTGAAAATACCGTAATAATATTAATTCTAACGAACCAGTCAAAAATCTTAACTCCATAAACAACGAGCTTTACCGATTTTAAAGCGAGAGCTTGTATTCTACAACGCCCTAGTACTGAATTTCATTAACCGGCAAATACTCAAACTACACTCAGAGAAAAACATACTATTAAATTCGCAATAGTACAACTATTACTTTTGTGGTATACTTTTTCTTATTAAATCTATGATTTTCCATTATTTTATACAATTGATTCAATAGGATAGACATTGTTGATTTTCAATCCAAACATAGAATTAATATTACAACAAATACTATTAAATTAATAGTATATGCATTAATACATACTGTTTTGTCTGTTTCTAAAACGACGTCTGTTTCTAAATCGATGTAGCAGGAAAAAATATGTCGGGATATAATTATCTCGGCTCTAAACCGGTAAATGAAAAGTGAATATTGATACTATTAAATTGATGGTAATAACATTAATATTGTAAATTCTCTATTGTCAAAGCAATATTTCGTTTGTTAGTATCAAATCTCTCACTATTAAATTAATAATAAGCACCGTTATATTTAACATCATACTATTAAATAAGTTAATAGTATAGTGACTTACGCTCACGATTCAGTATTTTTCGAGAGTTTAACAAGAAAGGATTCTTTTAGACCGCAACTAAATAAAATTCACAGGTTTTAATTTGGTGTTAAAATTATTAGATAATATTTTAACGCGGTGTTATTTATTTAAAAAAAAATAAAGGTGAATATATAATGTGTTTCAATAATATAGTAATGTTAAATTAAGAATAGTGCCGGTAAAAATGTGATTCGATGATGAAATAAATTTTTTTGGAGGCGCGATTCATATTTTTCCACGTGTTTTTATATGTACCATTATGTGCTAAAGGTTGTGCAACAAACTGTTACTGTCTTTAAAAGTAAATGAAGATATAATTGAAAATATTTTTAATACGGTTAAAATTCTGACGTAATTTTACTTTACGTATACAGCGAGAAAAATAAAGGTGATGTCGCCCCAAACTCCCGCTTTTCCACAAATTATATAATTCTTGAAGTGTAAAAAAAAATTGATAATTTTCAAAATTTTCCGGAAAACTTTAGCTTCTAAAAACTGTTGTTAAACAATCCTGCATTTAAAAATTTTAAAAATTTATACTCCTTACCTGATTTTCTCGATGTATACGTAAAGTAAACTTTAGCCAAAATTCCTAATATAATTAATTAGAACCTAAATTTTTTCCACGCAACCTTGAATGAACGTGTCGAAAAAAGTTATATTACGTCATATTTTTTCATACATGCTTTTTAATTTAATGGAGTTTTGCCGTGATAAAACAGGACCGAATCATAATATACATTAAAACTTCAACATCTAGTAACTTGGAAAAATTAAGGCGACATCGCTGACGAATCTATAGTCGAACCGTCCTGTGAATCAGCTATACATCATCGTCATCGAAGTGGAAAATGAGTTACATGACTTGATTTGTGGTAGATTTGGGTTTGATGAAGCGATTTATCGGCGTGTTATTGGTAAGATCGTTATTCATTTTTGTTAACCATATAATTAACAATAATAATAATATTAAACATATGTTTGTTATTTTTATTTTAATTTTAGATCACGATTTTGACATTGAGAGCCTGTTAGTTACAACTGACTCTGAATTAGAAGATTTATTTCCAACTCCTATGTTAGGAACAAGGGCGAAGTTTCGTTTTCATTTAAATTTATGGAGAAAAAATGTAAGTCTTATATATGTTACTTGGTATGGCGTAAAAAATACAAATTTCTTTTTATTACAGACCGGTACTATTTCTGTTTCAAACTCCTGTCGGGAGTGGATCGAAGCACAATCGCCAGTTCCATCGCCCGAGCCGGAACGCATTGCTTCTATCCCATCCTCTCATAATGAGATTACCACCGTGAAACTTCTTTCAATCCTAAATAATTCCGAAATAGGTGTTGAAGTTTTAAAATATTATGAAGAACATAACATTCTGGATGACGCAAACTAAGATATATTGACGTCACTCGTAGTGGAATCATATTTCAATAATAGAAAGTTAATGACCATACGGGATGTAGAAATTGCAATTAATGCAATTCATTCAATCTTTCCAAATGAATGCAAAGTGAGGGGACGTTTTTATTTATATTATATACTTTTAAACCGAAAAAGTGATGTAGTAGTTAAAGCTTCGGCACTCGGACCGGGAGGTACTGGGTTCGAATCCCATCAGAGGCTAGATGCAAACCGAATTTTCATCATCGATTACAATCGGTGATGTTAATAAACACAACTAAGACCCTCTGATGGAGTGCAGGATTCAGCGCCGACCCACGGTCCACGTCAATGTACAGGTGGCATACTGTACTTGTGTGAGTAGGTGAACAGGTGAATGGGTTAATGATGAGGTGTGAATGCGTGGTATCACAATGGGCCAAAATTGGCTTAAGTGTCAATCACTGAAACCTAACATATACTTTTACTGACAAATTTAGAAATTGCTTGATGTTGCATGAATTGATGATGATTATTAAAATAAACTTTTCTCGGTACAAAAAACTCATCTCACCCAAATTGCTTTAAAAATTTTCTTATATGCGTAAGCACAATCAGCACAATTAAAAAAAATTATGAGCTTTTATTTGTACTTAGAAAAAATTATTTTATCCTTTTTAATCGGTATAGAATTAGAAATGTTAAATTGTAAAAAATAGTTTTATTAATTCGTTCTTTCCCAGGAATATTATTTGCGTAAAAGAGGCCACGGACTAAACCCAATTGGGAAGCTTCATGATAAGGCTGTGAATTCGAAAACAAAAATACGGTTTTTAAGGAAAAGTCGGACAGAAGAGGTTTTAGGTATAACTGGATACAGATTAGTTTCAATAATTTTGGTAATATTAACATTTAATTTATGTATAGCTCCGTCCCGTGCATCAATCGAATCACCAACACCGGAGCTTATAGTTACAGATAGTGATTCTGAAGTCATTGTTTGGTTACAACACAACAACGAGCCTTGGTCGACCGTTGAAACTAAATGGGCTCAAGTACTTGCTATAAGGCAATATGACATCAAAAGTGGAGAAAGCCAAAATGTTTTAAAAAAATGGCCACTTTTTAAGAATAGCTTTGGGCATACATTGGTAAATTAATTTTAGGTTATTCTAAGGTTTATAACATATTTTAAAAATTTTGGAAAATTTATCGTTTTTGTTAGGTCGATATTGATTATAACAGCTTGTACAAAGATAATGCGTCACAACTTTTTTCACTGTGGCCGTCATTTGTCAAAAAAGTTATACCTTACTACCTAAAACACATTAAAGACAAAAATTCCCTGCAACTTTTGAAAGGATTAGAGACAAATATTGATGAAAGTAAGTACCTCACAGTTTTTGTCGGTGTGATTAAATAATTGAAATTATACTAATTTTGTAATGTTTGTTCCAGATTCGCGTGATTGTATAGTATTTCTGCTTCTACACGCAATATTAAAGCCACCTATTGTCGGAGTCGCAAAAAAATGCGGCAAAAAAAAATAAATGGAAACCGTCAATAATCGATTCACAGGAATCTACCATTCTCCACTGTATCTCCCAAAGTGATTATATGACAAAAGTTGAACATTTAAAAGTTAAATATTTGGAAAAAGGTTTGACCTTCCAGCCTGTAATAATAGTTATTGGTGAGCAGAAAGTAAAGTTGGAATACTTTTATGTATATTATGATGGTATGTTATACAAATTTAATTCTTTTTTAAAATGCATAGATATTGTTTTTAAACTTTTCCACGTAATGAATTTTAAGTACCCGCTAGAGGGTAAAAACGTGTATAATTTTATAGAACATTTTTTTATAATTTTAAAACTGAAAAAAATTCAAACGTAACGAGCTTTTTAGAATATTTAACAAATGAAATAAGCCTTTAAATGTTTATACTTTTTTTATCGTCGTTTGAAAACGACCAACTTTAATGAGTTTTAGTTTTAAGTTAATAACACATATTATCATTTAAATAAATATAGAAACATTATTTTTGAAATGAAGTGCTTTTTGTGCCATAAAGAGTCTATGGTGTATTCATCATCCAAATGTTTAATAGATCATATAAAATCCTCTCATATTATCAAAAATATAGATTCTTTTTTATGTATAGAAGAAGGCTGCCTTCAGCAGTTTCCAAATTTATATTCGTATAAACGGCATATTATTAGAGTGCACGAGCACAAATTATATCAAAGCCACTCAAACAGCTCAAGTGTAATTAAAGGTAAAAGTAATGCGAATATATTTAAAAATAACGTAAATGAACATTTAAAAACAGTTGGAGAAATTGAAATGTATAATAACCTAACTACAACAGCTATAGGAAATAGTCAATTATCTTCAGGGTGTAATAGTGATTCGAACAGTTTTACGGCACTTAATTTTGCATTAGGATTGCATAATATTAACAATTTTAATAGAAAAAACGTTTCTGACATTATAGAGCAAGTAGAATCTGAAGTAACTAACCCTCTCATTGAAACTATATCCAAACAACTTTTGCCTCTTATTGAAAATAATGATAATAGAGCGCTTGCCGAAAATATTTTGGATCAGTTAAGGCATCCGTTCCATTCTATTAAAACAGAATACAAACTTCTTCAAGAACTGGAGTCTAGAGGATTGTTCAAAAAACCTTCGTATTACACTATCAACGAAGAAGTTTGTGAAATTATTATTAATAACTCCCCTACATTAGATACAAATAAAGTAACTGGTGTTATCATGCCTTTTGAATTTCAAATGAAAAAATATTTTGAATGTGATAATATTTTGGAACAGACTTTAGAAAATATTGACTCCCTAAATAAAAACAATCCGGGTTGTTATGGTAATATTATACATGGAGATGTATGGAAGAAAAAAAACGAATCTTTTGAAGGGAAATTAACAATACCTTATGTTTTATTTTTTGATGATTTTTGTATCGATAATCCTTTAGGCTCACATGCTAAAGATCAATCCATTTGTGGCGTTTATTATACGTTTCCCTCAGTTCCAAAACATCAACTTTCAAAATTAAATAATATATTTGTAGCAGGATTTTTTAAAACGAAAGACCGATCTTTATTTGGAAATTATTTTTCGATTAAACCTTTTGTTAATCGTATAAAGAATTTAGAAACCCTTGGCATAGAAATTGAAAAAAATAATAAATCGTATAAGATTCATTTCATTCTAGCGTTAGTTGTGGGTGATAATTTCGGTCTGAATACATATTTAGGATTTTCTTGTAGCTTCAATGCAAATTATTATTGTAGGGCTTGTAAAAGAAGTAAAAGTGAAATGCAATCGGACACATTAGAACATAAAAGCTCATTACAAAATATAGATAATTATACAGTTGACGTAATGATTAATAACGAAAAGCTAACAGGAATAAGAGAAAACTGTGTTTTCAATGAAATTGACTCTTTCCATGTAACAAATAATTTTTACTTTGACATCATGCATGACATTTTTGAAGGTGTTTGTAAATACGATATTCCAAAAATTCTATTACACTTTATAGAAAAGTCTAATTTTTTAACACTAGATATTTTAAATAGTCGCAAACAAATGTTTGATTACGGAGAAACGGAAATTGGCAATATTTCTCCACCATTACAGTTGCCACCATTAAAACTAAGTAATTTAAAAATGACTGCTCGAGAAACTATGACTTTTTTAAACTATTTACCATTAATGATAGGAGATCTTATACCCGAAGGTGACAAAATATGGGAATTTTTAATAGTTTTAATTAAAATAATTGATTTAGTATTATTACCACAAGTAACTGAATTAAATATCAAGTCTCTAGAACATTTAGTATCGAAACATAATACATTATACATCGAATTGTTCAATGAACCGTTGAAACCAAAGTTCCACTTTTTAGTACACTATCCATCTGCAATTCGCATGTGTGGCCCACTGAAATTTTTATGGTGCATGCGCTTTGAAGCATTGCACAAACTAAACAAAAACGCGGCTAGAGCTACTAATTCACGAATCAACATTTCTGCAGTGAAAGCTGGTCTTAAATTTGCGCATTTACTGGCCTCTAAACTTTTTTATGAAAATGATCTAATTTTTGAAGAGAAAGATTTAAGAACTTGCAATCTTAACTTAATGTACAAAGATATATATAAAGCTTCATTGAATATAAACCTTTCGGAGGTTTGTTGTGCACAAAAAGTAAAATTTAGAGGAAAACTTTATAAAAAAAGCTTTTATTTAACAAACTCTGACGTACATTCGTTTATTCTCTACGAAATTGAACAAATTGTCTTACATAATAAAAATCTATATTTTGTATGTAGGGAATGGTCTATCAATTATTTCAGTGAGCATTATCAGGCATACATAGTACATAGACCAACTAAAACATTTTCTTTACGTTTTGTTCATGAATTTAACGGCCCACCAATTCATGTACACCTCCTTAATGATGGGAAAAAGGCATTCAGATTAAAAAAAAATGAATATTATATTTTGCTCGTACATTTAAAAACATGAAATTAAAAAGCACAGTAATATTTATTTATAGTTTTATTATTTACAATCAAATTTTGTATTAATAGTATTAAAATGAATTAATATAAATAAAAAGTATATAATACATTTGAAAAAAGTTTATTTGTTTTCATTTTTAATTTGCAGGTACAGGTACGGCTTCTAAAGTACATACAGTTTGAATTAATAGTGCATACAATAGCTCTTTTAATAAGATCATCCTATTATTTTAATGGTTAATCTCATTATTGTGCTTGCTTTGTAATACGATTTATCACATTAAATTAATAGTATTCTTTCTATAATAATATAGTAAATACTATTGTGTTAATAATACGATTATCCTTTTATATTTATAGTACATCAAGTCAATTTTAATATTGTAAATTATTATTTTAAAAATGTAACACTATTAAAACATTAGTAGATAGCAACCATTATTATAACAATTTAGAAACTATTATTTCAAAATGATATTTACTATTGGCTAAAATTAATAGTAAAAAACTATTAAAATAATAGCAAATTACGTAAATTTTATAGTATTTTTCTCTGAGTGTAGTAACTAGAAGGCTTAAAAATCATTCGTAAATTCTATTGAACAATAGACACATATTGTATTGTCTGATGAAAGGTAAGGGTTCTCGAACATTCACTATAACCGAGGTGGAGGTTCTAATGTAAAATAATCTTTATCATTTACAGTTGGTTCAACAAGAGCGTGTACGCGGCAAAATCTAATTAAAAATGAAACTACAATTTTTTTTTGTTTTTGTTATGAAAGTTTATTGTATTTTCTTTAACGCTACGTTAAAGAAAGCCATCTGTAACGATATTTACTGACATTAGTGGGTTGCGAAAACCAAAATTGAATGTCTTTCGTTACTGAAATATTTCAACCATCCAGAGCTTCGGTGTGGTAATTGTTTGCGGGATAAGGCTCAGGGCTTGGTGTGGTATTTCCGAAGTTGGATAGAAGCTAGTTGAGACCACCAATCCAAAATAAAAGGAACAAAAGAGAAAAATACACAGATCATATTACCACCTCAAAGCAACTCGAATTAATTTACCCCCATCCTAATGCAACAACCTAGATTTAATTATTCGACCTTTAAGTACATCTAACAAAATATTTGAAAATATATTCCAATGGATTTATGTAACTCCATTATACCTTAAAATTTAATAATATTTAAATTGAAAGAAAAAAAAACTATTAATTACTTGAAATGGTAGCATGAACAACCAAGATCTCAATGATTTTAGTTACGTTGATTTTTTTTTTAATTTAATGTTAATTATAGCCTAAAATTAATTTAATTTTTATTCCATTGTTTTAGATTTGATTTTAATTTACAAAAAAGTAAAACTTGAATTACAAAAAAAAACTATTAAATAAAGAAATAGAAGAAAATATATTTCATAATTTTTTTTTTTAATTTTTGTTTTTATTTATTGAATCAAGCATCAATAAAAATTCTAACTTGAATATTACTTATACTAATGTAATTTAATTGTAATTAAAAATTATAGTAATGGAATGTTTCCAATAAAGGCATACGAAAAAAAATATAACAAATTCTATCAATACAAGAAAAATTAACGAAGTGATGACAATAAAACGTCGCTATTCCACATACGCAAGTCGTTAATCACCTGTATTTTATAATTTGTAGTACACCGTGGTATATTTTGGTATACATTAAAAAATACCTTAGCACCGAAACAATGTGTTGTGGCTGACAATACTAATATAAATATATTGGGTTATAGGAAGGTCCGCAGTACCAAAGGAAACCACCGTTGATACACTATGTCTGGTTTTGTGACCTATTACACGGTATATACTAACAAAACAATTATCAAATGCAAAAAAAAATACCTGCAGATCAGCTGATGGTTAATAAAGTAATGTGGCAGCACGGCACGACAATGTTGGTTTGCTTGCAGGTTGCTCAGCTCACAACCTTTTTATCGCTTTTTTTTCCGAAATCCATTTAGTTTAGAACGCAGTTTATTAAAATCTTGAGCACTGATTAAACCCCCCTACCCCAACTCCCCCGCCCTTCCCTTAACACCGATACATTTTGCGGAAGTTTTTTTTTCTTATAACTTTTATTTGTATTTTTATTTTTTTTTTCACGCACCGCCGTCTTAACTTGAAGAAAACTTTTCGGCATGAACACATGAACAATAAAGAGGAAAAGCGGATTACGGGATACCGTCACATAATAATAACATTTGTATTTGTTTTTCTTTTTTTTCTTTTTTTAATTCGTTTGATTTATTTTATAATTAATAACAAAAAAATGGAATTGTATTTATTTGGTTTAAATAACATCGGATTTTTTATTTGTTAATGAATTTAGTTATTATAATAATTAGTTAACTCACTATATTAATAATATTATATACATACTACTTACGAGTTTTTATACTCAAAGGCTGAAGGCCGAACACAAAACTGATCTTTGGAACAAAGCAGCTGCGACGTAAAAATTTTGTCCTTGAGTCCGAAAAGGAAAAATAGAAATGAAATAAAAAAAATTAAGGGAATTTTTGAGATGTCGATTTTTGGATTAAAATTTATTTTCGAGAGAACAGAATAAACAATACAAAAAAATTGGTGTTTTAATATAAAATAAGGGTTTAAATTAAAAATAAAAATGTATTGCGACTTAATTTGACACGAGAAACCAAATTATCGTGTAGTATGGGTGAATAAAAAATATTTTGTTTTTTTGCGTATACATATACGCAGTTTACAGATACAACGATGACATTGGAATTATCAGAAATAAATTTTATTTTAATTTTTTAATTCAAATGAAAAATCTCTTTTGATTGTCTGTGATTTTAGGATAGGTACTTCTATTAAAAGATCCACCGATTGTTTCTGTACCCTGTTGGCCAACTAATGGCGGAACATAAAGTTTCGCCGATTGTGGGAATTTCCGCTATTCGAATATACGTGACATAGGACATGGATCAGTTCCGTTGAAAAGTAAAAAAAAAATCTCCAGCCTTAGGGTTTAAAAAGTCTGCCAATTCGTAGATTTTGGTATGTTCTTGACTTCTATTGCAATCAATTAAGCAAATATGACGACCCGTTGTTCGGACAAAATATTATTTTTAATGGCATTTATACAATGTTTTCAAACTACTATTCTAGTCATTGAAAACAAACAGACCATTTGCTCACAATATATCTACCACCAAAAGTAGTAAAATGCACTCCCCCAATTTTAGCCCCGAAGTACTTCTGTATACACAACGATACACAAACCCTTACAAAAATGGGAACTTCGTTAGGTCTTTTCTTGGTAGCTTGGTCTCGTACTGATAAAAAGTTCAATCTTATGTTCAATCTTATTGTCATCGGTTTGGAGAATTATTTTACAAAATCAGTAATTTCTGGTTATTCTCATAATGTAGGTATGTCTATTTTAGGAGTGACATTTAAGCCTATAATTTGATACTTTTTCGACCCTGAAACCAAATTCAGCATATTTTTACAGCTTCCTGAATTTGACTTTAATGTTCAATCGAACTACTAACCACCAACACAATTTTATGAAACTAACCTCGGAGTTCGTTGAATGAGAGGGTCTCATAATTTACTTCGATTTTTGTCATATGACTGTCCCCAAAACCAATGTTTAGATTAGTTATTATTTTAGTTGTATCTGCCTTCAATAATCATCTTTAGTATTGACCATTACAGTCAAATTTTTGTAGATCACTTTTGAATTCATCGAATAAGACCTGTCGCGTAAATTATAGAAACGATTTTACTCCTATATAAATCGAAAACGCAAAAATTGTTTATCTTTATTTTTTGTTTTTTGAAAAGTACAGTTATTTTCAAACAAAGTAAACTAGTGCTATTTTCGTTTGTTTGTGCAAAACAACAAAATCAAATGTTTGCAAGACGATAAATCGATTTCTCAATGAAGCCACAGCAAAATCAAAACCAAAAAGTGGGCGGCTGAGAGCAACGCAAAACAAGAAATTAGAATTAAACGTTTTAAAGACATTAAAGAATACTGCCTCTAAGTCAGTTCGGGATATTGCAAAGAAAAATAGAACAACAAAAGATATGGTTCAACGAATAAAAAAAAATCATGGACTAAAAACTTACAAGAAGCAGAAAATCCCTAAACGGTCGAAAAAGCAAACAAATGTTGAGTTAACACGAGCAAAATTGCTCTACAAACACCTCATCAACACATCTCCGAGCTGTTTAATTGTGGACGACGAAATGTACCTAAAATGGATCTTTCAGCATAACCTGGTCCTCAATTTTATACAGCAAAACCTGGAGAAGTACTGGATGAATCGATAACTGCAATTCGACAAGAGAAATCTGGAGAAAAGCTGTTGGTCTGGCAGGCGATCTGTCAATGTGGTTTTAAAAGCACCCCGTTTTTCACAAAATCGACAATAAGTACTGATAACTACATACAGGAGTGCCTGAAAAAACGCCTTTTACCACTTGTACGAAAGCATAACAATTTCACATTATCCTGGCCGGATTTGGCTTCGGCGCATTACGCGAAAAAACTTTGAAGTGGCTAGCCGCAAACAATGTGAATTTCATACGAAAGGAGATGAATCCTCCGAAATCAGTTGAAAAATTGAAAACAATTTATCGATCAATTCAACGAAAAATGGATGGAATGCCCTTATGGCAAACATCAAAGGAAAAACTCGTGAATTCTAGAGGCATCCTCTTTTGGATTAAACTAAATATTTTTTTTTTGTAAAGCTTTATCAATATGAAATTAAAATAAAATTTAACTTCAATAATTTTTTATGTAAATGATTCAGTACACTCAGAGAAAAAACAACTTAAAAATAAAAAAAATCATTTCGTTTTAAAAAAATTCATTTACGTTTTCCAAGCAACAACGAAATATTTTGATTTGAAAATGATCATTTTAAAATCGTATTTGTTTTTTTTAAAATTGAAATATAGATTTAAAAACAAATCAACTTTAAATTAGAGATATTATTTTTTATTTTAAATCGGTTAACATATAGAAATGTATTGCTGAGGTTTTTAATTTAAAAATTTAATTTTAATAGTGTTTTCTTTTCTTTTAAATTTAAAATGCAAATTAATGATATGAATACGTTGATCGCATATGAATCTAAATGGAGAAAATTTCAATCCAAATATTTTCAATGCAATAAACCACGTTTTCACATGTGGTTTGAAAGAAGTAGAAAATTATCTATTTCTGCTCCTATTCAATTCAAGTCATCAAAAACCAAAGGCGTCATGTTATAATAAATATCTACCACAAAAAGTAGAAAATGAACTCCCCCCTCCATTTTGAACCCCAGGGTCATTATGTAAAATGTACACAACCCTTACAAAATGAGAACCTCCACAAGTTCTTTCTTGGCAGTTTGGTTTCGTACTGATAAAAAGTTGGTCTACACTCTACTCATTAGGTTGAATTGCAGCGACCAAACTGTAAAAACTCACATCTTGTTTATACCTAAAGTATAACACAAGAACATATCGATTTAGCGAATTATATCGCCGGCTTAAGAAGTTTGTGTAATGTTGTTTTGCACATTTTTGAGGAAACAGCTGTTACTATCAATGTTGACAGATATTTTGAAAAAAATTTACCACCAAAACGAATTGTATATAATTTAAAAATTCTAAGCTTTTGTTTGAATGCGATATAATTTGAAACTAAAACGTTTCTAATACATTTATTTTTTTGATATAATAGATTCATATTTAAAAGGCTTCGTTTCAATTTAAATAGAGGTGGTTTTAATTATAAAATGTTTTGCCCGTTCTTACTGATGAAGCATAGTTTTTGAATTAAAAATTTTACATTTAATTTTAAATTTCGTTTTTTCTCTGAGTGTACAGTTGTTTAAAATTGTTTCCTTACTTTACGCGACAGACCTTAATATGTCGATTATTTCAGTATTCCCAAATCCAGTACCAAACATTGACATTTAATGAACGTCAAATGATTGAATTGAAAGCTGACATTTAAAAAAAAAAACTATTGAATCTTATAGTAAAGTTGACTTCCAAGTCAGAATTTCATGAAATGACTTCCCTTTTAGTTATATTTTAACCATTAAAGACTAAAACACAAACTATACATTTGAGATTCCTTATAGACATACAATGAAAAGGCACAGAAGTCATTTTAATAACTTCAGAAACAGCCACAATCATACGACTAACATTTTGAATATTTTCGACTTACTGGTTTACCGGGTTAGACCCAGTGTTCCACTATTTTTTCTGGACAACTCGTGTTTTCTAGTTGGATTGAGTCTAGTTCAAAGTGAAAACATTTACTTTTAAAGTTATAACCTCTTAGAAGTATGTTAGGGCAGAGGATTTTTATTTTGATAGTTTTTTCTAAATCTTTTGGACTTCTCTTGAACTTACATTTAGAAGTTTATTCATAAATTGATACTTTTCCAAATAATTATATTTATCTAAATTATTAATTTACTAAAATATAATATTATAAATTGATAATTAATTGAAATATTTTAAATTGCTAGTAGTGTTTATATAACAAATATATTATTATATTATTTTACACTGTTAAAACTGTTTGTTTTAGTTGTTCCACACAAATAAACAATTACAGTTTAATTTTCATAAAGTCATAAAAAAAACCATAACTGCTTTTATTTATTTTAACGTGTTAATTCGTCGGATATATAAATACGATGTCAGATAATAATATTTGTGCAATTCCATCGTGTAAAACTGTGTGCTTAGACAAATTTATAAGCTGTAGTAGTATGTCTACTCGTGTCGTTCACGCGGAATGTATAAAAATGAGTAACGCTTTGCTGACTCTGTTCAACGCAAGTGATAATCTACAGTGGTTCTGTGATAACTGCCGTGACACTTTTGGGAAATGCAGCGGATAATCGATGAATTTGGAAAGCAAATGCTATCCCTATCTAGTGGCATTAGAGCTCTTGCCACTGATAGAGCCAATCCCGAAAAGATGAAAACTCGCTCGTCCAAAAAAGTGCCGCCAAAGGATACCGATACGCCTCCAACCCCGAGCTCTCTTCAATCTAATATGCAGCACTCAAATCTCGTTATACCGAAAGTTATTATTGGCACCTGCAATAATGTATCAGGCGCAGTTAAGATCGTTCCTATATTAAAAAATATATTTATGCCTCTAAGTTTGCCAATACGACATCAGTTGAGGCATTACGATTTTTTTGATGTGTAAACATCTTTACGCGCGTATGCCAAAAATTTTTGTATGGTAGTAAACTTTCAAATGAAACGAACGAAAATGACGTACTACGTTTAAATGTCTTCATTGAAAAAAAGAAACAAAATATAAAATAATAAAAAATGAACAAAAACAACAAAATATATGTATATATAAATTTTGTACTATACACATAGTCTGAGTGTATATGTATAATATATAAATAGTATGGAAAGAAAACAAAGAAACATTTATAAAATTAAATAGAAACGACGAATCGACGAATCGACATTTTCAGCGAACAGAAAAAATAAAAAAATTTAAAATAGCGTGTGCCACCACAATTTATGCACTATAGAGAGTGGTACCTATAACGAGATAGTATACTCTTACGATAAAAAACACAGTCAACAACTTGTGTATGTGGATTTATCACGATCTCGTAGAGCAGTTCATCACGTCGGCTAACAATGATTATGTCTTCTACCATGAACATAAAAATGCGGGACCAATTGAGGCCTCTTCAAAATGAGTTAACGCGCCTTACCACAAAACTGCTAAGTATAGCTCAGGATGTAATGGCGAATTTTGTACGAGATAATAATGACGTCTGGTTTTTAACATTGAACTGCCAGAATCTCAGGTCGCTTCACCTCAACCTAACTGATACAGTCACGCAGGGATGCTCATTTTTTTTGCTCTCCTAGAATGCATGTTCAATTTTCCTAATTTTCAATGCTGCGTTCAGTTCAAGAGAAATAGTCAGCGGGCGGTTGGAGTAGCAGTATATAAAAATTCAAGTAGAACTCATACAGTCACTTCGCATAAGGAAATCATCGTTGGACAAACAACTGGTATGAGCGTAACAATACAACCCATTGGCGATATAAGATGCTTTAGGTAGTTGTATACACCTCGCCGAATAAAGCTGTCGAAGACATAATCAAGTACATACATTTCGTCTTTGCTCCATATTCTGAAAGAATTTCAAAAATTCTTCAAGGAGACTAACATCTTTTGCCGATGATTATGAATAGGGATTTCATTTTGCTGCTCCCTAAGATCAGTGGTGAATCACTTATAAACTTCCTGCGATACGAGTTCGATTTACACAAGAACTCAGATCGAAATATATCTTCTACGAGATATGTGAGAAATATAAGATATATGTACTACGAGATATGGGGCCACGTCTTTGATGCTTGCAGCTACCATAGGCCAATTGCGTTGGTTATACCGAAAGAGTAATAGACCAATTTGATGGTAATAAACGAATGAAAAAATCTAGTTAGTAAAATTTCATTTCTTCTGCGTTCAAAGTAAACCATACACACGCACTATACATATGCCATGTTTACACATCTCCTTGAGAGTACTAATGGACTCACTCTTTTTTTATGCAGCCAATTAAACATAGCGGAAACCGAGGTTGATTGTCGTTTGCTGGTTCCCGCCAATCAGGACTTGACGCAACTCAATTTCGTGTCTTTCAAAATCGGGGTAAATCTGGAGATATTTCCAAAACTACTTCAACCAGAAATTTGGCCAGTGGGTGTTCCAGTGAGACAATTCACTGATCGCCCAAAAAACCCATAATACTTATATCCAATAGTTCTGCAGTAAACTTACAATTATTGAATATTAAATAACTGCTGCTCCTCTTCTTACATCGAAAACAGCAAAAATTATAATTACAATAACAAAGATAATTACAGAAAACCTGCCTCTTCGACAATTTAATACCATAACGCTTCCAGTATTCGAGGCAAGTCTAAAGAGTTTCGGTTGGGTGTCCTAGACAATAACTATGCAGTCATAATCATTTGTGAGACTTGGCTTACTAATTTTATGAATAGCGAAGAATTCTCATTGGATTATATATATCGTCTACCGAAAAGATCGATACAACCATGTCACAACAATGAAAGGTGGAGGTGTTTTGATCGCCGTGAAAAAATCAATTCCGAATGAGATGGTGGCTTCCCATCAAGTTCATGATGTCATTGCTGTACGGTTTAAACTAGCCGATTCGTCAATTCTCGCCGTGGTCGTTTACGTTACATGTGGGTCAAGCCTGGATACTTATATTGAGATCATCAACTTCATCGACCTTGCTATAGTACCTTTTGTTCATCCTGATGAGCAGCTGATGATTTTCGGTGACTTCAATCTGCCTGAGGTGAACTGGTCTGATATCAACAGTATTTTCACACCATCTTCCACAGATATTAGAGGGATCACTACTGTGGACTACCTCGCTAGCATCTCAACAACCCAAATTAACCGAACGAGCAATACTCAGGGTAAATATCTGGATTTAATTTTTTCAACCGATAACATGTACTCAGAAGTCTCACCGTGCGAGGACCATACAGGCTGTACCAGCATATACCACACTCCAGTTATTTTAAATATTTTTCATGAAAAATGCGACACTAGTTTTCCTTTTGATAATTTTTTCTTTGATTTTAGAAATGCCAACTACGCTTCCTTAAATGAATGTCTGCTCAATTCGGATTGGGAATTTCTTCAGTTCGGAGGAAATCTAAATACAATAGTTTTGACTTTTAATAAACTTGTCAAGACTGGTGTAGAAAAACATATCCCGCGGAAAAAAACTAAGCCTTGCTTCCGCGAACCATGGTATAACAAGCAATTAAAGGACATAGAAACACGCCGTAATAAACTACACTCCCTACATAAAATACACGGTTCGAAATATTATCATGAATTCGAGACCGCACGGAAGGAGTTTAAAACATTAAACTGGTTCCTGTATAATATATATATTCTGCAGATCGAGGAAGATTTAACTTCTACTCCAAAAAAATTTTGGAATTTTTTCAATATAAAAAGAAAGGCCGTTGGGTTCCCTTTACCTATGACGTACCTAGATGCCTCTGCAAGTCATTCTTCGGAAATCTGCAATTTATTTGCCAATTTTTTTGAATCCGTTTACGAATCGCCATCCATCGATCCAGCAATTAATTCTTGCAACGGAGGGAAATTTACCCAATTACGGTTCACCGAAGATGACGTTCATGACAGCTTGTCTCAAATTGATATTAATAAGCGTGCTAGGCATGATGGATTTCCACCGATTCTTATTAAGAATTGTGCTGCTAGTCTGACTGCTCTCATTTCCTTTATCTTTAACGAAAGCATTCGAACTCAAATTTTTCCAGATCCATGGAAAATTTCGTATATACATCAAATTTTCAAGTGCGGTAAAAGAAGTGATATCTGTAATTATCGTAGGATAGCAGCTATTCTCTCCGCCATTCCAAAACTCCTTGAGCTTATGGTACAAAAGTTTTTATTTTTCCATGTTAAAACCGTTATTTCACCCGCACAAGATGGTTTTTTCGCCGGGAGATCCACCGTTACCAATTTGATGACATTTTGCCGACACTTATTCAGCAGTATTGATTCGAAAGTGCAAATGGATGTTATTTATACCGACTTTTCTAAAGCGTTCGATAAAATTAATCATTTAATTCTAATCAAAAAGCTACAGCGATTGAATTATCAAGCCATCCCTACGAAGTGGTTGCTGTCGTACCTCTCCGATAGGTGGCAGTTTGTTAAAATTGGTAAGTCATCTTCTGGTCTATTTCGGGTTACTTCTGGAGTGCCACAAGGTAGTCACATTGGGCCACTTCTATTTTAAATATTCGTCAACGACGTGGTTAACTGTTTTGTCTCTGCAGATTGCCTGCTTTACGCAGATGATATGAAAATATTTGCACGAATATCAAATGTATCCGACTGTATACATTTCCAAGCGGATTTAAACAGATGTTGTGATTGGTCGGTTGAATGAAAACTGTTGCTGAACGTGAGTAAATGTAAGGCAATGTATTTCTGGCGTACCCGCTTTCCGATTATACATCAGTATTCGCTTATAATGAAGAAGTCGTTAGAGTTAAGTTCATCTCCGAATTGGGTGGTATTTTCACTCGAGATCTCACATTTACAAGGCACATTGATTCGATAATAAGCCGAGCATATATGATGCTGGGTTTTATTAAACGGAATTGTAAGGATTTCTGTGATTCGATAACCTTGAAATCTCTTTATGTTTTATTTGTTCGATCAATTTTGGAGTATGCCTCACAGATTTGGTCACCTTTTTACCGATGCCATTCCGAGAGAATTGAGAGTATTCAAAAACAGTTTCTTATCTACGCGCTTAAAGGTTTACCTTCAATGCGGGCACATGAGCACGAACTTCCATCCGAAATATTTGTCCGTGACGTATTATGTTCACGTTTAGATTGTGCCGAGATATACTCACCAGCTTCGGCTTTTATGTTCCAGAACGGTGCTTGCGTCGCCGGGACGAATTCATATTTACGAGAGCGGTGGCCACAAATTATTGTTCATCTGAACCAGTCTTGAACTTATCGCGCGTTTTTAATCTTGTTTTTCATAGGTTTGATTTTAACATGTCAAGAAATTCATTGAGGAATGAACTATTTAAATTTTATAATAACCGTTCTTAAATTAAATAACTTTTTCAATTTGTTATGTCGCTTATTTTTAAAATTGTAATAATTACCGATTGTAACCCTGTAGGTAAATTATATAAATAAATAAATAAATAAAATAAGGAACGTCTAGGACAAAATTCACAGTACTATATAGTCGAGTGAATTTTTTCCTAAACTTGTGTTAAAATTGTTGTTGGGCTTCGGAAAAGTTAGGACAAACATCACGAGAATATAAATTTTTGGCTCTTCGATGAATTTTCCCATAAGTTCGATACTAGTGATAATAGTGGTGATAAATAATAATTACAAATATAAATGAATTAAACCTAATTATATATCCTTGACTATAAGGATTGAATCTATAACCAGATAGTTACAGAACTCTCATAATAGAAAAATTATTTGCTTTTACCGTTTGCCTTAAACTTTTACCATAAAAAAAATGTTAGATTTTTCATTTGTATAAAACGAGAGATAAAAATGAACCTCCAATGTCATGATTGTATTTGTGATTTTACATTGTGCGCAATGTAAAGTCACAAATACAATCAAGACATTGGAATTTCATTTGTTTTATACAAATGAGAAATGTATGTTAAACTAATTTTTCTATGCTTTTACCTTAATAGTATCTCTCATAGTGAGCAAAACAAAATTAAATGGAAACCAACTTCATTGTAATTTTTGACAAACTGACATTTTGACGTTTAATTTTGTGGCAAATTATTTTTTTTGGGTTAAATATTTCAAAGTGCTTTGTTGTTATATTTCGATGAAAGCAAATTTTAAAATGAGGGTTATAACTACGCTCATATAGATTTGTTGCTGTTGTCACTAATTGACGTGGTTTACACGAAGATACTGGGTTCATCCGCTTTGGCAACAAAGAGCAAGAATTGGATCTTATGACAATCTTGTTCAAGAATTGTAAAAGCATTCACAAAAATTTAAAAACCCTTGTAGGCTAACAATAACAGAAAAGAAAACACGATGAGGTTCCTTTTCAATTGCATAAACATATGCTTAGTCCATATGGCGGCATTGGTTTATTTGTGTCAAAAAAATATTCAATTACCGTTTAGCTAGAAACTCGAAATAAGATTAAGTAGCCCGCATTAATGTTCTATTTTCTAAAATAAGAGCATAGTAGACAGTATATTCAAGGCCACAGTTGTTTTACATATTTTTTTTCATTGTCCAAACTGACCTTATGGTTTGAATGTGTGCATTCAAAAAACAAAGCCACTATAAAATTTGCATTTTTTTAGCGCCCCCGACCCACTTTTCTCTCATTTAATATATTTGGAGTATGTATTGCGCCGAAGTTTCGGCGGTATTTCTAAACATGTTCCAATGTCCGATTGGAACACGCTGATGGATGTCCGATGGTCCAACCAAATTTTGTTTTCAATTTTTTTTTTCACCTCATCGAAAAGTACATCAAATACAAATGAGATTTTTAACTGCAACTAACTTCATTTGTTTGTTGGAAAAGTTTATGTTTTATTTTTAAAAAAAGCTTATGTTTTATTGCCAAAGAATTTTTTTGATGTGTAAACATCTTTACGCGCGCCTACCAAAATTTTTTGTATTAGAGTAAACTTGTAAATGAAACGAACGGAAATGACGTATACCTACTTCGTTTGAAAAAAAAGCAAGAAACTCAACAAAAACAATTTTAACTATACATGGCATGCTTTTATGTATATGTATAATAGTAGGGAAAATGAAAAAATTAATTTAATGAATGAAATAGAAACCATCGACATTTCCATCGATCAGAAAAATCAAAAAAAAAAATTACGATACGAAATACGAATTACGATTACGAAATTGCATACTCATACGATTAAAAACACAGTCAACAACTGCTGTATATTGCTTTATCACGAGTGACGAGTCTCTAGGCGCTGTTCATCACGTCGGCTATCAATGATCATTTCTTCTACTGAATGGGGTTATAATGACATCTCGTTTTTAACATTGAACTGCCAGAGTCTCAGGTCACAGTCATGCAGGTATGCTCAATTCATTTGGTTTTCGAGACCTGGCTGCGCAATGACGAACTTGTTAATATTCCTACGTTTGAATGCTGTTTTCAGTTCAATAGAGATGGTCAGTGGGCTGCCGGAGTAGCAATTCCGTCAAAAGATCCATAAAATGAGCATAGTGGACACAAATAATCTGCCGTACTTTTTCAAAACCAATATTGACGTAACAAATGGACTGGCGAATGGAACTATGGGCTGTCTAAAGTATATCGAATGCATAGGCATCCCAACCAGGACAACGAGAACGATGAAAACGTCGACAGTAAAAAATGTCAAACTACTCTGGATGGATTTCGGTTCAAATTCACAAGTTGGCAAGAAGGTCAGGTGGCTTGAAGCTGGATGGGCGCAGAAAACGAATATCGACCGATGTTTGGTGCCCATTTCTAGAAAAAGCTCAACTATTAATCGAAACAACAATTAATGTTAAGCATAAACAATAATTAATGTAAAGCGTCGTACCTTCATGTGCCACCACAATTCATGCATCACACGGTGGTACCTACAACGAGATAGTCAGTATATACTCTTACGATAAAAGACACAGTTAACAAATTGTGTATATTGCATTAGCACGAGTCTCGAAGGACTGTTCATCACGTCGGCTATCGATGATCATGTCGTCTACCATGGACGTAAAAATGGGACCTCAATGGGTCTTCTTCAAAATTAGCTATCGCGCCTCACCACAAATCCGCTTTATCCGTTGTAATGGCGAATTTTGTACGAGATAATAATGACGTCTGGTTTTTAACATTGAACTGTCAGAGTCTTAGGTCATACACATCACCTCGACCTAACTGACACAGTCACGCAAGGATGCTCAATTTTCTTGCTTTTCCAGATGTGCGTTCAGTTCAAGAGAGACGGTGAGTGAGCTGCCGGAGTAACAATATATAAAAATTCAAATAGAATATTCATACCATACAGTCACCTCGCATAAAGAAATCATCGTTGGACAAACAATTGGTATGAGCGTAACAACACAACTCATTGATGATATATATACGGCTGAACTTCAGCTTCTCAATGGGAATAAGATGCTTTCTTTAGTTGTATTAACCTCAACGAATAAATCTTTCGAAGACATAATGAAGTTCATACATTTCGTCCTTGCCCCATTTCCTAAAGAATTTCAAAAATTCTCCAAGGAGACTATCATCTTTTGCGGGGATTTCAATATTAATGTTGCTGTTCAAACGCAGGAAGTTTATAAGTGGTTCAAACTGAACCACTTATAAACTTCCTGCGAGACGAATTCGATTTGCACATGAACTCAGATCGAAATATATTTACTACTAGATATGGGACGACCATATTGTGCAGTTTTTCAATGTAAATTTTTAAAGTTAGAGTCGACAGTATATAATATATCTAATTTTAGCTACCAAAATTCAATTGCGGCGATTATACCGAAAGAGTAATAGACCAATTTAACGATAATAAACAAATGAAAAACTCTGATTAGTAAAATTGCATTCCTTCTTCTTTCAAAGTAAACTGTACCCACGTACTATACACACGCCATGTTTACACATCTCCTTGAGAGTACTAATGGACTCACTCATTTTTTTTTTATTGTGGGCGCTCTGTTCCATGATATACAGCTATACTGATTTTTCGGAAAACTTCATAAAGGTGGGCAAATAATCTAGATGTCTTTATGTTTGTTTGTTATTTACTTTTGTGTTAGATACGAAAGCCGACGGTTTGGAAATTTTCGTCCTTATAGAGAGAGGGATGAAAAGTTTTCACCGAAAGTATACAGTTATTGAAAGACAACTTTTTATAGAGGGTCCAAGAAAAAAAATCATTAATTGCAAGATCGTTTACAATCCTTACATGTTTCTCGTCTAAATTACGCCAAAAATTTATATCGTAGCATCTATAATATATCGAATCGGAAAAAATGATTTTAGATATTTTCCCGCTAGGAACCACATTATTAACCCGTATTAATCTCAGTTTAACCACTTAACATGTTTACTAAACAACAGCAAAACAAATTTTAATTAAATAAAATCGAGCAGATGGTATAAACCCTTTACACACCAACTCATACATATAAGATTGCTGACAAAGTGAAAAAGTATGCCTTCATTGATGGTGTTGAATGGTGATGATAATGACTTTAATGTTTTAATTATCTTTTTCGTTTTAAACTGACAAACCAACCAAATAACAAGAAAATAAAATTTTGTATACTTTGTACAGCAACAACGTAATCCTCTAATTTCGGTGACATTCGTTGTTGTTGTTGTTGTTGTCATTGTATGTTTAGAAATGAATTAATTTTTGTTTTGTACACATTTCACTTTGCTAAAAGTTAAATACAGAATATAATGACGGTTGTTGTTGCGATGATAATGGTGGTGATATGTTACGATGAAAAAAGTCACAATGCTTCTGTCAGATTTTTTTTTGGGGATAAACATATAAAATTCCTGTACAACGACGGATCATGTTATGATTGTGGTTAGAACTTTTTTATGTTGGAAATATTTAAAAAAAATTTTATTTACCATATATAATCTGGATATGGAACTTTGAATATGTGAATAACACATATTTTCTTTGATGTTTTATTTTTTCATACTTGTTCAAGCTTGTTGAGTAGGAACATAGAACCTAATTTGTTGAACTTTTCGTGTATGATTTAACTGAATTCATGTACGATGTATATATAAATGTATGTGCATTATGTACTTTGTATATATAAGATTAAAGTGATAACAACGCCATTAAGTTACACACAGGCAATGCTATCCGTATATACGAAATATTAAAGGCAAATAAAATTCTTTGTGTTTTGTCTTTTCTGTTTCAAGCTTATTATTTATATTTAAGTTTTCAACAAAACTTTGATTTAAAATTCTGTCATTCGTAAACGATTTACTAAAGTTCTGATGATAAAGTTTTCCAACTAGACGATTTGTAATTAATCCAAGTACTCAATGCTGTATACATTACGTTTCTCAAAAACTTTGTCATCATTACAAAGCAATATTTTTGAAGTAGATCTTTTGTTTACTTAAAAAACGTGTTTCGAAAAATGTTAAGCCAAAGTTAAATTGTATACATGGTATCGATCGATACATTGTAGTACAATCAAAAACGTAGAAAATCAGACATCATCAAATAAACCATCACAAGAGAAAATTTATAACGGAAATGAAAACTAAACATCCCAAAATAATCATAATAATGGATTTTATTATTTGAAAAATTTTCGAAATGAAAAAGGAAATGAATTCAAATATAATAAAATTAAGCCATAAGGAAACATTAATCATCGCACCTCCTCAACAACATAAACAAATATTGTGATTTATACTGGCATAGGAGGGGAGATATTTTCCATGATTTTATTGTATATTGATCTAAAACATAATGCTTTGCAAGAACACGGTTGCAGAGAACCTTACCCCTACTGAATTGTTTTGCAAAATTTGGTTACCAATATTCTGTTTTCTGGAGGATTAGTTAACATTTTTTGTTTTACCCAAAAGCTTCTTGAATTTTTAACATTCGTGCATATATGTAGCTTAAGCAGTCGAATCATTCAAAAAATTTACCATTTTTGAATGATTCGACTGAATTTGGTTTAATGTGGGGAAAGTAAAAGCCAGTCTCTTTTCAAAATTGGCTTCTAAATGCGGTGATACATGTAGAGATTTTGCCTTTAAGGCATAAAAATTATGCGCGCTGATTGGTTAAAATTCGGCCATCTTGAATCGCCTTATAGGCAAAAATTTTAAATTGAACATATCTCAATTTTCAATAAGGCATTTTTTTTGCCTAAAACGCAAAATCTGTACATGTATCACAGCCTTAAAGGTACTGGTTCACAATTTGTGGTGCGTTTGTTACACGTTTTTATTTAGTTTTTAATGCCGTTTGAAGAGTTGGGTGAGGTAGAATACGCAGTCTAATATATACGCGATTGTCGACAATTTTTATGTCCGTAACATCGACAGTTTACCGTCGATAACCTAAAAAATAAAGTTAAAAGTTATTTTTCTGATAATTTTTTTTAGTATAGTTTAACCCATTTGGGCGGCGCTCGAAATTATCAAGATAGCCAAACTCTGGGAACAATTAAGAAAATTAGAGGAATTTACAACTAAATTGAATGGAGAATTTACAATTTTAAAGAAAGAAAATGAAGTTCTAAAAAACCAGTTTAAACACTTGTAACTGGGACAACACCTAACCCACCTAACTCTGGAAGCCCCCGGAAAATAATCTTTTATTGCACGAAATTTTGCACACCGATTAGCGGAGAGGAGTCGAAAAAACGGAGAAAGAAAATTCTTAATTTCGCCTTAAAGATAAAACAAATACAACCCAAGTACTAGAAAAAATCAGAAATAGTTTTAGCATAATTTTAACACTTTCCAAATAACCGCCTTTGACTAAATTGATGCTTATCATAGAAATATAATTTTCATAAATTTTAATTCAAAGATTGAGGAAAATCAAATTAACCGCTTAAAGATTCCTTATTAAACAAACAAAATACTGAGGTAACCATTCAATAATATTTGTGTTGAACAACAAAATAAACAAATAACAAAAATAAAAATCCAAGAATAAGCAATTCTGATAGCATGCAATTGTCAGGCATGCTCTTTGCTATCCGAGACATTGTAGCCACCGCTTTAAAAACAACACACGGAAAAGGTATCCAGTTCACGGGGCACACTGATGCATGTTTATCCCTCAGTTTACGAGGCTCACTTCTTCTTGTTGATTATATTTATATGAAACAATAAATAACAATTTTTACAATAAATTTATTATTTCTTTTATTTTATTTTTAATTTATAAAAAAAAACTCGTGTGTCTCTTTACGAAAGCAAAAGTGACTCTCTTGACATTTTTCGTTGACGTTTAAAAAAAACGAAAAATGAATACATTATAGAAATTGAGACAACACGATTGGCTCAACATAAAATACATAAAAATAAAATATAGTGAACCCTATGAACTTCTATACAGCAAGCCGCATAACTATTTGAATTTCCGTCTTGTTACATGCTCCCCCTCTGAACTAAATAATTGTCCCGATTGTAGTTCAGGATTGGTAAATTTTTCACAACCACTTATATCCATTTGCAGTTATAGGAAGTGGTCCAAATAAGTCAACAGGTATGACTTAAAACCGTTATTGCATCGCAGGGGTTTTGAGTAATCCACTTGGTTTCAGGTTACTGGGTGTAAACTTTTGACATTCATCACAACTTTTTATATACTCAGCAATATATTTTCGCATTCCCTTCCAGTGATACTTGTTACGTATTTTATTTATCGTACGCTCTACACCATAATGACCAGCGGTTGGACTACATGATAATTTTTTAATACGTGTTCCCGCAAAATTGCCGGTATTACTAATTGTGCCTCTTCTGTCTTTTGGTCCGGAACATAGCGATACAACACTCCTGACTCCATTAAATAGCCGCGTCCATTCCAATTGGACAAATCAGGATGATCAAGTTGCTCAAAGCATATTATGATTTTTTTAAGTTCATCATCTCCTGAATTCGCCGAAGGTCACTGATCGCATAGGATGGAAAATCTAATTGAAATAAACTTATTTCACAATCTGGTTTAATGTCATCATAAGATGGTCTGGATAACGTGTCCGCATCTAGATTAGCCTTTCCAGGTGTATATTCAAACTTTAAATTAAACCCTTGGATTAGCAATACCCATCGAGCAAGACGGCCGGATGGTGAATTCAAAGACATTAACCATGATCGGTTCCTATGGTTACTTCTGCCCCATCGATATATCCTCTAAATTTATTTAACGCCCAGACAACCGCCAAAGCTTCTCCGCCTGGAGTAACACCGCACCAACTGCATATTATCTTTCATCCGTTTGCAGAATGCCAAACCGAACCTAAAATTATTCGATTGTCAATAGATCTTGTTTTGAGTTCTAATTTCGGTTTTGGTCCGATTTTCGATTTGGGTTCTGCTACCTTTAGATTAAATGGCCGAAAATTAGGTCAAAAACGGATGGAGTCCAAAATTACTAATGGGTCATTTGATTAGCCCATAGAGCCTAAAATTATTCGATTGTCAATAGATCATGTTTTGACCTGAAGTTTGGTCAAAAACGGATGGAGCCCAAAAATTTTTAATGGGGCATTTGATTAGGTCATAACGAGCCTAAAATTATTCGATTGTCAATAGATCTTGTTTTGAGTTCTAATTTCGGTTTTAGTTCGATTTTCGATTTAGGTTCTGTTAGCTTTAGATTCAATGAACTGAAGTTAAGTCAAAAACGGATGGAGCCCAACATTTTTATTGCGGCATTTGATTAGCCCATACCGAGCCTAAAACTATTCGATTGTCAATAGATCTTGTTTTGAGTTCAAATTTCGGTTTTGGTCCGATTTTCGATTTGGGTTCTGTTAGCTTTAGATTAAATGACCTGAAGTTAGGTCAAAAACGGATGGAGCCAAAATTGTTTAAAAGTGCATTTGATTAGCCCATACCGAGCCTAAAACTATTCGATTGTCAATGGATCTTGTTTTGAGTTCTAATCTCGGTTTTGGTCCGATTTTCGATTTGGGTTCTGTTAGCTTTATATTAAATGACCTGAAGTTAGGTCAAAAACGGATGGAGTCCAATATTTTTTATTGCGGAATTTGATTAGCCCATACCGAGCCTAAAATTATTCGATTGTCAATAGATCTTGTTTTGAGTTCTAATTTCGGTTTTGGTCCGATTTTCGATTTGGGTTCTGCTAGCTTTGAAATGATAAAGCCTTTTGCATTTTCTAGATCGAACAGAATAAACAAATTTAAATAAGGCATTTAATTAGCCTAAAATTACTCAATTGTTTATAAACCATTTCTTGATATGGGGAGTTCTGCTAACTTTTTCTAAAGCTAGCAGAACCCACGCTTTAGTTGGTAGGGATGGAGCCCAAAATTTTTTAATGTGGCATTTAATTAGCCCATAATTCGCCGATAATTATCCATACTATCTTGTAATGTTCTGCTGTATGGGTTCTGCTAGCTTAAGGGACGTATAAAAAAACAAAAATTATTTTTTGGCAGCGCACAGCCTGCTCGGATTGAAATAAAATATAGACCCAGTATCGTTTTTGCGATTTATTGACTTGAACCTCCCTTATTGAATTTTATTATTTAGCTAAATTGAATTAAAATTATTAATTATTAAGTAAACCTTACAGAAATAATACTTATTATTAAAATTCACTAAATCCAGAAACACGAAAGCTGGTCATCATGAAAAATTCATATAATTTCGATTAATTGGGAAAAAACCCAAGAAAAAAAGGCAAGCAACAAAAAAACAGATTTACTCGATAAATCTTCCAGCGAAAATCTTCTTTTATACACACACACACACACTCAGAAATAACACTTAGATAAAATTATTTTCATTTACACTCTCATATGCACGAAAATAATATATTATATATGGATATGGTGTATGGTGTATAAATAAAATTTTATTTAGATTAATTTGATTTAATTTATCTCATTTTCCTTTCAAACGAAATCAATGTGTCTAAATTAGATAAAAATTGATTGATTTATTGATTGGTAATACGTATACGGGGGGATTCCACCAACAGTGTTTTATTTGTGGAATTTTCTTATCACGCTGTTGTTCCATATTACAAAATTAATTAGTTTTTCAATTTTCGGTTAGTTTTGAACATTTGGTAGTTTATTGTTACCACACCTCACCGGCCCACACCTCTTGCGTACACAAATTCATAATTAGTTTTATTTATAACGTCGAAATGGTTAAATTTTTTTAAAGTTTTATAAATGTCAAGCATTGTTAGTTTATTATACAGATTTGGTAAAAAAAATGACAGTGATATTTTGGTTCTGGTTTTGAACTTAAATTTGTGTTTTTCTTTTTGATTCCCTCATTTTATATGCTAACCAAAATAGCAATATATTATAGTGTTAAGGAGAAAAAGTTTTTTTTTTGTATATAGTCCACGACTGTCAGGAAAATACAAATATGGAGTTAAGAAAAAAGATGATATATAATATTTTGTGGCTCTTCAGAAAAGTTTATTTATGAAAATAACAATAAAAAACAAAAAAATAAACAAAATATGGGACAAAAAGGAAAATCTTTTCGAAACCATTTTCTTTTATATATACAGATATATGAAGTTGTTGAAGAGTTAAATCATTTTCTTTTGTACCAATTATATGCTGCACAAATAATCAATCAAAATTTTTGTGATTTCAATCACACAAAAGGCATGAACAAAATTATTTATTTAAATCAGACGCAGAGATTTTTGTGCTTGTTCCAGAATTTATATATAATTCATATTTTTTGGCCTGTCTCTCTGTATATGATGAAATCATATTTAAAAAAAAAGCTTTTAGAGATTTTATTTCATTAAAAATAATTGTTGTACCCAGCATTATATAAAATAAAGCATTCCATATAGTTTTTGTGACAAAAGAATAAAATAAATAATCACAAATCATTCACAAATGAATGAAGCCATATAGTACGAATCTGAAAAATATTTTTTTTGTTTGTTCTGTTTTGTGATAAATATTTGACAAAAATTAAAATTGATTTAAACGCAAATTCCATATTGTGTTCAGATTCCCCAATTCATATTCTAGTGCTTGTATGTCCTGTGACGATTATTTTTTAATACGTATAATTTAATTTTGTGGATAAAATATTTAAATTGATTTATGTATTAGAATTTATATGTACACAGATAATCATTACGAAATGAATTATGTATTAAATTTTTAAAAAACTTATAAAGTAAAAAAAAAAAAATCACATATTCAATATTTCATGCTTCCGTATCTAAGCCATATTGTTTATGGTGTACTCACACACACACACATGTACACGCCGCATACAAATAAAGTTCAGAAAACTTTTATGAACTTATATCCACCCTAAAATTACTATACATGGAGTTTTAAATCCCTGATGTTATTTATGGTGTTACATAATTTATAAACGTGTTTATATATAGACAGCGTATATCCAAAAAATTTGTAAATTCATTAAATTAAATTAAATATGAAAAATTTTCGATTGTAACTGCAACTTAATTAATTATTTTTAATTTCGATATTATATAGTGAACGATGAAATCGGTAAAATTTATTCATATAGCGTAATATAGCGGCAACTTAATTTCTTGCTAAATATTTGTATTTAGGGCGAACGGAAATTATATGTGTACGATATTTCTTGGAACGTTTCGAATGTTTTGGACTGATAAACGTACAGTATTTGTACATGATATTAAAAATTAAAAATATACTCGTGCTATTATTATTTAAAAAAAAAATCATTTCTGTATTTTCGTTGCCTCAAGCTTGTATGAATTTTGTATGGCACGGTGAAAGAATTGCTTTGCTTATTTTTAATTAAAGTATATCTTAAGATAATTATAATAAAGGAAAAATTGAGACCATTCTGTGCAGACGAGTAGTTAAAACATCCGGAAAAAATGTATTGTGCTAGAAATCTCTGAGGTTGGCTCCATTTAGATGTCTTAGGTTTTTGTACTAGTAACATTCTCCCCAGTTCTTTTGCATGCTCTTCTACATAAGGTAATTTATTTATTTTATCCGCTATATCAATTTTACTAGACTACTTTACAGATTTCCTTGTTTTCCGTAGATTGTTCAATGTCATATTAAGGAGAGAGATTATTTTCTCTTTATTTTGTGTTCATTGTTTTATGTTTTTCTTTTTTGTTAACTAAACTATAAATTTTAAATTCAATACTCTCTTTCGAATATGAGCTAAAATTTTAATTTTAATTGTGAAACATCGTCTTGCGTAAATGTACAAATTTTAAAATTTATGTTTCTTAATTTAAAGTGGTTTGATATTTGTTTAAAAATGTTTAGTATTTTTATTAAAACAATTAAATTAATTTCATTTAATAATAATGGACTTACCGAAAAATTACATAAAGAAAAATAATTTGGCTTCTGGAGTGGTTTGTGCAGTCCGAAACTGTAAAGCAACGATAAGGGGATTTCTACAAAAAAAAATTCTTTGGTTTTCCATCCAACGCTTCCCCTTTATACAATGAGTGGATTGAGAAATGTAGTTTAGACATAAATAATTTAAATAAATTCTTCTGAATCTAAGCTGGAAAACCGTTTAAAAAAAGATACTGCACCTTATTTAAATTTACGAAATTTAATTGACGAAATTTTATTTCTAATATGGATCTTACGTTAGAGGAATTCGAGGCCTTCAAACCACCAATGAAGAAAACCTTAACTGAAACCTCTCTAAGAGAAACCAGCTACAACAACTGCGAAATTCAAATTAAAAACTGTGCTTACTACAGGAGTAAATATTTCGTAATCGATGAAGAAATGGGAAATCTTAAAATGCTGTTTTTTTATGTCAAGCTGTGTATTTCCTGAGGTTCTCAAGAAATCTGTTGTAGTACCACTCTATAAAAAAAGGTGACTACAAAAGCATTTAACACTGTGTATCATGACTTATTATTATTAAAGTTAGATAAAGTTGGAATTCGCGGCATTGTGAATGAGTTGTTTCGTTCTTCTCTTTCAAATAGACAAGGGGTCAACATTTTTAGATGTATTGGCGATTTTAGAAAAGTCCAGTGTGGAGTGCGAAGGGCTCAATTTTAGGACCAATCTTAATTAGAAGTTGCTGTATAAGATAGCGAAATTTTTACAGCGGAAAATACGAGATTACTACTCGCCGCAAGTGGCAGCACTATCACTAAATAGAACTAATTTAGTTATGTGATTATCAGCGGAAATTTTTCATTCATTATGTATATATTTTTTCATTAAATAAAATATCTCAGCGGAATAAAATATTCAAAGTGATCCTTAAAATGGCAAATTGATTGAACTCCGAAGTAAAGAAACTCGGCATATGAAATTTTGAAATCTATAACAATAATCCGTCGTTCCGGCATTTTTTCCACTAGTAACAAATACTTTCGGTTGTTTTTCTAATAGCTTAGATTATAAGACTATTTGGAAAATTTAGGGAAAATTCAAGGACTAGAATTTTCAATAACATTTTTAGATTTTCTGCGGCCATATAAGTTATTTTCAGTTTCTGGACAATATCTCAAAACTTCCATTAGTAACCAATACTTTCGGTTGTTTGTTATACATAGAGAGACTATGTGGAAAATTCCAGTCCATAAAATATCCTCAAATTTTCTATTTAGTCTCAGTATGACCTAAGCTATTAGAAAAACAACCGAAAGTATTGGTTACTAGTGAAAGTTTTTGAGATATTGTCCAAAAACTGAAAATAACTTATATGGCCAAAGAAAATCAAAAAGTTCTAGTTGATTTGGTTCAATTATTTTTTGTTGTGCTCGCAATTGCCAGAAATGGTTCTTACGAAAGAAAATTTTTGGAAAATCTACCAGAAAAGTCGGAAAATCTAAAAATAATCGCTGGATCGTGCCGTATTGCAAACTTCTATCCAAAACATTCGCAACACACTGCAATGTTGAGTACTGTAACTCCCTTAAGTCCATTAAATATGTCTACCAATAGGTAAAAGAAGATAGCAATCTGGCAGTGTTCGGCATTGCAGCTCCGCATGCAAATGGTGAAGTGTCAAGATTCCAATTGGGCCGTTTTTTTTTTTTTTTAATGAAATTATTTATTAGCATTTAATATTTACAAATTTTACATACTAAATATTTGTATAATAATTTCAAAATACAATTCAATCTTTTATACTTTAAGATTTTTTTAGTCTACAGGCTAGATTTTCTAACTCTCGAGATTAATTCTAGTTTACTTAAATTCTAATAATGCATCCAACGGATTAATTCCCCTGTTCAGGGTGACGTTTCTTTTATTATTATATTATAATTATTTAAACATTATTGTTATGTAAGAAAATTAAAAATGCCAAAAAAACATTTCCTATCAATATTTCTATGGGAATTCGGTAAACTTTTGTATTCAAATTCGAATGATTAAAAGTCTCGCCGAAGAAGTCTCTGATTATTATTCTGCGCTTAATAATAATTTTGATGACACGGATGCTAAAAAATTAGGAATGTGGTTTAAAAAAATCTATATATCTGGGAAAGGTGGGTCGAACCTACAGTACACTCCTGACTTCTGGTCTGTTGAAGATGCAGCAGAACAAAATTTGCTAAGGACTCAGAATTCAGCAGAGGCTTGGCATCGACGACTGAAAACGATAGTTGAAAAAAAACAATCCGGACTATACAATATTTTAAATGAACTAGGGAAGGAGTTAATTATGTCAAAAAATTCAATTGAACAAGCTCTAAGTGGGACACGAATTCGGCAGCATACATTCAATGCTAGAAACTATAAACGCATCAAAAGATTAATTAAAAAGCGAAAAAAGTTTACTAAGATAGAATTTTTACGAAATATTGCAATCAATATAAATTTAATGAAATAATGGAATTTTGTATCTGGAATTTTTTTTCTAAACTAAATAAATTTTGGAATTTTCTCAATTAGAATTTTGAATTTTGATTTTTATGTTATGGTATTTTGTAAAATGGAATTTTATATTTTTGTTAATTGGGTTTTTGGAAATTTAGGCCATTTGGAATTTTATTTTTTGGATAACCGACCCGTTCCCCAAGACCACCGATATAACAGATATTATGTACCAGCTTTTGGAAAATCAACGAACGATAATAGAAAACCAAGTCGATATAAAAAATAACATAAATAATGAATTTTTGAAATTATATACTCAAATTGAAAATTTGGACAAAGGTGGTGTGTTAGTTAGAACCAATCAATAAAACAACAATAATAAGGAAAATAATCAGTTTTCCACCAAAAACTTTAAAAAAATTGTGACGGTCGATGATGCGAAATCTTTAGATGATCTAAGCTTTGAAGAAAATATGAACCTTATGGTAATATTTACTTAACATTTTAAATAGAACAACAATAAGATGAACTTTCAGGTTGCTCAAATGGCATATGTGGTAGAGGAAAATGGCAATAGATGTGGTGAAGGTTGGACGTGCTGTTATGAGCTCGTGGATACGATTTTCCTTAGATCTCTTTTTTAAAATGCTCTTTAAAGTTGTTTTTCTTACTTTTAAAAGTATAATAATGTGTTTTGCAAAAATTATTATATGTGCGGACCCAAACTTCTCCATTGCTACAACACAACAATTTTGTAAAAGTTTGCTGAGAAATGCCACAAGGTTTCTCACGCAAGAGAAATCTCAAGAAAGAAAATCAACTGGAAGGAATAGATCCAAACAACTCGATAATAAGAAATAGAAGTTAAAAACTCAAGTAGAAATTGAGGCAACTGGAACTGTAAGTATCTGGTTTAAACGTTATTGTGAGTTTTTTAATTTAATTTTGTGCGTCTTATTTACAGCAATAAACAAAATGGTATAACAATTCCAGTGATGACGCAAACCCAATGAAAGATGTGTAAAGAGTGGATACACTCCTCAAAATAAATATAAATATCGAATTAAACATGTAGATAACTGAATTCATACATTTATTAATTTAACTTTTACATATTTATATTTTGCAATGGAACTAATTTCTTCACTAAAAGTTCATGCAATTCATGGGAATGATCCCTATTGATTTGGACATTTTTGTGTTTAGGGTGTTCGGAGATAGGTGGAGTTTTGTTAACCCCCCTCCTTAAAATTGATAGATTTTTTTTTATTTTCTATTCTATTTTGGTTTCATCGAGCATGTGAATGTGGAATAAAAATATATCTCGTCTGGATGTAGGTTTGTGATGGTGGTGTGGTTATGGTGGTGGTATGGGAGGTGGAGGGGGTGGGATGTTGGGTTTGGTGTTAGAATTTGGTTGATGAGGGTTTGTGTGGGTGGTGTGTGTGTATGTGTGGAAGTGGGTGTGGAGGTGTTAAAGGGTGATAACATGGGTGGTGCGTTATAGGGTGGTGCGGGTGCGATGGGTTTTGGGATTTGAATTGGATAGTGGGTGGGAGTGGTAATAATGTTTAGATGTGGTTTGTGGTGATTGGGGTCAGTTGAGATATAGTGGATTGGTATCGGTTGGGCTGGGTGTAGATGGGGTTATTTGGGTGTGGGAGTGGGTGGTCGTAATATTTGAAATACGCAAATCACACTGCATAGAAGTTCTTTATAGGCAACTAACATTCTTAGAGAATTTTATAGACTATGAATGAGTGGTATAAAAACCCGACCTTGATCGTGGTATGGAACAGCCACTAACTTACACTTTATGTCACTTAACTGGTATTGTAATTAAGAATCTTCGTCAAATGATGAGAAATATATATTTAAACGCAATGATTTTATCTGTATTGTAAAAAAATCAATTAATGTTGTTAAAGGAGTTCCTTTTATGTATATTTGCTTACTTTCTTGTATTATTTGATTTACTCCAAATACATTATTATTTATAGTTAGAAACCATTTATTCGCCATTATATTGTTCAACATAAAACTATCCAAAATAATCATATTATAAGATCCATCTTCGTTAATATATTTAAGAATTGGGAGTTTATTCGATTCTAATTTGTCGTGTATTTGTTTATTTTGTTCAGTTCTGCGAGTTTATTAGCTGCTTGTGCTAATGGATTTGACCCTGTCCTTAACAAATGTTTCAACGTGGAAAGAGAATTCTCAAAGGGATATGCATTGAAAGAGTTAATAATTCCCAATTGCTCAACTTCATCCACAAGATGACACAGATTATGTAAATTTGTTTTATAGAGTTCAATGTACTTTTTTATGTAGTGCTCTAGTAAAATTTTTGCTAATTGAAGAAGATGTTTATATTTTTTATTTGAACAGATGGTTATCGTACAGAAAAATGACACGAAATGCTTATAAGCATCGTAGCGTAAAAAATCTTTCAGAATTAATATAAAAACGTAATATAAAAATGTGCGATACTCCGTACCTTTTCAATGTGAAAGGCTATCCAAACCTCTAATTGCTTGATGAATCTCTCTAGACATCTTTATTTTAATAAATCTTTCAGAACCTTTGAAATCTCTAACTGTAATGCGTCCCCTATATTGGAAAATCTTGTACCATATCTATTGGAAGCTCCTGAAGTATAGAAATATTTTTATATTTTTAAATATTAAATAACATGTTCTATCAAATGTTTACATTCATCCACATTCAACCACAAATTGACGCAAATAATCTGTTAAATTTGACTGTTTTCCTTTTCCAGAATAAATTCCAATCACCATCGGTTTAAAATTTTGAATTTTAAATATGTTGAAGAGAATAGGCCAAAATTGCCACTGTGAACGCCGTCAATATTGAAATTTAATGAAATGCTCATCAATCTATCGAGCGTATTGTTAAAATATTGTCTTAAGGCACCTCTAGAATCACTGATGCCAATATTGTCCAGTACCTAGAGGATACAATATTACTCTATTAGGGTTTTCTAATTAAGTTCGTGGATCTTGCGGGAGTCCTTCATCAGACAATCTAGCTTTTCTCAAGAAACCTTATAAATTATGCAGTGCCTGATGTGTGATATTATATTCTATTGCCCAATTTCTAAATTTATCTCTTAAATTTATTTTGTTTGTTTCGAGCTCGTAAACATGATCATTGATTAAATTTTCCAATGTCTCTCAGGTTTCCACAACTGGATGTTGAAAGGTCAGATATCCTTATAGTTATCCGGTAAATTTGAGATAAGTTGTCAACATTCATCGTTTTGTTGAAAATAATTCGGTTGTTTTGAATTTGATACCTGTACGCACCACTACGTAGTATTCAAATAAAAAACAATTAGAGTAGAATAATGCTTTGTTACTTCGTCGCACCTATTTTCTATAGTCTTGATCTATCAAAACCATGAAATGACATGAAAAAACATTTTATTGTTTTCTTAAATGTGCTTTAAATAAACTACAATTTATATTCCTTTTGAGCTGATTAGTATAAAGCTGATGGCTTTAAGCGAGCTGAAGTAGAGCTGATGTTGCTATATTAATGCTAATTAATAATTAATAGCTCTAAAATTTGATATGCTCCATTACTAAAATTTCCTAAGCTCTAAATTAGCTTATGAAGCTACATAATAGAACAATAAGCTCTATAAAATATTAAAGCTTAGAGTGACCAAAACATAATTTATAAAGCAAACAATTTTTCTACTAAACCCTGAATCAAATGTTATTTGGGTATGCAAAGGTGCGTATTAGTGTGGGTCTACAATATATACTTTAACTTCTTCAATTCCTCAATAAACTAAACATAACAAACTAAGTTCCAATTTAATTAAAAATGCCGATGTACAGGTAGGAATCACGAATAATAAAATCTTCAAAAATTTGAAATATAAAAATTTTTTGTGCGCAAGCAAAAACCTTTTATTCCTTTCCATATAATCAATACAATAAATGATCCAAATTTTAAAGCATACACATTTTATTTAGCTCCCTGTTATGATGGCATGACTGGAACAAATTTGTCTTCCATTATTTTGCAAAACCAAATATTAATTTTTTGAATAAAAAATGACAATGATAAATCACAGTTTTGAAAAAGTCCGTAATGTAATCAATTTTATTTCGTATAATATAATGGAAAAGCTTTCGGGAATGATTGTTTGCTTTAAAGAATTTATTGAGCCATAAATCTATATATTGTTTGGTTTAACCTAAAATTTATATAACAAGGTAAATACTTTATGAACATTGTGGAGTAGCCATTTATAATTTTAATTCACCCACACAATATTTTTGTTTAAATTCTTTTAAACGCGAAATTAAAACACAACTTGACCTTCATATTCTATGTTTGTATACTATGTCGCTTGTTGCCATATCAAGCAAAATTATTCATTTTTTTTTAAAGAAAAATTTTGGCTTAGAAAATATGTATACACATTTAAAATAAAGAGTAAAAACATTTTTAGCTTACCTGGAAATTTATCTTTCTCATTTGTTATGATTCCCAGTCCTTTCACAATATTTATTGTTGATAAATTTAATAATATTATTAACAAAATTAAATATAATTCGCAAAAAAATTTAAACATTTTTATAAAATTGTTTCGTCGACTTTTCTTCTCTATTTTGTTTACTTTACATCTATTTTAATTAAAAAGTTCTGCTCATCACAATGATTGACACATGAATTTCCATTTTCACTACACCAAAATTTTAAATGATTTTTCTCTTCTATTGAAAATTTTATACGAGCAGCAATATTGTTTAAACAAAAATGAATTTGTTTTTGCTGTTAAACATTTTTTGCATTTCATATTATTTATGTATGTTGATGATGTCTATATTTTTGATCGATCGTTCAAGCTTCATGTGTACATCTATCTGGAATAAGAAGAACGACATAAAATTGTTATTAATTTTACTGCTAAAACTAATTAAATGTTAAAAACAAAAACAAAATATGTTTGGGGGTTATTCCACACTTTCTCCCATTAGGTATATGTTTACCATCTCACATGTTTCAAATTTTATCTATAATATGAATTTTACCTAAACCCGGTGTTGAAAGTAAGCAAACACCTTTATACAAACACAAAATTATTAAATTTCGTTTATACAATTATAGCATCTTAGGAGTAGGAGCGACAAATTTTCTTGTTTACTATTTGGATTTTCTCATAAAAGGTCGACATTGAATATAAAAGGAAGTGTATAAAAGGAGCGGAAGCGCAAGAACGAAAAAATAGCAACAAAATCAAAATTAAATGAGTGAGTGTTTAATTGGATTTCCAATTTTTATTTATTTTTTAATTATTTTTAGCAAAATTAAAAATTCATAATATTCCGAGTGTTGTTTTTCAGTCTATGGTTTTGTGATTTTGTTTTCTTAGCTTTCAATTCGTTGCTTATTTTTTACTTTTTTTACTTTTCGTGTTGTAGCCGTCTTGTGTGCATATGTACGTCTGACACTTCCATACAAATCCTATGGAAATTGTTTTTGATGAAGACTTTATCGATTTGAATCTCCTACATGTGGCGGATGGGTGGATTTTCAGTCACCTCTGACCCTAACCTGGTTGGTTTGCCTTTGGTTTGTTTTTCGTCTTTAATTTATTGATCACCTTACGATATATAAAGCAAAATTTGGATGTACACACGTATAGTGGATGACATAGAGAAGAAAAACGAACAAAATTACTGCTTTTCATGCATACACACTAACTAGTACATATTTTATATAACGATCACCAAGTTAAGAAAGTCATAGCAGAGAGTGGTAGGGTTCTGATTTTGAACTATCTTGGAAATGAAAAACAGTTTACCAAAGTTAGATGCTCAGGAAAATAGAAATTTGTTTTTCTGCCGCATTTGGAAGATGTGGGTGGATAAAATAAAAAAAAAGACTTTTCAAAGGTGAAAAATTCCATTACGTTTGTAGGAAGGTTGTTTTCTTAATTGCGTTTTTGGGCCTGCATACACTGAGAGAAATCGTAATCTATTATTATGAATAGTGTATTTTTAAATGCACAAATTTAAAATTTTTACAATTTCAAGAACATATGGTGTGGTTTTATGAATTAAATGCATGAATTTAACCCAAACAGAAAATTTTCATCACAATTAGGGCTTTATAAATTGAAAATAATATTCTTCAGTTGAAGTACTCGTAAAATGCTCAAATTCAACCGATTTGTTCTAGGCTCGGAATTACTACTCTTGAATTAAGAATTCTATGCACCAAACAATATTTTCACGAGTTTTATGAAATTGTGCCTAATTTATGATGAAGTCAAGCAGTAAGTTTGTGCATGAAATTGAGAAAATGGAATTCTTGAAACATTATTTTTAATTTAAGATGAATTTGTAATGCTTTTAATCTCAAATCCGAGCGAATATACTTAAAAGATGGCGGTATGATGATTTAAAGTTGTATAAATATATATAAACATTTTTTGTGTATGTGATACATGATTTAAGTTTAATAATTATAATTTAAGAGTTAAATACACAACGGTGTGAAGTTTTAACATTTATCAAAAGTGTAGCTACACAAATTAACAAATAAAAAAGTGTAGTTACACAAAAAAAATAAAAAGTGTAGCTATACATACAAAAAATACGGCAGGGTTGATTTTTCAATTTTTTTTTTTAAAAAACCAATTTTTACAAATAAATAAAAACGATTACACAAATAAACCACACTCGGGGAATTTTTTTTTATCGAATTTACAAGAAAATAAAAATATGAAAAGTGTACGTACAGTCTTGTAGATGTTCGATGGTTATTAACACATAATTCTAGAGATGACTACGCAAATCTGGTTATACCGGCATTTTGGGGATACTTTTGTGAATTTTTAATGATATGCGGTACACTGATGTGGCCCTCGGGGAATTTTTCATCGAATTTACAAGAAAATAAAAATATGAAAGTGTACGTACAGTCTTGAACATGTTCGATGGCCATTAACACATAATTCTAGAGATGACTACGCAAATCTGGTTATACCGGCATTTTGGGGATACTTTTGTGAATTTTTAATGATATGCGGTACACTGATGCGGCCCTCGGTGAATTTTTCATCGAATTTACAAGAAAATAAAAATATGAAAAGTGTACGCACAGTCTTGAACATGTTCGATGACCATTAACACATAATTCTAGAGATGACTACGCAAATCTGGTTATACCGGCATTTTGGGGATACTTTTGTGAATGTTTAATGATGTGCGATACATTGATGCGGCCCTCGGGGAAATTTTCATCGAATTTACAAGACAATAAAAATATGAAAAGTGTACGCACAGTCTTGTAGATGTTCGATGGTCATTAACACATAATTCTAGAGATGACTACGCAAATCTGGTTATTTCTTGTAAATTCGATGAAAAATCCCCGAGGGCCGCATCAGTGTACCGCATATCATTAAAAACTCACAAAAGTATCCCCAAAATTCCGGTATAACCAGATTTGCGTAGTCATCTCTAGAATTATGTGTTAATGGCCATCGAACATCTACAAGACTGTGCGTACACTTTTCATATTTTTATTGTCTTGTAAATTTGATGAAAAATTCCCCGAGGGCCGCATCAGTGTACCGCATATCATTAAAAATTCACAAAAGTATCCCCAAAATGCCGGTATAACCAGATTTGCGTAGTCATCTCTAGAATTATGTGTTAATGACCATCGAACATCTACAAGACTGTACGTACACTTTTCATTTTTTTATTTTCTTGTAAATTCGATAAAAAAAATTCCCTGAGTGTGGTTTATTTGTGTAATCGTTTTTATTTATTTGTAAAAATTGGTTTTTAATAAAAAAATTGAAAAATCAACCCTGCCGTATTTTTTGTATGTATAGCTACACTTTTTATTTTTTTTGTGTAACTACACTTTTGTTATTTGTTAATTTGTGTAGCTACACTTTTGATAAATGTTAAAAACTTCACACCGGTTAAATACACACTGATCACGTTTTATAACTAGGTACAGATAATTCCTAAACAATAAATAATATCCTCAAACTATAGTAGAATGTATCATAAAAATGATTTTTCGGATTGATCCCATTTAAAATTTTGCTGGGTTCTTCGCGCTCGCCAATCCTACAAAATGAAATAAAAATGTCCCAAGGACTAGCAGAACAAATGTTGTATTTTAGTTAGAATTACAATGATTTTTTTAGTAGGATGTTCCAAATTTGGTTTTAGGGAGTGCACCTCTTTAGGGGTAATACTAGAGCCTGAGAATGTAAAATAAGAGAGTTTTCCAACTTAGTCATGTATGACCATTATATAAAAAAAATCCGAAAGAACCATCTTGATTTCTAAAAAAAGAAACAGAAAGTATTAAGTAGGAGTATTCTACATATTCCACAAATTCTATTTTGAATTCGGTCATAAATAATTACATAACTGAAATTATTTTTGGTACAATTTTTGGTACCTGCAATTAATTACTAACATTATTTTATAATTTCTATTTATCTCTATCTCTATATGTAGTCTGTTTAGTATCATCCCCTTCGAACTGCTTCTTTTCCTAAGTTGGAAAATCCTAATTAAAAGTAGAAGTATAAATTCATGTTGCTGAAAGTTGTGGATATCTCGTCATCGGTTACACTATGAAATGTACATACTTTTATGTAATACTCGTACATTTGCAATTAAATATACATATTACATGAAATTACATTTCTTAGTATAACCTAGGACGAAATTTATTCAAACTTTTAGTAACACGAATTTATACTTATGTCTTAGACAACCTTTGTTTACGTACAATGTACATAAACGTCTTTTCTAAATCATGTTGGACCGTTGAAATAGTTTATAGTAGGGATATATGTACATATGTATAATATTTAAATTATAATTATTAGAATTCCGTTTAAATTATGAATTAAATAAAAATTTTAATTTTTTATTATAAAAAAAATACAATTATTATACATATTTTGGATTTTCATATTATATTTATTCATATTACAATAAAATAAAAAATTTAATTCATAATTCATGTTTAATAAGCTTAACAAAACAACCAACGGTAAATTTTACCATTTGTATTGATTCTCAATTTGTGGACTATATTCTCAATCCTAGTATAGATTGTCACAAATTAGATCTATAAATTAAATGTATAATGTTTTATTTTAGATTATAAATCTCTATACCAGAATAAATTCAAGATTTGTTTAAATTTTTATTTCTACTTCTCCATTTAAGATTACAATGCTTGATTTTATGTTTTATAATATCACGATTTCAAGAATACTGTTCTATGAAGTCGTACAATAGTACTTGAAAAGGAAGATATCGCAAATTGTATTTTATTTCAGTCGTTTTCCTCAGTTCGTGTTGAAACTTTAAACGGCTACGTTATGTGCTCAATATTTTGTTTGGTTAATAATAAAATTAAAAAAAGTGAAATTTTGTGTTGAAAATCGTGTTGTTGAATTTTAAGCGACATTCGTTTTTGATGAAATTTTTAAAATAAAGTTGTGTGCTCAATATTTTGGTTAATAATATAAAATTAAAAAAAGTGAAACTAGCATGTTACACATCATTAATGCTATATTTTGCAAGTTGTCAAGAATCTTTTGGTTATATTTAGAGTAGTTTGCCCATGATACAATATTTTGTACTGAGTTACAAATTTTTTTTAACGAATATTTTGGTTAGATCTCATGAGGTGGATTTCGAATAAAATTTAACATGACAAAATGGATTCTTGCAATCTCAGAAGGTGGATTCCAAATAAAATTTAACATTACAAAATTGATTCTTCCAATTATGATTAAATGTTTGGTTTGGGTAATTCGGGTACAAAAATCCAACACAAACTGAGAATATTAATTTGAACGCCAGTAAAGAAACTTCCGTTCCTGATGAATTTTATACCATTTTTTATACCAAAGTTGGGGGTTGTCTAATTTGCATGAAAAACTAATAAGTATTGTTTCTTGCTATTATTTAATTCATTAAATTTCTTATATTGATTGAAAAATTATGTTCTTAAAGAATTAAATATTTCGGTCAAAGTATTGCCTCATATGAACGTAGTTGATATTGATACAGTATTCATCAGTGTCGAGGTACTTGGTTTCAAAATTTTATTTCACGGCAAGCTGGATGAATGACATAAATAAAATGTATGAAAATATTTCTAAATAAAATCAACCCATATTTTACTTCTATATGCATATAAGCAAACCAATTCTACGCGTACACACGGGATGTCATGAAGTTGACTTCAATCAACGTTTCTTTCTATTTAAAGTAAAGTCGCGTACATAACATCGTAAATAAATAGTTCTATACTCGCTAACCAACTCAAAACCAATCGAATTACGTGAGATGCTTTATGCCCCGCCTACTAGTTCCAAACTCGAGTTGAAATTGTTTTTAACTTTGTTGTTGTTTTAATACATTTTGTGTGATACCATGGTATTCTTTCCGAACTAACTCACGATGTCATGAACGCACTATACAGGGGAAAAGAATTGAAGATTGAAATCACTGGATGACATCCCGTGTGGACGCCTAGATTAACAAATTAATTACCACAGCACAAAATCATCACATTAACGTTTCCGTCATACTCGAATCGAATTTATAACAAAATCTTTAAATATAAACTCTTAAAAATATGTTGTAATTGTAATTTAAATCTTATATTTCAAGAAAGAAATGTTAGAATATTATTGAAGAAAATTAAATTCGACACCCCGACTTTAGTTTACAAAGCAACTTTACAATTAAATTTCTTAGTTGAATTTTTATCAATTTTAAAAAAAAACTCTTTCAGTCTGAAACTATGGTAAATACAATTTTAGTAAAAAAATTTCAAAATCGTTTGATTCAAGTACATACATATACAGATATTATTAAATGAATATTTTGATTGAATACTATATTATGTTGCATCGTAAATAGGTATATTACAAAGTTAAATATGCTCTATAATGTTAATTTCTATTTTACAGAATTACTAATCATTACACGAAACCTCATATAAACCGATCGCTTCAAGTTCAACCTACGATAATTCACCAAATACTAGCACTTATGCACCCGATGAGTAAAACAGCGGAGAACCATTTGTAAGTGTTGACGTACTACAAGGAATCCAGATTTAGATTCAATAAATAATTTATTTTTGGAAATGCACCCACTTTTCTTTAAATTAATTATGTTAATAGATAAAGGTAAATTTTTAGGCATTGAATCTTACGGGAATTACATATTTAATTTTCTATAACTTTTATATTTATTATTATTTTATTTCGAGTTACAAATATTGTTTCTATGTTACTAACCATAAACCTAGATCTTCTTAACGTTCCTTAATACTGAAAATGGAAGAAAAATTGTAAATCTTTATAATAAAGAAAACCCTCCCAAGCTAACAAAATAGTTGCGTCAATAAATTTAGTAGTCCAAGAGTTTATGTCAAAAGACGTTTGTATATGGAACCTACTGACTCGAGAGGAATAACAAGAAATATTATGGAAACGTTTACAGCAGAAGAAGTTGTAAGTTATTATACTCAACATTTCTGTAAAGATAAAATTCAAGCGAGTCGATGTTGTTTTTTAATTCAGTCCCTTAATGCAGAGACTAATTCCTCTCGCTTGAAACTATAAAACTTCGTTATTAGTAAGAATAATTGTTTGATTTTTCAGATTTCACTAAGAATTACGACTACGTTCTGCCAAGCGAGAGCCAAAGAAACGGAAGTGGGAGTTTCAAGTGCGAGTACTCCGCAAGAGTACAAAAACTCCAGGTAAAATGATACTTTCTTAAGAACTACTAATATATTTTTTAAATCAATATCCATTGTCTTTTCGGACAAAACAACAAGCACCGTGCACATTACTTTTGGTTAACTACGAATCTGATAAAATATGGCTTAGTTGTTTTCGCGAACTTTGGAATGCTGTCGAACTTAAATGGCAATCAACTTTTCCAGGCAGAACAATTGAAATAAACAATTCAGCTTCTTTCACAAATAAAGTATAACAACATTCTTGAATGAATTTGGCATTTTTAAATCACCTAATGGATGCAGATTAGTAAGTTTTAAATGTATATAGTAGGATCACCAAACAATGGCACTAACAAAATATTATTTTTCTATTTCAGGTTCATATAGATTTTGAATCTGCATATCCAGAAAAAAGTATGTTACTACTGACTAAATGGGAACCATTTCTTTCAGTTATAATATTTCTTATGAAACATTAGTTGACTGACATACACTGACATAACAAACCTGTTATTTTTCATAGCCACCTCGAGCGATTGTAGTTACATTATAAATTGTGTTTTAAAGTGCCATCAAATGACAATATGTTTTGTTTTTCATTTGCACAGACTGGTAAGTATAGCACTATATTACACGTCTAGTACTTTTAAGTATAAATAGTCAAACTTTATTGTCACTTGAAACGGCAAACGTTTGGACTACATAGCGGAATAAAGCAGCAAGTTAATATAAACTGTAGAATTAAAAATAATATTATAATGGGGCATTTACATGTAGAAAATTGTTTTCTTCTACAAATTTTTGCAGGTAAATAAGAAGGATCCGGCTATATAAAAATTTTCAATAATGGCGTAATTTTTTTATAGGATCTTTATCAATTTATTTTTAATGAATTTAGAATTTAAATGCGAAATTTACATTTTTTTTCTATGGTGTCTGTTTTTATTATAAATCCTCAACATTTATAAATATACTATATAATTTTTTTTTCTTGTTAATTTTAAAAATGTTGCCATAAAAATACTCGGATCGAATATATTTTATGGCAACATTTATTTTTATGGCAACATTTTATAGTGGTTTTTGCTGTATAGTAACTTAAAAATCTTCTGCAAAATTTTATTGGGATATATTTCTTTTCTTGTCTTTCATGTGCAAAAAGTCAATTTTATATCTTTCTCAATTTGCAGAAGAAAAATGTTGGTCGCATGTAAATGCCCCATAAAACTTACCAAACCATGGCAATTTTGTTTGAATTTATGAAACTTTACTTCTTTTATAGCATAAATATATTTTTAAACAACTGAGTATTTGTGTAGCAAAATTACCTGAGTTGATACTTGGGTTTTTCCATATAGATGTATGTATGTACATTAATGACGAATTCTTTCCTTTTCTTTATCTATATTTTAACAGATTTGAACAACATCAAAATAATAAAGTTACTACACTACGCATTGCCACCAACATCCAGAGTAAATAAACCAAGCAATAAAAAAAAAATTTGGAAACCGTAAATTGCAGATTCAATTTCGTCATTTATTTTGGAAATTACCAGTCATACAGAAATTGAGGCCAAACTATGCATGAAATAAAATCAAAATATGCAGAATTTAAATTAAATTTACAACCAATGGATATGATTGTTGAACACTTTTTTTTTAATATTGTCACAAAATACGATGTACCTGATTCGAAATTTATACTCATCATTTGTACTCTCTACTTATACTAATTTATACTTAATCTGGTAATTGTAACAGCATGTCACAATCACAATAAGCGTAATTTAAATTCAGCATATACATACGAGTTCGATTATAAAGGGTTATCCAATTCGAAGTTGATAAAGTAAACTTAAAAAAAACACACAAAATATTCGGAATGTCTTGTAATTTTTATTTCATTTTACAGATTGATCCTTGCCATTTTTAGTTAAACAAGATATCATTCAAATGTCCTCCACGGGACTTCTTACAGGCCTTGATTCTTTTGAGGTAATTTTCAATGACTTTTCGGCACATTTCGGGCGGTATCTCGGCCATTACCTTACGAATATTAGTTTTCAATTCGTCAAGAGTTTGAAGATTGTTTGCGTAAACACGATCTTTCGCGTAGCCCCACAAAAAGAAATCCAAAGGCGTTAAATCACAGGATCTTGGAGGCCAATTGACATCAGCCAATCGCGAAATCAAACGTCCAGGAAATTTCTCTTGCAAAAGATCTCGATTTGCTTGTGTTACGTGACTGGTTGCTCCATCCTGCTGGAACCACATATCGTCAAGATCATAAACTTCGATTTTCGTAAAAAAATAATCGGTTAACATGCGGCCATAGCGCTCAGAATTGACGGTAACGGTTCGTCCATGGTTGTTCTCAAAAAAATACTTCCCAATCACACCACCAGACCACAAAGCGCACCAAACAGTGACTTTTTCCGGGTGTAATGGCTTCTCTACAATCAATTGTGGATTTTCTGAGCCCCAAATTCTACAGTTTTGCTTATTAACGTATCCACCAAGCGAAAAATGAGCTTCATCACTGAAGAAAATTTTGTTCGAAAAATCAGCATCGACGGCCTGTTTTTCTGTTAATAATTTTAACGCGTTGGTCGATTGTTAAATGCTCCATATTCTTAAATGGCAGAATGTCAACTAAATAAATGACAGCGTACTTGACGTTTATCTTTGACAGATATCGGTATACAGATTTCTACTTTATCAACCTCGAATTGGATAACCCTGTTATCGATAACATTGTTTACATAAATTAATTTTTTTTGAGGTAGTATTAATTGTCCAGTGGATTTAATTTCCTTTTAAGGTCAATTAATACGCCTCCCTTCCTTTTATTCACGCGCACACCTCACACCCATTCACACAATTACAGTATACCACCTGCACATTGCAAGCTCCATGTCAACCTGTACACTGACATGGACGGTGGGTCGGCGCTGAATTCTGCACTCCAACAGAGGGTCTTAGTTGTGTTAATTAACATCATCAATTGTAATCGATGACGAAAATTCGCTTTGCATCCAGCCTCTGGTGGAGTTCAAACCCAGTACCTCCCGGTCCAAGTGCCGAAGTTTTAACCACTGCACCACTTGTCCGGTAAATTTTTATTATTAAAACATTTATTTAAACATGTAAACATTTATTTTCTAACATTGACTTATTATTTGTCCATTTAAAAAATTACCATATGTTAAAAAATGACGGTTACCTTAAATGTGTCCAAAATAAATATCACACTACATTTTCAAAAATGAATTCATACACACAACATTTAAAAAATTCACGTAAAATCGGTATTCCGAGTATTTCTAATGATACTCGTACTTATAAAATAACTAAGGGGTTTGAAAATCCTTCAATCCCAAAAGATTAACAAAGAGGCCGATATTTCTATTGGAAAGTCTATATTATTAAATGAAAGCTTGCCGGCTTATATTAATGTGTATAAATAAACATGATAATAATGTGTGTAGAAATAATTTCAAATTTAATATATAAAATTAAATACATTAACATTTTACTCCTTTTAATGGAGGTTTGTATATTATTGAATTTAGCTTTAAAAATATTGATAAAAGTTTAATAAACAGCATTGACTGGAAATACATATTTTATATAAAAATCGTAAATATTATGTAAACCATATTTTTCATAAATAATAAATAAAAATTTATTTTATAAAATTAATAACGAATCTTATTTATTTAATTTGAGCATTGAATACTCAGAAAATATTACATTATTCTCAAAACAAGCTTTACATCTATACGTAAAACGTATTCATTAGTTATAAAACAAGAACTAGTTCAACGACTTATAAACTCAAATTGTGAATTTTAGTATCATTTTGATATAATTTTACTTCTAAAGTGGAACTTCATCCATTCAAAGTTTATGAATTTAAATCTCAAAATGCGAAATTGTAATCTCAAATTATTATAGTAATTCTTATATTGCTACTTGATTAAGCTTAATTCAAACGTTATTAGTTTTTTTATTATATTAACATTCTCGTTTCTAGCTCAAGTTGATTCCTATGAGCACAAATTTTATAAATTATAGACTAAGAATGCATTTTGGTCCTCTCGAATCGCTAAATGTATTCTTATATTGCAACTTAACAATACTTAATTCAGGAAAAATAGGTTATAATTATGATCACTATATTCTCAATCGCAACAAAAACGTAAAAAAATGTTAACAAAAAACAATTATATACTTCTTAATTTTAGAAGATTTTAACCTTAAAATATGCAATATAATCATAAATTAAGATTAGCTAAAAAAAATATTAACATTTTTTGAACTTATACACTTACATTATTAAGAATAATAAACTTGTATAAAGAATTAAACTTGAATAAAGGATTGATTTTTTCAGTTCTGCTTTAACATTTTCGCATCAAAGTCATATAGAAATATAAAAATTCGCAACAAAATTCGAAATTTTAATTAGGCTGGCTAGATGAACAATTTAGCAGTCTATTAGAAGTGCTCACGGAACCTGAGTCCAAATCTCTGAGAAGGCGTGTTATTGGCCGTTCGCCATTGCCATAGCATGATTGCAACGAACGGCCATTAACACGCCTTCCCAGAGATATCGGCTCAGATCCCGTGAGCACTTGTAATAGGTTGCTAAATTGCACATCCAGACAGCTTGATTGCCACTTCAATAAGACTCAAATGGAAACCGGAAGTTAACACGCTTTCCCAGAGATTTGGACTAAGGTTCCGTAGCGCTTTTAATAGGCTGCTAAATTGCTCATCAGCCTGATTGCCACTTTCTAGCCAGATCAGCAATATTGCAATTGATTGTTGAGTTTATAATTTGAGTTGGGACAAACAAAACGGACAAATAAAACCGTTTATGAATATTTCTGAGAGTTTTATTAATTCCAAAATGGCTTCCATTTACTTAGACGTCATGCAATGGTTACGCTTCGGTTTCAATAGGATTTTTAAGTCAAATGCAATAACTCGCCGCAACCATCGATTTCTTGTGATAGGATTATACCATCATTGCTTACGTCGGTATGCAAAATTAATTTCACGTTGAGTAGGGTACTCACGTATTGGTACAAATAATCCGTAAAGTGTTCGCAAGATTGGCGAATCCTGGCACAAATTACACGAACAGCCAAATTAAACAGCTAAATTAAACATTAAGAAATTATACATTTAGTCATATTTAAACCGACTTCTCTTTTCCGATTGCTTTGTTTATTATAGTGTGGTGCTATAAGTCGAGGATGCCAACGAGGTGTTTACGTTATATGCGATTTAATTTGATTTGATTGGATTGATACACTGCAGTTCACTTGAATAGGAATGACCGCATTTTCTGGAATATTTTAAAATCGGTCTAACATTTTCAATATTTTTCTTCGTAGAATTATAAGTTTTCAATAAGCAGTAAATAATGCTGGCCACTTTGCCATCCCGGTGGCAAAGTGGTCAACATGCTTGCTCTAGCGACCGGAGGTCCCGGGTTCGATTCCCGGTGGTAGCTAGAAAAACATTTCGCGGCTGGTTCAGGGACCAATGAATTAATCACTCATTATCCGAACTGATCTCTGAGAGAGATCAGGGTTGTGCGCGGTATATTACACAATGTAATCTACACAGTTGTCGATACGTAATCTATCACGTAGATTACAAAGCGATTTTTTGCGTCCCTGACGTCGACAATGTAGATAACGACGATAATGTAGACAACGTCAAAAGCCTATAGGCCATAATCAATTTTTTAGTCAATCAATAAAATAGTCAATCAATAGTCAATCAATAAACGTTCAATAGTCAATTTTTTTTTATTTAAATATTTGACTGACTAAATTGATGTTGGCTCATACTGAGTCCCGGTCGAAATGGCATATTTTGAATTAATGTCGTTTTAAAAAACCCTTTTTCTCAAAACAGCATATTTCAAAATAGCCAAAGGTACAAAACGACATAGATACAAAACGGTATTTTTAAAAACGGCAATTTTTTAATCACCTTTTGCCATATTTCAAAAAGACATAGGTACAAAAACTGTAGTGGCAAAGTTCATCGATAAACCCACTTTGAAGCTCTATTTAAAAATTTAGGTGAAGGAGAACATTACATACATACTAAATCTTCAAATAATTTGTAATTCCAATGAAGGTAAATACCTTTATAACCGGGCAAGTGGTGCAGTGGTTAAAGCTTCGGCACTTGGACCGGGAGGTACTGGGTTCGAATCCCATCAAAGGCCAGATGCAAATCGAATTTTCATCATCAACTACAATCGGTGATGTTAATAAACACAACTGAGACCCTCTGATGGAGTGCACAATTCAGCGCCGACCCACCGCTTGCAATGTGCAGGTGGTATACTGTAGTTGTGTGAGTAGGTGAATGGGTTAATGATGTGGCATGAATGCGTGGTATCACAATGGGCCAAAAATGGTCTAAGTGTAATCCACTGAAACCTAAAATACCTTTATACGTATTAAAATTATATAAAACATGTAGAATAAATTTGTCATAATCAATTTAATTTCATCAATTTTATTCCAAATCATTTGTAAATGAAACTCTACCATAGGAACATGTGAAATTTGATCTTAATCGACTAAGAAATAGACAAGTTCCTTTTCATTTGGCTTTATCCTAGAATTTAATCCAAGAATCATTAAAAATTTCATTCATGTGAAATTTGATCGTGTTCCGTTAATAAATAACCGTACCTTGGTCGTATTCCAGAAGTTAATGAAAATTAGCTTCATAATCGATCAAAAGATTTCATTTGCAGTTTAAAAAATGTCGTTTTGAAAAATGTAGTTTTGAAATATGCCGTTCCGAAAGGATCTCGCTCATAGCAGCTGTTTATAGGTGACACAAAACAAACCGCGCATGAGCTTTAATTAAAATTAACTAAATGTATTAAGATTAATAAACCACCAAAATTATTCTAATTGGAGGAGATTGATCCATCTGAACTAATTTAGCAGTTTAGAATTCTGTGATATTAGAGACGCCTTTTGGTGACTAACATGAGCTGATCACTGATTTAGTTAGAAATTTTAGCCGCGTTTTTTTGAAAAATAGTTGTTCGATATCGCGATAGCTTAAGTCAAATTTTGTCAAATTAAAAATTAACTCTTTTTTTAATTAAATATCTTAGATGATACTGCCTTACACAAAAAATTCATCTAAAATGTTTGATGGTTTTTTTGTAATAATTTTTGTGATAAAAAATGGCCTGTGTTATCTACCTTATACATTAAAATTTATTATTACCTAAAAAACGCGGCTTATAACAAAAAAATCGACGTCAGGTACATAATTAAACCCTATATGATTGATGCCATTATTTTTGACTAAATGACTGACGAAAGCCGTGCGTCTGAAGCCGTTTTTTTTGTAAATTTCCGACTATAACTAAATTGATGGTCGGTTCTTACAAATTATTGATACGTGTGTCAAGGGTTCAGGAAACAGAACATGCCTGATATTTAATTCTGCTAACCTGGTTCAGATTTGCCACTAGCCGATTCGAAAGAATTTGGAAATTGTTAAAATTTGTTTTATTAAGGAAATTTTAATTAAACATAAGACGTGATTTGCTTAGTGCTATGTCTGAACGACTGGTATGAATAAGCCATCAATTCGGTTAGTCAGGAGTTTGAACAAGGAAGTCAGGCGCAAAGTATAAACTAACTTCATGTTAGTTCATACCAGTTATCAATAGATGGCGTAAAACTTGTGAAATGTTATTCTAATTTGTTAATTTAATTTGAGTTTTATCAATTATCGCGAAGTATTTATTATCGATGGTAGGCAATTAACAATTTAGTAGTAAATATTAAACCAAGTATACGCATTATGGATTCAGTAAGAACTAGAAATAACTAGTAGCTATAGTGACGGCTATTTAGTTTAGTAAGTCATTTAAAGTGTGTGTCTCACGCCAATTGTCTACGCCACGTTGTCTACGACTAGTCGACATTGTCTACGTTGTTAACGAGTTGTCTACGTTGTTGACGAGTTGTCTACACAATAACGTAAAATTTAGTAGATGACGCGTAATCGCCCACCTCTGAGAGAGAGAGAGAGAGAGTAAATATTAAAGAAGACAAAATGTATGTTTACATGATTACTTGTGCTTTGTGGTTTTTTTTGTAAAAAAATGATCAATTTGGATGTTCACTTGAATAAAAACAATTAGCAAATCTTAATAAAAATTTATTTGTTTGATTAAAAATGCAACTAAATTCGATTTATTTTTAATGAACAATTGAATTTACATGGTTTTCGTAATGCGTACTACTTTCCTTATTGAAAATATAACCTGCTGGAGATGGAATCGTACAAAGGTTTTATATAATCTAGTGAAATTTCCTGACCATAAAATGATACAGCTCCACACACCATAACGCATCCTTCTCGGCTATGGTGTTTTTCTAAAACAAAAATCCTCTTTTCGAAGGTCGTGAAAATAATACATAGTTAAATCCATCGGGACCATCGAGGTTAAATTTCTTTTCATCACATTTCCATTTTTTATCCCTCTAATTTCTTCTTCCTGTTATTCAGCTCGCCTTCACACCACCTCTCGCTTTAATTTTTCGGCTGCAGATGTAGCTTCAACAATTCGGCGTTTGTTAAAGCCATATTCATTTGTATTTTTTTATTTCTTTTTATTTCTTGTGTAGCACTTGTGTAGCATTTTTTATTTTTTTATGTTAAAACGGTAACTTTTTTCAAAAAAAAAAATTGATTTAATATAAAATTAAATTTGATAACACTTCTACTCTCGTCGTTTCTATTCAAGTGAAACAAAAACAAAATATACTTTTTAAGAATGATGCGAGGATTCAGTGAAACAACTTTTTCAGTAAAAAATACTAGGAAACCGAAAAGAGGCGACATATTAAAATTACGTTAGAGTGATAAAGCCAACCAAATGTTGTCATAAAAAATAGAGTTTCATACTTTTTATGGCAACATTTTCCTCGCTTATTGCCAGTAAATTATACTGAAATTTGTTTTTGTTTCTTTCTAACAAGTAAAGGATTTATAATTTTATCTCGTGTTAATTTTACTGAAAAAAATTGTTTCACTGTGGAATTCAGGCATAAACAGTAAAATAAAATTGTTAAGCCAGACGGTCTATTTATTTTTAAATATTAATATTATGTAATTGAGATTTGTAGGGGCAAACAGCTTTCTTTATACTAATGGCCACATGAGATGGAATGAAGAAAGGACTATTTTTATACGTTAAATGATCGTGCAAACGAAATATTAATTTTGTTTCAGATAATAAAAATTGTTTAATAAGAAACCGACAGAGAAAACTAAAATGTTTAATTCGTCTTATTTTGATTATCGACAAGTAATTCTACCATAATATTTAACCATAATATTTTGTTTACGTTTTTTTAATTTTTCTATAAACTATCTTTCGTTTTAATCATTTAACATTTATTAATTTGATGTAGTCTTATCCCCGTTTGCTTATCGAAAGAACTTCCTAAAGCCGCTTATATAATCATAATGGTTTTGTTCTGTAATGCAAGCTACAAACTAAAAATTTATAACAATAAATAAATAGAGTAACAATAATTTTGCCCGAAAATATTTTCTTGTGTATTCCGCTTTATGATTATATACAACGTTGTTTTCATTTAGCTTATTCGTTTGAGAGGAAGGATAAATTTTCAAATCAAAATCAACACACCTAACTTTGAAAGTTCCTTTTTTCCTGATTTTGTTTTCATGTAATTTGTGATTTTTCCATTTGTTTTTGTTTGCCCTTAATTGCTTGAACAAACGATAAAGTTTCTATTTGAACTAGTAAAGGAATATACACATAGAGATGCTCGTACTTAATAAATAGACAAGGGAAAATGAGGAGCGAAATGAGCAGAACAATGGCAATTACGTTACGAATACGAATAAAGAAAAATAATTCTGTGTTTTATTTATCTCCTTGGGAAAAACAACCGGCTATTTATCTTTATACATTAAAACCTCGAATACACTATTCTTTAATAATTTATTCCAGCTCCAATTTTTATTTATTTTTCGTTCTGCCCTACTTCTCATCCTAAATACGTGTACACGGTAATTTAAAATTCAAAGACGGTCAAGTAATTTTTTTTTATTTTATTATTTATTTGTTGATGTTCTCTAATGTTCATTTGTTTGTTCACTTTCTGTAAAAAGTTTACTTTTTATTTTCTTTTACTAATTTTCAAGTTTTAATTTGATTTGCTTTATTCTGCTGTGTGTGCTCTTTTTATTGAATGGAGCTAATGGAATTTGTAACTTTTATCAAATAAATATAAAAAAATAAAGTTTTTGTTGCTCTACCTACGCCATTACATTAGTACAAAATAAACACGCGTTATTGTCCTCCTCGTTCCTACTTTTAAGAATTTTCAACAAAACACAAACATTACAAATATATTGATGGGCTTACGTCTTAAAAAAAAAACATCACACCTTACATCGTTTAGTGATCTAAATAAACCAGTCAAATGGTCCCTACATATACTAACGCTCTTTTAATTATACTGTTAACCTTTTTCAAACGATGATCATTAAGATTTTTTGTTATGTTAAGATTTTAATTTTCTCTAGAAAAAGCTAGGTAGTATTTAGAACAGTATTATTAAATAACATGGTAACAAAAAATATAATTGAGTGATTAACAAAACGTAATAAGCAAATTTTCATCGGAAAAAGTGGAAAACACGAACAAGGTCGACAACATTAAGCAATAAAAATTTGACCTTCATTACTTGTTTTAGGACTAAACAGTAACATATAATAAAACACGTCTTAAAAACTAATAATTGGTGAATTATTAAAAAATTAAAACAATCGCAAGGAACACTAGAATAGTTGAAAATATTTCTAGCAAAGACGATATAAGTAAAAAGTTCAGTACTCTATTAAATTGAATGAAGCAAGTTCTGAGAAGCAGTTACATATTTGCGTTTGCGTGAGGTGGGATCGGTGGAGGAATTTTAAATAAATAAATTCTTTAGATTTTTTGTTTTAATATACAGGGTGTCTCAGAAGTAGACGGTCAAACGAAGCAGGGTGATAGGGGAGCTCATTTTCAACGACCAAGTAAAAAAAACCAAGGGTTCATTTGCTTAACTTCTTTTTTTTTAAATGATCTAGAAGAGAATTATGTTCGGTCAAATAAAAATAAAATGGTTTTGTAAAGTCTTTTTATTTTTCTGATGCCAGCGGAAAAACAATGTACTACAGGAAGATGACCCAGTATTAGAAAAATATGCGTATCACACACCGGGCTAATCACAACAGAATGTTGTTTATCAATTTTTTTAAAACAAAGTAAGTCGCGTCTATTAAAAAATATACTAAACAAAATTTCGAGTTTTGTAACAAAGATGATTTCGCAAAAATAAAACAATAGATAACTAAAGCATACCAATTTTTTAAGCAAAACTAGTAGCCCGAATTAAACTTGTGGTATAAAATGAAAAACATTTTTTAATTCATATTAGTAGTTCCATACATACTCGAACGTTTACAATTAAAATGTCAATAAGCCAACGCCCAAGCTGCAGTAAGAGAATACCAGAAACAATATCCAAATTGGGAACGGTTTCCCGATTACATAGTGAAAGCGAAGTCACTGGTCATCCAAGAGAGATGAAAAATCCGGTCAACTTGATATAGACGAAGATAGAGTGCTTGGGATGGTGACAGTCGACCCAACTATAAGTGTTCGTTATTTATCACAACGTTCGGGAGTACCACGGTCTACGTTAGTTACATCGTGTTTAAAAAAAATCACTTTTTACGAGAAAATATGTCGATGTCAAGAAAGTTTGTAATTTATTAACAACATTTTATGGAGTGATGAAACATGTTTTAAAAGGAAGGGGATATTCAATATCCATAATTTCCACTACTGGACTCACGTAAATAAAAAAAAGCGGCCCATACTATGCACTAGTAGTGAGACAACTCCTGAACGTAAATTATCCTAGCCTCTGGATGGGTCCATTGCATGGCCACCGCCGTCTCCTGATGTACATCCTTTAGACTTAAGAGGTTATGTAGAAGTTATTAAAAAGAGCTGGTTTATGAAGGAGTAAACCAGTCCGAACAAGAGAAGCAGCACCGTATGATCGAAGCGTCAAATATTATTAAAAATAACGAACGTGCGTTTCGACGGATTAAGCAAATTTTTATACGAAAATGCCGATTATGTATTTTTGCAAATGGTGGACATTTACATTTTTTAAAATTCTTAAACAAAAATGTTTTAAGTATTTTGTTTTATTTCTCACAAATTTTTTTAAGTGTATTTTTTATAACCACGACTTATTTTGTGAAAAAATTGATAAAAATCATTCTGTGGTGAACAGCCCGGTGTGTGATATCATTTTAAAATCTGCATTAGTGTCGCATATTTTTCTGATAGTGATTCAAATTTTTGTAGTATTTTGTTTTCCCGCTGGCGTCACTTAAACATCAACAAAAAAAATTGAGAAAATAAGGGTTTACAAAACCATTGTTTCTATTTGACAGAAGGTAATACAGCTTATAAAAATGATTCTAGTGGAAAGGTATACTCTTGGTTTTTTTAAATTAATTTTTTGGTAAGAAAATCGCGCATGCGATTACATTAAAAAACAATAAAAGTGGAATAAGTTTTGCACCATCAACAATTCTAAAAAATTTTACTTGGCTATTTTTTATTGGAAAAGAACTCCCCTATCATCCTGTTTCGTTTGATCGTCCACTTCTGGAACATCATATACATTTTTTGTTTGACGTTGTCATTATTTACAAATTGGAACCTAAAGTTAATTATTTCGGTCGAAATTACTCCAAAAATATTAAAAATAATTTTTATTTTGGGCTTTACCATACATTTGTTATATTATTATATTACATGCGAGCTTTCATAATATTGAAAAACAAATATAAACACATAATACCAAAATTTAAGTTATCCATTGTGATACCACCTACTTTTACCAATAACATTTAAAAAGAAATATAGAACCTAAGGAAATCGAAACTAAATTGTGCAGTTTGCATCCCTTAAACAAATTCACTCCGGCTTCAGACCCATTTGATTTTAAAAACCGACAACAGTGACAAAATATTGTCAAGATTTAAAACTACTTTTATCGATGGTTTTAAACTCTCTGAGCCCAAAAAAGCTTAACAATATTTTTTTTATGCATCTGGATGTCAGAATATCTCGAAATCTGTAAGTTAAAATGATGTCGTAATCTGCTAGTCAATGGAGTCAATACATGACTCAGGAAATGCACACAAAACGATACGATATTATTTTGCAGTATTTTTTATTATTCACATTAAATATATTAGATAGATTAGATAGATTAGATAGATTAGATAGATTAGATAGATTAGATAGATTAGATAGATTAGATAGATTAGATAGATTAGATAGATTAGATAGATTAGATAGATTAGATAGATTAGATAGATTAGATAGATTAGATAGATTAGATAGATTAGATAGATTAGATAGATTAGATAGATTAGATAGATTAGATAGATTAGATAGATTAGATAGATTAGATAGATTAGATAGATTAGATAGATTAGATAGATTAGATAGATTAGATAGATTAGATAGATTAGATAGATTAGATAGATTAGATAGATTAGATAGATTAGATAGATTAGATAGATTAGATAGATTAGATAGATTAGATAGATTAGATAGATTAGATAGATTAGATAGATTAGATAGATTAGATAGATTAGATAGATTAGATAGATTAGATAGATTAGATAGATTAGATAGATTAGATAGATTAGATAGATTAGATAGATTAGATAGATTAGATAGATTAGATAGATTAGATAGATTAGATAGATTAGATAGATTAGATAGATTAGATAGATTAGATAGATTAGATAGATTAGATAGATTAGATAGATTAGATAGATTAGATAGATTAGATAGATTAGATAGATTAGATAGATTAGATAGATTAGATAGATTAGATAGATTAGATAGATTAGATAGATTAGATAGATTAGATAGATTAAATTGCACGAATTGTGTTAGTTTTCAACACTCCGAACACCAACTTGTGTACAGATATTTTCGCAATTGCGATTAACTCCGGTCAATATTCCGATTTAACTTATTTATTTATTTAATATTAATTTTATTTTACAAAGTTTTTAATTGAGTGCTTACTATTCGGCTTTCTAATCTGAAGTAAAAAAAAACTAGAATTTTTCGAGCAAATTACAAGAAAAGTTTTACAGCGTAAAATGATAAGGAAGTTTGAGATATAATTCAGCAACTACCTGATCGACAATACAACCTACTTTAAATATTTAGCTCTTGTTTGTGATTGAATTTTGACGTTTACATTTAAAGTTTTCTGTAAGTAAGCAAACAATGGAACATTAAATAATTACAATTATTCTTCTTTTTTGGATGCCGGCTGACGACGATTTTCTGGACATACTCCCCGCATTGAATCGTCAGATTCTATAATTGGAAGACGGCAAACTTGACGTATGGACCTTTTTAAAACACCGCCCTTCGTCTTGATTTGGACTATAGGGATATGTTTGAATAATTTTTCCTAGTAACCATTGTGACGGTGATAAGTTGTGATCTTGAACGATTACAATATCATCTATCTTCAAATTAGGATGTTTGGCTTGCCATTTGGATCTGGATTTTAGCGACGTCAAATATTCAATTTTCTAGCGCTTCCAAGATTGCTCATGGATTCTTTTAACAATGTCCCAACGAGCGTGTGTAGTTAATTTTGATTCCAGCATTTCGATGACTTGCTGCATATGCCTGCCGATTAGGATATGCGCTGGCGTTAAATAATCTAAGTCGTCGGAGTTGGACGAACAAATCGGCCTGGGATTAAGAACCCCTCAGTCTGTGTCATGAGTGTAGAAAACTCCTCCAACGTCAAAATGTGTTCACCCACGGTTCTTTGCAGATGAATCTTAGCGGATTTTACAGCGCTCTCCCATAAGCCACTTTGATGCGGAGCTGCTGGTGGTATGAAACGAAATTCGATATTATTTTTCAGGAGATGAGCTGATATTTCCTTCGAGTGTTTGCTTCGAGTGTTTAGAAAATCGTAAACCAATTTTAGGTTATTTCTTGCCCCAACGAAGTTCGTCCCGTTATCACAATAAATCGTGCTACACAATCCTCGTCGAGCTACGAACCGTTTGAGCGCCCCTATATAAATGAATCATGTTAAATTCATGCATACTTCCAAATGCACTGCACGAGAATGTAAAGCAAACAAACACACATAAGTATGCCTTGCTAGGAATTGCTCCTCGTTTCCGAATGGCATGGATCTTAAAAGGGCCGCAGAAATCTACACCTACTACCGTGAACGGAAAATTTGGCTGCACTCGATCTTGGGGTAGTGATCCCATTATTTGTTGAGTCATTTTCGGTTGTTGCCTTGCACATTTAATGCATTTTCGGAACACGCTCTTCGCAACGTCCTTGCCCCTGATTACCCAATAATTTTGTCGGACCGTGCTTGTTAATAAATTGACACCAGGATGCTGATTCTCATGATGTACGTGGTAGGTGATTAACATCGATAAACGGGATTTACTGGATAAAATTACCGTATGCTTGGCGTTGTATGGTAATGCCGAATCGTCCAACCTTCCACCGACTCGTATGACTTGTGCATTGTCCAGAAACGGATTCAATGGTCTCAATTTACTTCGCGTTGGAATTGGCGTGCCATTCAATAATGCATTATATTCTTCCGGGAAATCCGATATTTGTACCTTGTGCCATAATATTTGGTTGGCCAAGTGAATCTCCGATTTCGTCAATGCTCCAGATTGTTGCTTGGATTTTTTTTTAGTTGATCTACAATTGTTAAAAAACGATAAATGTAGGCTAACACCTTTTGTAACTTAAAAAAGTTGGAAACTCTATTGATCAGAGCATGTACTATGTCTGATTCGTAGTTTTCCTTCTGAATTGCAACATTGCAGGTCAACAACATAGATGCACATTCCTCACTGGTGGGCGGAATGACCGGTTGATTGGGCCAGATATCTGAATCTTGGCATAGCCACTCTGGACCCTTCCACCAAAAGTCGTTTGTTGAAATATCGTGAAAGGTTTTACCGCGAGTTGCATAATCCGCAGGATTATGCTTCGAAGGGACATGTCTCCAGTTGCTTCTGTTGTACTGCGACGTTCGATTAGCGACAAACGTCGTCCACCGCCGTGGTTGGCTGGATAACCAATCCAGGACGATCCTCGAATCCGTCCAAAGTGTGACGGATGATAGGTTCAGCGTGTTCACTATCTGCTTCCTAATACGGCTTAACAAGAGAGCACCCATTAATTCCAGTCTCGGTAAACTAATTTGCTTTAGGGGTGCTACCTTTGATTTTGAACAAATCAAGTGGCATTCCCACCCTTCTTCGGTTGTGTTCTTGCATAAAGGACAGCTGAATACGCCCACTTGCTGGCGTCACAAAACCCGTGAATGCTGATTGTCCTTATGCTTGCTATCCATCTCTGAACCTTGATCTTCGATGTCCCGCTTACGTCGTTTCGTATTTTAATCCATTCTGCTTTTGTATCGACCGGTAATTCGTCATCCCACCCTAATGTCTGTAACCAGAGATTCTGGAACAATATCTTGATCCTAATCGTTATAGGGGATATCAGCCCTAAGGGATCAAAGATCCTGCTTGCCTCGGACAACAGAGTCCGTTTGGTGTGAATTTTAAGTGGATTGATATCGGCTTCAAAAATGAATCGATCGGTCGTAGACTCCCAGGCTATTCCCAATAATTTAATAGACTCTTCGTGGTTCGATAGCTTCTTTATATTGTCTGCCTCTTGTTGATGGATCTCTTCTCGGATTAAGCTGTGGCTTGATGACATTTTCCTCAGGTTAAACCCTCCTTCGCGTAGAATTCGGATACTATTGCTCTTCAGCTCCTTAAGTTGCTGTAGGGTCGACGCACCCGTCATCAGATCATCAACATAAATGTCCCTTTCGATAGCGCGAGCTGCTTCGGGGAAGTCATTCGAGTTCAGGTGAGCCAACTCGATCAAGCATCTGGTTGCCATAAACGACGCAGACGCTGTTCCATATGTCACCGTATTTAGGGCGTAAGGCTTGATGTGTTGTTGCTCGTCTCGCCATAATATTGTTTGGTGTTTCGTGTCATGCTCATGCATGCGAACCTGGCGATACATTTTTTCTATATTGCCGACAAGTACGTAGCGATGCTGCCGAAAGCGTAACAAAAGTTCAAAAAGACTCGATTACACAGAAGGGCCGACCATCAATTTTTCATTTAAAGAAGAATTACCATGACATTTGGCAGAGGCGTCGAATACCACGCGCAGCTTAGTGGTGAGACTATTTTCCTTTTTTACGCCATGGTGAGGTAGAACATACATATTTTGCTGATCTGATTTATATTGAGCTTCGTCATGTGACCCAGTTCCTCGTATTCCTTCATGAAATTGGTGTATAATGTATGGAATTCGGTGTCCACCCGAAATTTTCTCTCCATGGCTAATAGCCTGGATTGCGCTATGTGATAGGTTTGGCTTATTACCTTCGAATTTTTCTTAAACGTAGCTTGGTAATGAATCTGCCTTCGTTTGTCCTGGACATCGTAGATTGAACCATTGCTCACACATTTCCTCTTCTTCAGTATACCTTGGCTTAACTGCTGCTATCTCCTCAATTTCCCAAAATTTACGGAGCGTTTTGTCGATATTCACTACCGTGGTGAACGAGTTGATAGAATCTGTTATACTTAGACTTCTATGTATGCCACCGATTGCCCAACCCAGCTTCATATTCTGCGCCACAAGCTTGCTGGCTCCCATTTCCTTTCGACCATCATCCCAAATTTCAAAAATAACATCTGCGATTAGTAAAATATCGATTTCTGCTGGTTTGAAAAAGTGTGGATCTGCTAATTTGATCCCCTTTAAGGTGCTTAGCTGGCTGATGTTAACTGGATTAGCTGGAAGTGACGAGGTTATTTTGGAGATGATAAACATTGATATCGATGCAATTGGTTTATAGCAAAAACATGATGCTAAAGTGATTTGCGTCGTTCCATGTGATGTGCCTGCGGCCGTTTGTCCAATTCTGGAAATGGACATCCTTCCATTGATACGTGGTAAGCCCAGTTTTTGAACAAAGGCCTCAGTTACAAACGAAGCTTGAGAGGCTGTGTCTAATAGCGCAAGGTACACGCAAGGTCTGCGTGTACCGTTGCTGTCGAATACGTTTATTATAGCTGTAGGTAGAATAACTACTTCATCTGTTTTAGCTTTATGGTTGTACAGAGTACAGCATGATGTCGATTCCGTCTCATTTGTTATAGGTAACACAGACTGCTGCTACGCTGCCCAATGATGATGGATTCACATCAATGTGTAATAAGGAATGATGTTTGCGTGAACATCGTCGGCACTTGTTTCTGGCTCTGCAGTTGTATACGGTATGGTATGAATTGAAGCAGTTAAAGCATCGTTTATGCTTCCCCAACAGGTTTCTACGTTCTTCTACGGAGATTTCCTTAAATTTATCGCAATCGATTAATTTGTGATCGCTGGTGTTGCAAGCGATGCACGTCGAGCTCGTCACAGTTGCGAATGCTTTTTTTTGCGGAGGCTGTGCGGCTTGTTTCACTGGTCGTATTTGATCGCATCTTACTGTCTCATGCGCATCAATTCGTTTGCCGAGAAAATCAAACCATCTTTAACGTTGGGTACTCCTCCTCGGTTATCTCTTGAGCCCATTGACTTCTTGTTTCATGGTCTAGTTTTTGAAGCATCAGGTATATCAACCACGGGTCTCTGGACTCTGCTTGTGTGCTTAGAGCTCTCAAGCCACGTACTACTTCATCGGATATATCCAGGAGTTTCCGAATGCTATCAAAGTTGGGCACGGTTACACTGGGCTGCTCGATGAACTTACGAATAAATACGTTCACCGTATGGCGTTTGCGATTGTATCTTTGTGATAATTTTTGTAGCGCCTCGTGATAATTCGCTTCTGTGATTTTAAGATGTCTAACGAGTGAATAAGCTTCTTCTTTAAGTAGGCCGACCAAATATTGAAATTTCTGCACGGTTGGTACGGCATCGTTCTCATGAATACTGGATGAAAATATGTCGAAGAAGCTTTGCCACTCCGTATAGTCCCCAGAAAAATGAGGAATTTCTAATTTGGCAAGTTTCATATAGTTGGAACCGCACTCCCGCCGGTTGCATTCATGGTGTTGTCTGCGATTGTTGTTACATCATGAACGCCTCGTAAACGTATACATTCGTTTAGTTTCGCCACTGCAGAGAAATAATAATCTTAAGCTTCTATTAAACGACTCTTCTTCATGATTAACTGCGAATATTTCAGCCTCGACTTGCCCAAATCTCGTAAGTAATTCATGAGCTCTGCTTGCCTTCAATCTTAATTCCTCGCTGGTTTCGGTAGAATTGGCCGTTAGTTTCTTCGCGAATTTAGCAAGTCTGCATAAAGCTAATTCGTAAATAGCACGTCGTTTCTTCAATGACTCCATATTATAATGGTAATTGTTAAATATAATAAATGACAATTGTTATACGGTTTTATCACTGATCACTAATTTATCACTTAATCCACGTACCGTTAGCACCGTAAAGTGAGATGACCTTTTAAATGTGGATAAATAACAACGAAACCACGTTGTTTGGGTCGATAACCTCAAAACTATTTATTTTTAGCAATTATTTGGCGACCGATAAGCTAGATTCCCAATATATTAATAGCTTGTACTTAGCTGTAATTGCACGTGATTAGAACTTTCTTGATATATTCTGGAGCGTTTGCTGGTTCAATAAAGATGGTTGCTATGCGTCCAGCATCCGGCTCGAAGCACCATTTATGTGCGAATTGTGTTAGTTTTCAACACTCCGAACACCAATTTGTGTACAGATCTTTTCGCAATTGCGATTAACTTTAAAACTCCGGTTAATATTCCGATTTAACTTATTTATTTATTTAATATTAATTTTATTTTACAAAGTTTTTATTGAGTGCTTACTATTCGGCTTTCTAATCTGAAGTAAAAAAGACTAGAATTTTTCGAGCAAATTACAAGAAAAGGTTAACAGCGTAAAATGATAAGGAAGTTTGAGATATAATTCAGCATCTACCTACTATGCAACCTACTTTAAATATTTAGCTCTTGTTTGTGATTGAATTTTGACGTTTACATTTAAAGTTTTCTGTAAGTAAGCAAACAATGGAATATTAAATAATTACAATTATTCTTCTTTTTTGGATGCCGGCTGACGACGATTTTCTGGACAAGATAGATTAGATAGATTAGATAGATTAGATATATATGTAGATATATATCAAGTAGAAAACGGCTGTAGTGATTTTCATGAAAATCGCTAAAATGGAACTCTTGACTACCAGAAATCGATAACAATTGGTCTCGTTTCCAGGAGAAATCATTTACATAGTCCTACGATATGATCTATATTAAATTTTTTTCTCATCACAAACGAGTTTAATTGAAGCTGCAGAAATGGAGTTTTTGAGTAGTAGAAATTGAGTGCAGTGCATACCATTTTATGGAAATTTATTTAAGGGGTCTTTCGGTGGCACTTGGACCTCTTTTTTCAATTATTTTTCATTTCAAGCAGATTAGACACAAATTGAGTCTTTTCTAGTACAACAATTCGATTGTGATTAGTCCTGATTTTGGTATAATCTCTTAGGGTATCTCTGGTGGAACCCAGGTTTTCCTTTTTATTTTTATTTCAGCTAGCACGATTTTAATAATAATTTTTGTGGGGTGTTTTCGAGTACCAGAACATGAATACAATGGACTTGCATTTAGGAAAAATTAACTTCATCAATTAAGTTTTGTCAGTTTTCACGATTTTTAAAAGTTAGCGAAGGTTTGATTTAAAATACATTGAAATTGATTTCGGAGTGAAAATTTCGAAAAAGAAATTTAAGAAGTCCTTCGGTGGAGCCCAAAACTCTTTTTTAGAGCAAGATTTAAATAAAATTAGGGTGATAAGTCGGAATTTTGTAAAAAAATTACTTTTAGTTAAAACTTGGTAGTGATTGGCTGTAACGTAAATAATTTTTTGTATATGGGTTCGTAGATAAGGCCCGATTTTCTATTAAAATCTATTTATAAAAATCAGTGAATCGTGAGTTCAACAAATTCCTGAAATAAATTATAAATCCGACTAACTACTACTTCGAAAAGTACCGTCAATTTAGTAGAGTGAAGCATAGAAAACGATCGTCAATGAAAATTTAAAAAAAATTAATACGTTTTTGGTGTAGATATGCTAATTTATCAAAATATTATTTTATTGTTTTATATTCAGAATTAATGAAGCAAATGATATTTGATGAGACGATGTATAATGTTTGATCTTAACACGGTATTACAATAATTAAAAATTGCGATTAATGGCACAAAAACCTTTGGCCGATCGATGCTTGGTGTTCCATTAATACAAATAATTTCCAACCATAATTTCGAATGTAATTCACAATCATTATGCAAGGAAGGTGAACTGTGCAAGATAGAAAACTGTGCAAGGTATAAATATAAAAGAAAATGTTTTAAAAATTATCTAAACAGTGGCACTATTCCGACTTACCCTGCGAATAGGGAATTGTTACAAATATTTTCATACCATTTTTGTCTAAATTGTATTTTCTTGCTTACTGAGGGAATAAGTTTTGTGTAAATATTTTCGAACAAAGTTTAAATGGGAAAATATTTTTCCTTATAACAATTTTGTGGAACAACAATTTTCCAATTAACTTTGTTTTGAAACTTTTTGCACTAAACTTATTCTTTCAGTTGGCCAGAAAAACACAATTTAGACAAAAACGCTATGAACATATTTTTAACAATTCCCTATTCCCAGAGAAAGCCAGAATAGTGCCACAGAAGGAGAAAAAATTATATAAATTAAAATTAATAAAAAATAATAGTAAGTCCAGTTTAGCGGTCATTGTAAAGATCAAATAAACAACATGATTTTCAAAAGGTTTTATTTTTTAATAGGGATGTAAAATTGAAAGGTTTTAGAAGGTGCAAGCCAAACATCGCTGGAACACTTCTATATTCTCTGGAAAATATTCCTTTAAATAGTTTGCATTTTCCAAAAAAAAAAAAAAAAAAATTATAAGATAACCCTTCCTTTCAAAACTGCAACACTTTTTTACGCGATTACGTAGACGACTTTACTGATTATTTGGTTGTCAATTAATCTTCATTATTATTTTTGCTTACAAAATTATTAAAATATTATAAAAAAAGAAATTTGAGTTATTTTGGATGGTAGTCATATATTCTTTTTGCATCTACTTTTTACTTATACCAAGACGTTGGAAGTTGAAATAATTGAAGATTTGATTGTTTAAGTCAAAAAAATCTGCCATCTGCAGCTAAAACTAATAAATTCCCAGGTGAAGACATAGCAGTGCCACTTGTAACTTAGTTTACCTTTAGATACTTTTCAAAACATGTTCGTGTATGCCATGCCGGAAAGTCATTAAATAACGCAAAATGGATTTTTAATCATCCATTACGATCGGTGATGACAATGAACACAATAATGTCCCGCTATCTGGCATAAATTCGTCCTCGATTCAGCATGAAACTACGTAAGGTAGAACGAGAATCGCGAACCGCGAAAGAGTTGAGAGTGCTTCGGCCCAAAACAGATTACAAAAATTAAATCATAATGTTCGTTTATACATATATCTTGTACAGTTTTTCTCTACGAAGCCGCCCACTCATAATATCCACCAACAGTTTCGAATTATCATGCAAATCAAGTATTACACAAATTAGTACTAGAACCAAGCTAGCTAAAGATTACGCTCTCAAACAGATTTTCGAAATATACCGTACAATCCTAATTTTAAGTAACGCCTGTTGCAGGTGTGTCAGTATCTTTCTTATCAAACTCTTTACAACGATCCATAATAATAAAGTCTGTTTATCAATTCAATCAACTAACGTAACAATATTGGACTGGACTGTAATTAATTTTTGTGAAATATTTTTTAAATAAATTATTAAAAATGAAATAAATAAGTGCAAACAGAATTTTAATTTATTTTTTAAATTAAAAATGCAAATAATATATTTTGGTTGATTGCTGTTCTGTATGGACCCCGGTCGAAATGCCAGAATATGATAAAATGTAAATGCAAGACGTCGTCTCCCTGTAAAATCAATACACATTTGTTCCAGATATAATTGTACCAAAGGTTAAATATTCTCTATCGTTCAAATATTTTATTGCAGTTTTAACTTTTAAGAAGGAGAAAACTCATATTTTAGCTCAAATTCATTCCGTTTATATAATTTGGCATGTGACATTTTGAGACTTTTCAATTGCGAATAATTCCAATTTGGTAAGCAGAATTCAAATTATTTGATTAGAAAAATATTTTATATGGAAATTTCTTCAAAATCGATAAAAATTGCATGTATACACCCTACCAAAAAGTGAATAAATTACAATTAGTAAATTTGGGTCGAATAAAATCCATATTTAAAATAAAATATTAAAGAAAAATAATTGAAACAAAATTAACTTCATTTTTTGTGCAACTTACGTAACGCTTCTACTTAACAAAGTTTCCCTATTATCATCAAAATTTAAATTCAATGGAAATTATTAAAAGTTATTAAAAGTTTTACAAAGCAACGAAAACAAATTAAAATTGTAAAATTAATTTCTCATCAATTTTTCATTAATTTTGTTTTATAAATCAATATACACAACAATTTATTACTAATTGATACCTACGTTAATTGTTACTATAGTACAGGGTGTCTCTATATAATAAGAAAATAAATTGCATTTTAGAGCTAAAGCAGTATTGTGTTTAGGTCGTTTAGGGACGGACGCACGGTATGCACAAATACTGATTTGATTAATTTTGCTTCGATTATATCGTAGTTTAAGATGTCCCCAGTCATAACCGTTTTCCAAAATAAATTAATGAAAAAAAAAATGTTTTTGTGTATATCGTTTCAGGGTATTAAATACAAATTATTTCCAATTAATGTAAATTATTGCTAAAAATCAATTTAAACTCCTGTTTTACTTGGTAACACACTTCCTTTGAGGTAGACGCAAATTAATCAAACATTTTTCAAAATAATTCAAACACATTTCAAACCAAATTTAATTGGTTTAATTAATTTCAACATCTTTATTGATATTTATGTATAGATAGTTTACGATATTATTCCGGAGACGTGTAAGATTATTTTTTCGAAATACTACTGCGAAATCTTACATTAAGACAGTATGGTGAATAAAATAGCTTTTCAAAATTTTAACTATGTCAATGAAATCGGAATACGAATTTTGCTGATTTTGAACCAATTTAATTCCATGAACCGCCATTTGCTCTCGCTTGGTAAGAATCCGTATGGTTTTGGACTAGGCTAACTCCATGTTGTTGCTATTGGACCAATTTATCATTCTGTGTATTGCGTTATGCGCTTTTTTCTGAATACTTAGTCTTTAATGGCCGGCAAATAGCATGATAGTGTCGTCTGCGAATACTACTTATTGGACATTATCCTGCATGCTACTGTTAAAAAGTATAACCCAAGGTGAATGAGCCAAAGATTGAGCCTTGGGTTTATTTTTGCTTCTGAAGAACATGATATGGTTTGACACAACGAAATAGCTGATCTGTTAGAGAAATAACTGTAACTGATCTTATCTATTATATTAAACGAACAATTATTGTATATCTATCTGTAAATTTTTTCTGGAAAACGGCGCCATAATTTTTTCTGAAAATTGGCATACAACCATTTTCCGGTGTGAAAAACGATCTAAATAGGTCACGACTTCGGGAAAACTCGTTTAGGGCCTTAATTTTGGAAAAATATTTTTCATTTGAAGGACGTCACAAATACTTGGAATAGTTATGAGATACATTTTTCTGAAGATGTGTGTCTGTACTAAATATTTTAGAAAGCACATTACAATTTAATTTGATTGTCGATAGTATAGAATAATTTGTCGGTATAAATATGCAAAAAGGTTTGAATCCCATCTTATATCAAAATTATTCTCCGCAGATTAAAATTGTTTGTCTCCAAAAGCTGGTCAAAATCTTGCATATATGAAAATCAAGGTCTATCATATTAAAATAAAAGTTTTATTATAAAAAAACACGAAGACAAAATATTTTTGGCACTAAATTTGACATTTAGTTTTTCATCGGAAATTATTGTATCAAAAACCAAACATAATAACTTTTGTAAAATAAAAATAAATAATAATATGCCAAGTAATAAAAAAACTTAAATTTAAAATAAAGAAATGTAAATGCGTAATTTAGATATTTCGGAGGGTAACACGCCTGGTTGTTACCGAATTATGAAACAACGTAGTTAAATCAAAAAATTACTGGGGAAAAAGCTAGACAAGAAGTACACATTCCTCGAGTTACGCTCGACTCCAGTAAAGGTCAACTTGGATGTACAATACAACGACATTAATTTCCGCTTCGACCAGCGTTTGCGATCACCGTGCATAAATCTCAAGAGCAAACGTTCGAATTTGTTGGAGTCGACCTTCGTACACCTGTCTTTAATCACGGTATGTTGTATGTATTATTTTCTCGTGTTAAACGACAAAATGAACGTCGACCTGAAAATGAACGTCGACGTATAATGTTGTGTTAAAAGAAGTATTGAACGCTCCTGTTAAAACTTCTATTAAGTCTTGATAGTGACAACGACGTCGGTTACCTCGGCAACATCGATTTTTATGTCTCAGCCCAATAAAATAAAATGAAATTAAAGTTATTATGCGAAAGAATTTAAAAAACTATCATAGTTTTCACCGAGCAAGCTCGGTCCCCTAGCACTAAAGATTAAATGGACAGTTAATATTTCTTAACTCTTTCATTATAGTAGGCCACCACGTACACACTTTGGATTTGACTCCTAAACTACATCGACCATTTGCATTATAGCGTCCTCTGTAGACCTCTTTCCTCTGAACCCGAACTGTTTATAGCTGTACCTTCCGCTACCCTGGAATATGTTCAACAACCTGCCGGTAATTTCTCATGAAATTTACCTACGACCGGTAGCTACATGATTTGCCCGCATGGTTTATGGGATCGGTCTGTTCTCTACTCGTATCACTGTAATTTTTGATGATTACTATATACTTTGCCGTTGTTTCAGCACTTTAAGAAATATTCCTTTATCCAAACAAGCATTCAGAAATCTATTAATTCTTGGTCCAACAATTTTCCTAGATGTTTGAATTACCTCGACCTCCATGTTATCGTGGCCTGGAGCTCTACTTTAATTTGTACACGAAGCCACACGGTTTTACACTAACAGGTTCCGTGAATGGCACCTTTGCGAATGAATATTCATTCATGAATATTCATGTGTCATTGCTGTTTCTGTATTGTCGTCGTATCCGGTAATAAAACGTGCTGACGTAACCATGCCACCTTCTCTTTCTATTACTGCGTAAAGTTCTTGCGCATATAGAAAGGTGGCCAATGTATAATGTTTCAAAGATTGCCTGATCTCGTATTCAACCGATTTTTTATTTTACATGTTTATCTGTATAATCCTCAATTTGCAAAAGCATGTTGAGTTAGTTGACGTAAACTGTCTTTTTCATAAACAACATTCTGAACATGTCCAGAAGGTCATTGGGACATTTTATTTTAGCATGTTTGCAGTAGACAAACTTTAATGTCTCGTTGCCTTCTTTGGACAGGTCTTTTGTTCATATTCAGAATCACAGCAGCGTTCACAAATTTAATTTTTTCTTTTGCAAAATTGTGTGATGTGCCCAACTGCGTGACAGTTCAAGCGCCTGGTGACCCAATAAAGTGTTGCACTCTGCATCAGAACCAACCAATATATATTCTGCGATGTTTATTAAGATATTTGACCAATTGATCATCGCGTCATCTCTAGGCTCTGTTTTGAAACTGAGTTTTACATCCTCAACTTTTACTGGTGCACTGTTCTGATTGACAATTGCCGCCTTAAGGTCGTCGATTGGTGCATCTCTTAATGTTTTAGAAGAATATGCGAGGCGACTTCTTAGTCGATAGCGTTTCTACCTAACTAAGAATACCAAGTCTTTCGACTTCGCAGTTTCGATCAGCCCTCCTTTTACTGCTGGGTTTGTTATTTTCCGCAACTAACTTCTCACGTCTCTATTTGGGAAGGTGAGAGTCATTTGAAAGATTTTATCCTACCGGAAACTTATTTTGAGTAGACATAAACAATTTATGACCCCAGGCACTTAGGATTGACGAATTTTGAATAAAATTACGAATTTTTAAATATTATATAGAAAATTATCAGATATCGTGTTTCTGTGAATTTCCCTGGTATTCCTAAACGCCGGCCATCCTAACGGAAACTTATTTTGAGTAAATCATTCTATAGGAGATACGTCGACTACTCATATAGACAACGTCTGCACCTATATATACTGTTAATTCGTGCCAGTACTCTTTGAATATATTTCTAACTTCTGAGTAATCTCTTTAAAAACGGTGAAAAAAATTCGAACCAAAAGGGTGCTCCAAACTTTACGCGAGATTTGAATAAAATAGAAAACACAGTTTTTTTTAATATGACTGGATTTCCATGACGCAGCGTTGAATTTCCATCTTCAATAAACAGATGGATGTGAGTTTGTTGACATAGACCTCATATGGGGCAGTTATGATCACCGAATCGTCTTATTGAAGTCACACGTCGCCCACATAAATATCATCCTATTTAGGCAGAAAGAAGTCCGTTATCATATTGCGGTATCGAGCATCAGTAACAGTAACTGCTGGACAAGCCTCATTTTAAAAAAAATTATAGTCTAATCACCCCTCCAACCCAAAATTCGCCAAGTTGGGATGCATTTGATTTTAAACAATTACATGTGGGTTCTCTAAATTATAAATGCGGAATTGTGGCGATTAATGAAGCCCCAAGGAGAAAATGAGCTCATCGAGCAGTCAGACTACCATTATTTTCCAAAAATTGTTCAACAATAAAAAAGCGTTGTTGGTAAATATTGGGACACATTTTAAACTTATTAGGCAACTAGAACAACCAGACAATAACCTTATAGCTAGACAATAACTGCACTCGCGAACAACTAAATCGACTCCAACATCAGCGCGTACAAAAAAGCGTAATATTTTAAAATGGCAGCACTTTTCAAACTAAAACATTCGTAGCAAAATATGATGTTTCGGTAAACATTTGGAGTACTGCAATCTCCTGTATAATACCAGGTTGATCAATATTTACCATCAGTTACGTTTCATACGCTGACCTAACCAAATATCTACCAGTTTCATTCGTTGTTTCTTCAAAATTATCATTCTAGAAAAAGCCGCGCAAGTTGCTGCTTTTTTGCAAGAAAGGCGCAATCAACGAAAAGTCGCTCGTCAGCTAAACATAAAATAGTGTTATCAGTGTACATCTGAGTGGGACGATCGATTTGTAGCCACAATTTCATTTTGAAATTGCCATCTCACGGGCGTCGATGTGCAGCATTAGTTTTTGCAATAACAAGAACCTTAAAGGAAGCCAACCTTACTCCAAAACAGCCCGATAGAGGCCCAAAATTGACAGTACATCACTACAAAGAGCGATTCCAACTTACCCGGAAACACATCAATTGGACCACCAAGCCATGGGGGTCTGTTCTATTCACTGGCGAGTGCAGAATAGTTTTCTATTTTACTAATAGGAGACCGATATTCACGAGAGCGATTTTCGCTTTGCTGTTTTGCTGAAACAGTCTCCTTCATTTTTATAGTCCACATCGGCTAAGAAAAAGTGTTTTTACTATTCACCGCTAGGTGACGGAAAATCAAATTGTTGTGTCTCAATTTTTAAGCAAATTAATAATTTTACGCAGAAATTTTTATGAAAAATCAAAGGATTTATGAAGCAGAATAGAAAATATATGTTTAAACGTATATTGAAACGACAAAAAAAATGTTTTTAAAAAACGGTTTGCGTATGTACAAGGAATTTCAAAATATGTATACTAAAATTACCATAATCAATATAATGCAAATATATGGCAAAACAAAATAGAATCACCAGCGCTGGCGGTACTCCATATACATTTTCAAATACATTTTAAGGTGAAATGTTTTAATTTTTTTTTTAACAAAAATGCTAAACCCCTTTTCTCTGTTATTTAGGGTTATGTTCTCATGAAAATATTCACGAACATAAAACTCATAACTGAGTACAGATTTTGTTCGAAAAATGAGACTTGAGAGTTGGGAGTTTTGTGCTGTTTATGGCTTACGTTGGGTATTCAAAACTTGATCGTCTTAAAAGGTTTTGCATTAAACAAGTGGAGGATAGACAGAACGGCGACTAGTAGGAAGATATATACTAAGATGCGTAATAAGGTTACCACACATATCCGTTCGAAGACGACTATTTACCTTAATATTGTGTTTAACTCGGAACTGTTACAGAAAACATTTTGGAGTACAATTAATAAGTTAGGTTGCGGTAACAAAAAATAGAATCAGGATTGCTTGTTTTCTGCTAGGGAATTGTCTAGGGAGTTTTCTAGTCATTTATCTCACTCCCAGCATCATAACATTTGGGAATCTATAGGTGATAACACGGCCAGTTCTGTATTTTCATTCAAGTGTGTTAACATACTCCAACGTAATAACGTTGGAGAAAACTGTTAGTTTAGTGAGTGCAAGTGTTGGTCTTGATGTTATACCCATTAAATTTATTAAAATTATTTCTTCTGCTGTCGGTTGCTTTCTTTTGTTTATCATGAAAAATATCATTACTTAGTCATCTTTTCCTGAGGCGTGGAAGGGTGCTAAACAGATTCCACTTCTGAAAAGCAAAAATTCTGCCACTCTGTTTGACTTCCGGCCTATAAGCATTCTCCCTTCTTTATCAAAGATTACTTTTCATTTAAATGATTTTAACCTGTTAGCTTAGATCCTTATCAATCAGCATACATGGAAAGGACATGTGTATGTCTATATTAAATATTGTGGATGTAATACGGCGGTGTGCTGATTCTCAAAAGGCCACTATTTTAGTTTTACTCGATGTTTCGAAGGCATTCGATTCTGTCGATCTTAATCAAGAAATTACATAGTAACTTCCAATTTTCACTCTCCGCCTGTAAGCTTATTGAAAGTTATTTATCAGGCAGAAAGTTTGCTGTCTTTAGTTCCGACACGTTCTCGTCCGACACAACCTCGTGCGGTGTACCACAAGGCTCGGTACTAGATCCGTTGCTCTATATTAATGATCTACCAAAAGAGTTAATTGGTTGCAGCTACCATTTATTTGCTGATGACGTACAGGTTTACGGTAGTTGCTCGCTAAGCAGATTGAGCGATGGCACAAGTAATATAAATGATAACATTTTAGTTATTCAAAATTGGGCTGCGCGGGACAATTTACAGTTAAACCGGTGTTGAAGTATTTAACGTTAATAAAAAGTGTAGCTACACATTTTAACGAAAAGTGTAGACACAAAATGTGTAGCTACACAAATTATCAAAAAATGTAGCTAGAAGAGAAAAAACAGTTAGAAATTTGAAACACGTCGTTTAATTAAAATTATTTATTAAAAATAAAAAATAAATATTGAGAATCACAGTAATACAAAAATACATTTTTTTACATATTTTATAAACAAAATTGTTTAAAGTGTTTTAATTTAAAAAACCATCGCAACAATGATTGCCAAGTATGGAATTTTGTGTTTTTAATTTGGGATGGTGTTCGGAATTTGTAAAAAAAAATTCAAGACAATTTGCATACTGTGATTGGCGATATGAGCCTACACCTATTTATTGCTTTTAACTTGGGATGGTGTCTGAAACTTTTAAAAAAAATTTCAACACAATTTCGATGTTGTGATTGGCGTTATGGCCCTACATGTGGAAGAATATTTGGACAAATTCACTTAAATCTATAATAAATCAAAAGAATTGGCCAAATATGCTTCCACGTGTAGGGCGGTAACGCCAGTCACAACATGTATATTATCTTGAAATTTTTTTTACAAATTCTAGACAACATCATAAGTTAAAAACATTAAGTTCTACACTTGGCAGCCATTGTTGCGATGATTTTATGAATTTTTAATAATTTAAGTGAATTTGCAAAAATATGCTTCCACGTAAGGGCCATAACGCCAATCACAACATGCAAACTGTCTTGAATTTATTTTACAAATTCCAGATACCATACTAAGTTAAAAGAACTCAATTCCACACTTGGCAACCATTTTTGCGATGATTTTTTGAATTTTTAAAGATTTAAGTGAATTTGGCCAACTTCCACGTGTATGGCCAAAATTTTACAAATTTCATTGTTGCTATGGTTTTTTAAATTAAGTACTGTAAACAATTTGGTTTATAAAATATGCATATACACTATTTTTGTATAACTGTTATTCTCCATATTTATTTTTTATTTTTTATAAATAATTTTAATTAAACGACGTGTTTCAAATTTCTAACTGTTTTTTTTTCTATTCTAGCTACGCTTTTTAATAATTTGTGTAGCTACACATTTTGAGTCTACACTTTCTGTTAAAATGTGTGGCTACACTTTTTAATAACGTTAAATACTTCACACCGGTATCAATTGTTAGTTATAAGCAAGGCTTTTATACATCCTCCTCGACATCCTCGTCGATTACAGTAGGTAATGAAAATATTCTTTTCGTTGATTGTGTTAATGACTTGGGTGTCTTAATTAATAAATCCTTATCGGGATGAGCATGTTAATGCGATTTGTAGTAAAACCTTTATGAAAATTTGAAGTTTATGGAATGTTACTGATTTTGCATCAACCGAGCTTAGACGTAAATTTTTTCCCCACGTATTCCCACTTTTTTCCTATGGTGATCTAATATGCATGTGTCGTGGGGAAATTAGATGCTTGCGTGCTCCTGGCATACGTCGTGGAACAGAAAAAATCAAAAGCAAGTAGTAATAATAACTGAAATTAAATTAAGTCGACCAGAATTTTTCAAACGAAATTTGAGGAAACGTAATAAATTATTATAACCAGGTGTATCCATCAGGCGGCGGCCGAATCTCCCCGAGTGACAAGTCCCAGTCTGCTGAAGAGACCCCGCGAATGACCCATAGACCCCGAAATACCGATGCCCAGCCACACTGAAGGAGTATTTGAGGGTAGGGACGTCTCTTAAATAAACTAGACCTCTCTTCACCCGGAGAGACCTTCAGCTAATCCTCTATAATTCACACTTAGACTTCATGAGACCGCCGAATTGCCACGAAGACGCCGTTTGGGTTTTACGGTCGTCCCCGAATGGACGACTCATACACCGGACTCACCACTCTGACCCTGTGGATGTCCTGCCAAGGGGATGATGGGGAGTGTTATAAGCCCAGCTTGTTAATAAACCGATAAAGAATGAAAAACCCCACTCATCATGCTGGCCCGAAAAATTATACTCCATTTTAGGAGTTATTTTGTTTGTTATAGTGAAAAAACTAAGAAAAAAAGAAAAATAATAAATCTAATGCCGCCGTAATCGCAGTGCGAATTTTTAATTAATAAACAACAACGACAGGACTAAAGAGAGAGAACAGAAATAAATAACTACAGCTTAAAAATGGCCGAGCGAGAAAACAAACAAGAAATGGAATCAAAAAAAATTATTGTCGAAGAACGAGATCATTTTGAGGGCGAAACCAACGTGTGTGCTTCCGCCCGTGTCGAACATACGTAATGGCGCTCGATTACACAAAATATTCAATAAAAATTTTAAAAAAATCGAAAAATAAAATAAAATTAAAAATTGAAAAATAGAAATTTAAAATGCATTTACTTTAATGAGAAAAAAATAAAAAAAACCAAAAGAAAGTATTAAAAGCAATAAAAAATAAAAAAAAAATGTACCTTTTGATTTTATTAAAGGTCCCGCAGCAATGGGTTGTGGGCGTTTTCTTACCGTTGTTTCAAAATAAATGTTAAGCATCTACCCGCCTTCAACCAAAATAAAACGACTGGCCTCAACTGGCCGCCGTCAATGTGGGGCGTCTTTCCGCATTTGGTTAAATAATTCTGCAAATGGCCAGTTGGCCTCCTGTAACGTTGGGTGTCCTTCCGCCTTTAAACCGAGGATATTGTTGGGCATCTTCCCGCCTTTAGATAAAATATATTTTGCAAATGTCCGGTTGGCCACAAGTGGACCTACGGTTGGGCTTCTTCCCGCCGAAAACTATACACGTTGTCCGACCTACCGTGCGTTGGTTCGATGTTAACCAAAATGTTGGGCGTCCTTCTGCCTTTACCATAAACAACAAGATGTGCCAAACCCTTGCTGGAATAAATTGTAATCCTTACTCCCCACTGATTCAAATTATGTCCGTATTCTTGGTATACGAGACTTAAAAATTTTCTTTTCAAAACAAAAAATCAAAATTATTAAAAATATAATTTATTTTATTTTTAATTAGAATGGATACACATCCAACTGTATTTCCCAAAGTCTGAGCTCTAAACTGTCACAAAAGTATTCAACACTCGAGTTTTTCACAACTTTATACTTGACCGACTTATAAAACAAATTTGACGCGACGTTTTTATATCCCAAATTAGACTAAAAAATTCTCACACCAAAAATAGAAAAATATTTTTTTCTGGGTTTCGTATGCGTCACTTGCACACACTTTCTCCCCCGCATCAGTTGCACGCACTTAAACAAGAAAAGTCGACAAAAATACCCGTCTATAGCGTGGTCGTTCGCACAAAGCGATCGTGAATATTTTAATCAATCTCCATAAAATCAAGCTTTTGACGTCTATTCAACAACAGATGGCAAAGCCATCAAGAAAAGGTCACACAATCGATAAAACGAGATTACAAATTCGAAAACAAAATTAAATAAGAAATAACTCCTCAAAGCCGTAACAAACCACGCCAACAGAACGCTAAAAATTTTCATTTGAACACTTTTCTGGTCCAAAGTAAGCAAACGAGGCACTCAACACGCCGACAGCTTTTTCATGCCTAAATCATGATTCAATATGTGACAAACACATTCTTTGGACATATTTGTAGCATCGTCTGTCTCTCTAACTTTAATTCGACGGTTGCCTAGCACTATTTAATGAGCTTGAGCGATATTATCGTCAGTAGTTGCAGTTTTTGGACGTCCCGAACCATGGCCACGTTTAAATTCAGTAGCCTAAAATTTCACAGTGATAAATAATGGTGCAGACTCTCCGTACACAGCGTCAATCTCGTCGTGGATTTGCGTAGATGTATTCCCTTTTAAAAGTAATTATTGAATGACAGCGCGATACTCGATTTTTTTCTATTTTCAGAAAAATATTTACATCGAGTCGACAGAACTGCTAAAATTTCAGTGAGTGACCTTTCAACGTAAGTGCAAATGCATTCCCCTCCCCACTAATGTTAATAACATGTTCATGTAGAGGTCGGAAACTTTTCAGACAACCCTCGGAGTCAGTAGCACACCATAAATTTTTAAAGTCTTTTTAATGTGAAATATGTCCAGGTTTGTAACAGTACTGTTTATAACACTCCTCTGTAACTACCCTAAGTTTATATTTTTATAGTAGCTGATATCATAATCCTTATGCCTAACCACCATAAGAGTCGTAACTGGCGTCAATAGCACTCAACAGTAAAATGTTTTCAATTTTTTAACAAAAGTGTGAGAAAACCTCCCCGTAACAACCCTTGGTTTATGTTTTTGTGGAGCTGGGATCATAATCTGTGTACATGAGCACCATACGAGTCGTAACTGGCGAAATGTAAGTACCCTGGGTTCATGTTTTTATGGTAGCTGAGATCATACTATATGTAAATACGTAAGGAACATCATAATTAGCGTCAGTGGCACTCCAAAATTTTTTAAAGTCATTTTAATGTGAAATGTGTAGTTTTTTTTTAAACAAAAGTGTTAGAAAGTGCCTCCTTTTGTTTCAGAAATTATTTAATATTTCATAATACTTTCTGCTGACAATTATTGATTTGATTAAACACTTTACAGGGTCCTCCTTTTTTCAAAAAATTTCAGGTGAAAACATTTCTTTTTTGTGATATTGATGCCTCTAGCGGTGAACAACAAAAACCGGGCTAAAACTTAAACCATTATCTTTTATTTTTTCTGTCTTCGCTTTACCTTGCATTCATTTCAGGGGCGGTATGTTGTACCATCACTTCGAATCGGAATTCGAAAAAAGTCGAATGGCGGTATGTTGTATCATTTTCGAAAAGCAAAAATGATACAACTTGCACTTTTTCGATTCGACTTTTTTCGATTCGATTTCGGACCAAAACAAATTCTTTCGGTAAGCCACCCACGAACCTAAACATTTCATTCCCACAACCAATCGAGTTTTATTATTGCCCAAATGTTGTCAATATTTTTTTCTGAATCAGCTTCGTTTTTTGGGTATTTAACCAACGTTAAGAATTTTTAAAATAATTAAAAAATTACGAATTATGTTTGTATCTAAAAATGTTCTATGCTTGCAACAAGATTTTTCCGTATGCGCTGTGAGAAAAAAATACGATTACATTACAAAATGTATACCCTCGTTGGTTGGTATAAAAATCAACCTGTTTTTCAATTAATAAAAAAATAAAATTTATGCCAAAACATTTCTCCTATACAATAATGTGTAACACTTACCCGCGGTGATTGTAATACTAAAAGAACATTGTAATTTTTAAATTAACGATACAAAGCATTTACACACTGTAATTAGGCATACATAAAACACCCTATTTAGAAATAATTCATAAACGAGAATATCATTAAAATTTAATTAAATACTGAAAATATTTTTGAAAGTCAGAAACCACATGAATGAATTTATTTTTATTAGACAACAAACAAATTATGTAGTATGATTGTACATGTTATCATCTAACAATTTCTATATTTCTAACCACAGGTATTTCATTTATGTTTTTCAACATTTTTTCCCCTAAATATGTATATACATATTCCGGATAACCAACTATAAGAGTGACCATTAACCAGGGTAAAATAAAAACTCGTGTATAACATATATATGTTTTATGTTGCGAGCTATGGAAATAGTAAAACGATCCTAGATTCCCTATATACCATAAATTATTGACGCACAAAAAACCACTTCATAAATCATCATTAAAACATAGAAACATGTTTTACATACATACCCCACATATGGACCTCTACAGGAACTTTATACTAGTTATGTACGGTAAACATATTTCCCTATATCTGCTCCATAATTTAATAAAACATTTTCATCATGATGCTTGAAAGCAATCATCAATCGACAACAAAAATTTGGTCTGAGCATATAGACACAAAGAGATGTGTTGTACACAAACACATATATTCTTGTGCACCACCATCATACATGTATAATGTAACAAAAATAAAATTAATGTTTACCGCAGAGGAAAATTTTAAATAATACCGAGTAGCATTCAAAGAATTTGTACACAAACAATAAAAACATATTACGAGTTTTCAAGAATATTTTGTATATGTACTGTCAAAAACATTTAAATTTAGTTGTTACCAGTAAATATCACAAATGATAATCCAAAGATTTCGCGTACCACATATACAAAATTATTATTTTTGGTTTTGTTTTTATTGCGTACGATTGTTGAAGTACACACAAACACAAAAATTATAAAGAAAAGCTCTGTAGTATCATTATAATGAAAATATAAACATGACGTGACAACCAAAAATGAAAATAAACCAGAACGAATTTTCATTATGTTCGAATATTATTTTTTTTGCTGTACGCCTGGAAAAATGCGGCGCACATAATCAATTATTTTTCGTATTTGGGGCCATGGTGAGAGTTATTTAATGTACGAAATTAATAGTTGGGAGGCATGATAAAGTGTTAAGACTATATACAAATCTAATTTACGTACTTCACACGAATCAACTTACCACAAAAGTCCGAATATTAAATCCATTCTAATTCGTCTCTTACTATATGTAATGCGGCCATTAGTTTTGATGATCCAATTTTGAGCTTTTTGCGAATATTTTTTTTACTTTTTACACACACACATATACACACAATAGTTTTGGATTATTAATCAACCTGATTTACCTGAAAGAGAAAAAAAAGGTGTTTATTAGATGAATCCTTTCCGTTTTTATTACGGAATATTCGTAATGTAGCAGAAAAAGTTGTTTAATAGAGCTAAACGAACATTTTCAAGGGAAAAGCGCGATATTTTCTCACAAAACATAGTGAAATATGTTTCTTTATTTTCTAAATTTTTTTATCGTTGTTTACGTGTTTTGTTGAAGCATAATGATGAAAAATGTTTTTGTGTTTTTCTTTGTGATATAAAAATAAGGTAAACAACAAATTCAAAATAAATTCGTTTCCCTGTGTTATCATTAGAGCTACGTCTTATAATAAACACAATTTATTCTGGATACCCAGTAGGTCTAAGTAAAAGTACTTTTATTTTGAAATTATTAATAAAAACTAATTGATGTGCAACTTCGTACGTTCGTAAGGCGGTTATGGTAAACAAATTATTTAACCAGTTAAAATTTTACGAGTTATAACCATTCGATAAATTGTTTTCATGGATTTGATAAAATATAGAGCGATTTTTAAAATAAATAAAACTTTAAAAATTAGTTTAACAGTACTATCGTGTCCATTGGTTTGCCTGGCTTCTGTTGGTTGATTGGGGGTGGGATTTGAAAGAAGGGATTTTGATATACACCCGGAAAAGAAATAGGATAGAAAGAAACGAGAAATAAGAAAAACTGCCTTGTCATAATATAATAATGCAACATGTTAACGAATTAGATCCACATTTGAATATTTATTGGTTTGTTTGTGGAATGCTCAATTTAAAATAAAATTCGTTTTGTTTAACTACCAAATAAAAATAAATCTTAGTTGAGAAAAAAACACATTGAAATTTAATTAGTAACCTGAATTTATAAGTAGTTTGTTACAACTCCTTTCGGGGTCATAACAATCACTTGCAATCATTTTTTTCTATTTATTTCTAGAAATTTCGTTACCATCGAATAATTACTGCATTTTACTGATGGCATTGCCATCAACCCTCGAGCATTGTCACTAAGTTTTATTTTGTGAGTGTGAATTGGCCTTTATACTCTGGTTCAAGTTGTGGTTCAATTCATTGCGATAAGGTTATGCTAAGTATTTTGTGGGATCAGAAAAGTGTGGTGTATTATGAGCTGTTAAATCCAAATGAAACGGTTACAGGTGATCGCTACTGACGCCAACTCGACAATTTGGCCCGTGCATTAGACGAAAAACGCCAGCAATAGCGAACAAAAGCTATAAAGTTTTGTTTCATGATGACAATGCCAGACCACATCGTGCAAAAACCGCCCAAAACAAGGTAGAGCAACTCGGTTGGGATCGGCTTGAACAACCTACGTATTCTCCAGACCTTTCACCTTCCGACTACCATTTGTTTCGATCAATGCAAATAGGCACCGCTGACATACGCTTCCGAAACGCCGGAGAAGTGCGAAATTGGATCGATGGATAGCTGGATAGCAATTTGATTTTCTTTCTTTTTTATGAAATCTTGAATAATTTTTCTGTCTTCTAGTTTATTGATATTTATTGCTAAGTTTTCGTTATTACTGCGTCGATATATTCTAGATGTTGGTTTATTAACTGTCTGTCTTCGTCGTCCATAGTACCTGTTATCTATTTATTCACTGTAACTAAAAAGTTAACTAGTCCCCGTTTTCTAATTGTGGTTTAATTCTTTTGAAAGTGACGTTTTAATGTTGTTTCGTTAATTCTAATATTAAGTCTAGTACTGTCGTTTTAAGATCTATTATTAGTGTTTGTAGGGGCTCCAAATCAATTATGTGTAGAGAGAAATTATAATTTCTAGGTATTGAAATTTCGGTTGCCTTAAGAATAGTATAACCCGTGTTAGTCTCTATTTTATCTACTCGTAGCTGTTGCGCATGTGTCTGTGTCATCAGTATCGCTAGTATCGTCATCATTATCATATGGATTTCTGCAAATTTTAACGGTCTTTTAATATTTATTGGATTAACGTTCCTTAAATTATGTTTTCAAAATTTCGGTTGATCTTTGTGACGTAGTGATTTATAATTCTTAATATAACCCTGTTGTTTGTGTTCCTCGTAATCTTCTCTATTTCAATTATATTTTTCTAATCGTTTACTGTGATATTGGTTATTGTACATTTTGATAGCTTCTAGCATTTGAATAGTAACTGGCTTTAAATCTTCTAGGTTTAAAATTCTTAATTTTTCCGTTAAGGAACTATTTAGTCGTTTTACATCTGCATTCTCATACAGTCATACACTGTTGGGGTTAGCTAAATGCAGTTTTACATGCTCTTGAGTTAACATTTTTTAATGTTTATATGTTTGAATTCACTATCGGCAGTAATTTTGGCTATTTTTTTATGGTTAAAGTATATTTTTGGCATTTCGATAATTTCAATATGAGTCCTATTTTCTAAAGGGTATATGCCGTTGCGTATTAGTAAATTTATCTATGAAAATTAAAAATGATTGTTTTCTATTGACGTAAGTATTTATATGTGCGATTTGGTTTTTATCTGTGGGTAATTCAGTTTTTTGAAATTTTGGTTATTACGTATGTCACAGTTATTTGTCACTTTATTAACCATAATTTTTATGTTTTTACTATAGATTTTAAATTTAATATTTTCATATAAAGCTATTATTCCAGGATGGCCTTGGGCGAAATATACTCATTTCACAAATTTGATTGTGGGAAATTCTTCTATTAATTTCATTTGTTGGATTAAATAAAAGTCATGATCTGAAATTTGGGTATATATAGCCACTTTCGAACCTGTTATGTAAGTTTTTAATTTATTTACCAATTCTTCTTTTGGTAAATCTGGCCTTATATGGGTTCTTCGATTCCCTAATATATTTTCATATTCGTCAGTAAAATTTTGTGTAATTATTATTTGCAATTTAAATCGATTTACTACAGTTTCTAAAATTGATATATTATCGTTCTGTTCTTCTTCTTGAGAGTGTATTGTCGGTTGCATTGATATGCTCTCATCTTGTTCTTCATTATTTATCTCATTTGGTAAGGAGAAATTACACCCTTCGCTGAATTGAAATATATATCGCATAATTCACTAATTTCATTTATTTCGTTAATTTCATGTCTATTTGTATTTAACCTACTCAAGAAATCTGCGATCTTATTTTCCTTGCCTTTTAGATAGTCAATTTTGATATTGTATTCCCCAAGTGATAGTATCCATCGCTGGAGTCTTGGATTTAGATCTTTGCCTAGGCCTAGGAACTAAAATACCTTACTGCCCATTCTACGGCTAGTAATTCCTTGTCAGTCGTGCTGTTCTGAGTTCATGGTTATTTAGAGTTCTGCTTGCGTAAGCAATGGGATGGTTATCTTGTAACAAAACAGCTCCAATCGCAAACTGACTGGCGTCTGTATTTAAAACAAATTATTTGTTGAAATTGATGGGATCTTAAAATGAGGTGTGTTGTAAGCAATGCTTTTAATTGTTCAAATGTATTAGGATCTATAGTTTATTAATTTTTGTATCTTTTTTCAAATATTTTGATATCGGTTGTGCTATTTTAGCATAGTCCTTTACAAACTTTCTATAATATGCTGTTATTCCTAAGAAGGATTTAATTTGTCTTTGGGTTTCTGGAAGTTTAATAGTTCTTATATCTAGTATCTTTTTTTCATTGGGTTTTACCCCTTCTGGTGTCAGTGTATGTCCCAGATATTTTGTTTCTTTACAGAAAAAGTTACATAAGGTTATGCTGAGTATTTTGTGGGACCAGAAAGGTGTGGTGTATTATGAACTGGACAATTTGGCCCGTGCATCAGACGAAAAACGGCCAGCAATAGCGAACAAAAGCTATAAAGTTTTGTTTCATGATGACAATGCCAGACCACATCGTGCAAAAACCGCTGAAAACAAGGTAGAGCAACTCGGTTGAGATCAGCTTGAACAACCTACGTATTCTCCAGACTTTTCACCTTCCGACTACCATTTGTTTCGATCAATGCAAATAGGCCTGGCTGTTATACGCTTCCGAAACGCCGGAGAAGTGCGAAATTGGATCGATGGCTGGATAGCTGGGATAGTTGAAGGCTTCTTCAAACGAGGAATCCAAAAACTTCCCAGGAGATGGCAGGAAGTCATAACTAGCGATGGCGAATATATTGGATAAAATATACTGTATCGTTATCTTTTAATAAACATTTCTTTTTTATAAAAAAAAAGTCTAAAAATTAATCACACACCCAGAAGATTATGATCAACCATGTCAAAAGTTTTTTATGTCAACAAAAAGCCCAGCTTAAGAGTCAGAATTATTTAGCGATGCATGCAAATTCAATTAAAGCAGACTCTGTGGAAATCTCATTGCGAAAACCGTGCTGACAACAACGTATAATACCATGTTTCTCTAAGAATACAACCATTCTAAATTTAACAATTTTTTCCACAACAAACATTTTGATAACCGAACTAGCTGCAGCTGGTTCATCGATTGCTAAACCTATATTGAGAGATATTTTGTTGGTTATAGACCTGCAATTTTTATTACATATAAACATTTTCAAATATTTCCAAAACTTTTGTGGTTTTCCATTACAAGCATTACGCTTTGTTGTGTAAAGTTACACTTTGCCCTTCTTATTTAAGTTGCAACCGAAGCTTTAACGGGTACATTCTCGATACCATGTTGCAAGCAAAATTGCAAATTTGCGCGCTGAAAATGTATTTTCAGATTCTCGATCGTTTTTGCAACCGAGTAGTAAGCAAAGCAGCAAAAAAAATTTAAACCAAGTTTTAGAGGTGGCAAATATAAATACCCTCATTCGTGACAGTTTGTTAGTTATTAAAAGTTGTAAAAATGACAAATTTCATCTAAAATTTATTATTGTTTTATTTTCTTTATTGATATGGAGTGGATTATACATCGGAAAAGAAATCAAGTTCCTAGAAAAGTATTTATTGATAGGCAAAATCCTTTCGAATGTATCGATGAAATATTTTTTAAAAGATACCGGTTTACAAAGGATGCCGCTAAATTCATTGTTGAATTGTATTCTACAGAGCTTGTAAGGACAACATTTCGAAGCAAAGCCATTCCACCTTATTTAACGGCAAATATTTATTTTATTTCCACTTTGGAAATTCTGCCAGAAAACTTATTACAACGTTTTATTTGCTAAGGTTCTTTTAAGTTTAAATGTTTCGGGATCTGGGAGTTTCCAATTTGTTTCTGGAGAGCTAAACTACCACCATCTTCCACAGTCAACTGTAAGCAAATTGTTAAAACAATTCTTAACGGTTTTGAATTCGAAAATTAAAGATTTCGTTAAATTTCCTATTTCTTCCGATGAAATACATCTACTTAAACGGGACTTTTATAAGAAATATGGGTTTCCAAATGTTGTTGGATGTATCGATGGGACTCATATTGCGACAAGAAAGCCAAAGGTGGAAGATGCATACAGTTTTTTCAATAGAAAAGGATATTTTTCTATTAATGTTCAAGCGGTAAATATTGCAATTATGTATATGCTTATTTGGGTTGTTATTTATGTAGATAATTTACTTTAGGCATGTGAGTGATTCTAACTATATTTTTACGGACGTTGTAGTACGATGGCCGGGGTCTACTCATGACTCGCATATTTATAAAATGTCAGCGCTATATGCCTTTTTACATTCAGAAAGTTTTCCCGGAATTACGTGGCTTTTAGGTGACAGTGGTTATCCACTGCAGCATTGCATCATGACACCAATTTTTAATCCATCAACTCCCGTCGAAATTATATATAATGATTTTCATAAAAAAACTCGTAAAATAATCGAGCAGGAATTCGGTGTCCTTAAAAGTAAATTTATAATTATATGTAAGAGTGGTGGTTTTCTTTGGTAGGACTTAGAAAGATCGGTTGATATTATAACGTGCTGTTTTATCCTGCATAACATCGCACGAATGAAAAATGAGCCAAACTCAGCCCAAGATGAACCCTCAGATTTAGAAGACGATTACGATAATACGAGTTTTGAACAAGATTTGAATACACAAACTCATATTAGAGGAACAGCCAATCGTAATTTGTTGTTGAATTATAATTTTCAAACTAGAACAAATTAAACAAAACACATTTGAAAATGTTTATTAAATTTATATTAATTAAACTTCAGTCTATGTGTACAGTATGAAATAAAAAAATTATAAAAAATAATTTCTTTTCATTATCACAAAAATAAATTCTACATATAAAATTTTGTAATCTAATTACAAAATTGTGTATCATGTTTTACATAACAATGCACGTGTAATGTGTAATGCAAATCGAAAGAATCAAAAGGTTATGGATCTAAGTATTCGATGCTCCTGAAGGAGTCACAACATGGACCAGGAGACTGTTGAGCTGAGTAGATACTTGTACTGGGAGATCGGCCATATAATCCAGCATCTGCAGCAGAATGTGGCTCCGTTGTATTTGAATTCATACTTTTTTAAATCTCGGCTAACAAATAATTTTGTTTTTCCATTTCTTTAAGTTTTGCCTTGGAAACCAATAATTGTTCTTTCATTAATAGAATTTCACCATCCGCTGCACTTTCCGAAGTTCGAGATGTTCTTTTCTGACGATTGTTTCTATTTTTTGCCCCGCCAAATTCGTAGTTGGATTTGCTTCTGGTACCGACACATTCCCGTGATGGTGGAACGAACAACTCGGCAACGCAGTTGTCGGGTGAAGATGGCACAACTAACGTATCAACTGTAATTTGTCCATTGGATTGGTTTTGATCTCTAGTTAAGGGTTCCTAAAATGAAACTGAATGTATTAAAATTGTAAAATTACTTTCTTCCCATCCAATGTACATTATTAAACGAATCACAATACGTTGTAAATCCTTTCATTATGCATTTTGGTCAGCAATATTAATAAGTATTTCATCGTAATCTTTTAATTTTTTTGGAGGACCCCCACCAGTCTTCTTGCGATCAACATTAATTTGCGCCAATTTCTTTTTTGTTCTACATTTTAAGTCCTTAAATTTACTCCGTAATTCCTCACCAGTTCTGCCTACGATTGTATTGGCAGAGTATTTCTCTGCGACTTCGTTCCATGCATTTATTAATGCTTCGTCGTACAACTCAGAGTCATCTGAAAATCAAGGAATAATCAAATTGTTTTCTAACACACAGCATGCAATACTTACAGTTTATTAGTTCTCGTCGTTTATCTAAAATTTTTAATAATAAATTAATTTCCTCATCACAGAAATTGGGCTTTCTTTTTTTATCCATGGTGTTTCTAGATCATGGAAAGCTCTACACCAGGTAAGTATAAATATTGTTATAACCTTAAAAATTTCAACTATGAAATGTCAAAATTTAATTCAGCGCGCTGAATAATAAAAAATATGGCCGATTTACTACACTTATCGAGAATGCAGTTGCAGAGTTGCAATATCGCTGGTCGCAAATCAGCCATATTTGCTACGCGCAAGTTAAATATTTGCAATACGTACGAGAATGTACCCGTAAGTTTATTATATTTTTCGATTGAATTCGAAGTTTAAAAAAGGTCTCCCTTATTTTAATATCGAGGAGCAATTCATTTGTCATCCACAGTTGCTAAAAACCAGAATGCCGAGTTACAGTTTTTACTTGCGTAAAGTGATTAACATTTCCGAGACCGGCAACCAGATCATGTAGTCTTTGGTAGCTCTCTATCATTTCCCAGAGTAGCTTTTCTCAGCTAAATCATTTAATAAAAAAATTTCAAATCGTACACCACAAGGTATTTTTCCAAGCGAAACCTTTTCTTGATTTGAGTCGCTCTGTAAGTATCCAAAACCTTTAAATTGAAATTCCCGACAATTACCGTACTGGGAAATGTCTCTACATTGCACTGCGTCCGCGAACGCCCTTATAAAATTATCAATTTGGGATCGTGGATATCTATATAATAAACTTAATATATTTAGTTTTTCTTTGGTCAATTTTAATACTAAGGCTGCGGGCCAAAGTCGGGTAAAAGTCAATTTTAAGTAAATTTTTCGGTAAATTCTTTTATTTTTCAAAAAGTCTATGGCAAACTGATCGAAAAATCTGTTCTAAAACCGATTTTTACCATAGTAAATGATTTACCCAACTATTGGCCCGCAGCCTAAGTAATTATTTTTGTCTAAAATTTTTTCAGCAAACGTAAACAGAGCACTGAATATTAATCTTTGGCCAATTACAGCAATCTTGTGAAGCTTGTCGCCTCTCTTGTGATTATTAGTTATTAATGAATTGCTATTGAACTGCAACTCTGGTTTTACTGCTCAGTGCTGTGCTGTTGTTCGCTTTGGTTGCCGAGTAAATATCTTAATGTACTTTCTGACTTATTGTCAGATGCAGGCTTGTACGTTAATGCATCTAAAATTAGTAGATTACTAGACGTAAAAATATTGGCAAAATGTCTGCTCCTTCTCTGTTTGCGGAAACCATCGCCAGATTCGACATAGTGATGATTTGTATGATTTGATATGTTTCGATATGATTTGATATAATTTGATATGATTTGATATGATTTGATATGGTTTGATATGGTTTGATATGATTTGATATGATTTGATATGATTTGGTATGATTTGATACGATTTGATATATTTTGATATGGTTTGATATGATTTGATATGATTTGATATGATTTTGATATGATGTGATATGATTTGATATGATTTAATATGATTTGATATGATTTGATATGACTTGATATGATTTGATATGATTTGATATGATTTGATATGATTTGATATGATTTGATATGATTTGATATGATTTGATATGGTTTGATATGATTTGGTATGATGTGATATGATTTCATATGATTTGATATGATTTAATATGATTTGATAAGATTTGATATGACATGATTTGATATGATTTGATATGAGTTGATATAATTTGACATGATTTGATAGTGATTTAATATGGTTTGATATATTTTTTGATGTGAGTTGTTATGACTTGATATGGTTTGATATGAGTTGATATGATTTAATATGAATTGATATGATTTGATATGACTTGATATGATTTGATATGATTTGATATGAATTGATATGGTTTGATATGATTTGGTATGATGTGATATGATTTGATATGAATTGATATGATTTTATATGATTTGATATGATTTGATATGACTTGATATGATTTGATATGATTTGATATGATTTGATATGGTTTGATATGATTTGGTATGATATGATATGATTTGATATGATTTGATATGGTTTGATATGATTTGATATGATATGATTTGATATGAATTGATATGATTTGACATGGTTTGATAGTGATTTGATATGATTTAGTATATTTTTTGATGTGAGTCGTTATGATTTTATATGGTTTGATATGAGTTGATATGATTTAATATGATTTGCTATGATTAGATATGATTTTTGATATGATTTGATATGATTTAATATGATTTGATATGATTTGATATGATTTAATATGATTTGCTATGATTAGATATGATTAGATATGATTTTTGATATGATTTGATATGATTTAATATGATTTGATATGATTTGATATGATTTGATATGATTTGATATGATTTTATATGATTTGTATGATTTGATATGAATCGATATGGTTTGATATGATTTGATATGATTTTTGATATGATTTGATATGATTGGGTATGATGTTTGGTATGATTTGATATAATGATTTGATACGATTTGATTTGATTAGACTTGATATGATTTTATATGATTTGATATGTTTTGATAGGTGGGGCGTAGGTAACTTTGAAATTAAAATAGGAACTCTTATTTTTTATTGCAGATTCGGATTCTGCGGCGTAAAGTGCGTAGGATTTCTTTGAAAAAAATATTTTTGTTACTTTTTATATTTTTTTTCTCCCTAGTTTAAGAAATTCAATTTGTTTGAGACTAGTTTCGGGTATTTACATTGAAAAAGTTAATTTTAATTGAAGCCTATTGCAGAATCGTATGAAGAAGGAGAAATCGAATAAAATTGCGCCATCTATCATAAATCGAAAAAAAATGTTTCAAAGAAATCCTAGGTACTTTAAGCCGTAGAATCCGAATCTGCAATAAAAAGGGTTCGTGTTTTTATTTCAAACTTCGAACGATCAATCATTCCATCTGGGCTAAAAATTCGACCCCTGAAATTTTGGTTGAAAAACAATTTTTCGTTCAAAAATGCATCCTCGTGAATAAGTGCCACCATTATATATGCTCGTCCAATAATATACGATTTGCAGTTTGATAAAGTTAATAATTATTTTGTCAAAACACAAACACTTTTCTATGTTTAGTCTATGGTTGAAATTCTTTAAGATTCATTTTTTGTTCTATTTCAAAATACAAAACAAAAATGTTTATACCAGATTTGTAAATCACTTTGGAATATTGTTAAACGGATATACAAAAAATATTTATATCGCCATAATTTCGAATAAAATTATTAACAATCCCAAGTATTTCTGTCAGTGTGGGAAATGAATTCCAGCTTGCCTGGGAATTAAAATATAAAGTGATTAATGATTTGTAGAATTTTTGTAGGATAGTTTTAGTTTTCAATAATACCGTTATGGATGGTATTTCTTTATAAGTTTCACAGAATACATCTATATAATATTATCATTTTGGTTTCTATATATTTCGAAGACATGTTGCTGATAATTAATTATTAATTTTCAAAAGAAAATGTTTACAGCAAAAAGAAAAATCCAAAATTAATTAATACATATTGCTAATGTTTTTCTACATTTTTGGTTAATTTTTATCTTCTGTTTTTATATATAAAGAGGTAATTAGATTTTAATGGTTACAGGGAGATTTAATTGAATTAAAAATTTAGTTACGTAATTAATATTTAATATTAATGTACAAAATAATTATATTTATAGTGTTGTTTCATTATAACACATCATTGTGCAGCATGATGAAATTTATAAATTTATTTACTTAAATTCATCACAGCGGTGACCTTTACATAAAATTTAATTTGTGTCGACAACGCGAGCGACAAACCAAATGCAATTTACTCAGTGTTCCGGCTCTTCCTCCAAAAAAAAAAAATGTATATCGTTATTAATCATGTACTATATAATTATAATTATATGGCAAATTAATGTTAAAACAAAAAATTGTGAATAATGAGCAATTATTTTTTTGTGTACTCTTCGGTGTTTGTCACATCGAATTAATTATTATTTATTTAAAAAAAATAAATGTAAAATTTCATAAACCAATTGCTGAACTGTATATAGTATAGACTTTTAGTGTATTGTTTCATTATTTCGATATTTTTTATACTATTTATGGAGTTATTTCGGTAGGGCTTAACCCAAAATGAATGAATTATGGTAGGGTGCATATGTGAAATTTGTAGGTAAAAAAATCAGGAGAATGTTTAATCGCAAATATGCAAGCATCAGCATTTAATTGTGTTATATCAAGTATATATCCTTTTAAAAATAACGAATGTTGAAGTCGAGTAAAATAATTTTTTTACACCGTGTAAAACCTTTTTTCACAGTAAAATACGTTGACTGATCAACCGGGAGAAAGCGAGATTGAAATTTTAACTAGGTAACGAGTATGTGATTACTATTTTTGCTTTGCTTGAAACACAGTTTAGAAATACTTCTTTGTATAAGGGCAGTGTGAAATGGTGACCATACTTGGCAAGCCCATTCGAGCTAGGGTCGGTCGAAAGTCGTATAAAAGGGATCAATAATTTTCCTGGTTCATCGGTTCATGTAACCAAGCACAGAGTTTGCTCGTTCTAAAGTACGAGATGGATGTTTGCTCATTCGTGGTTATTCTTAGCACACCAAATGGTGAAAACGTTTAGGTTGTCCTGTGTAGTAGAGTGGTGTCGACAAATTTTTCGTCGAGAATTTTGTTTCGTCGACGTATATTAAAATAACCGAGTTTTTAGTGACGTATTTAACGTCATTGATATGATGCACATTTACATTTGTTTCGAATAGAAATTATAAATCGAAAAATTTTACCTACCGGATTTATGATAAATAATTTCTTGTATACTAAAAAAATAATTATTTCTGATTTAATGTCAGACAACCAACAACTTTGTTAAAAATTGTGTCTTCATTGCAGAAATTGGAGCGCTTTAACGGAAGCCGCCACTTCCGGTACACACGAAGGTGCCCATCACATTTCGCGTAGATTTCCCAAATTTTAGAAAAGCTTTAGCATGAAGTTTTATTCCAAATAGTCCATCCGCCTGGACTGTAAAAAATCGAACGTGTGTGAAGTGAAGTTTTTTTAGCCGGTAATGAGAGGTTGTTTCCGGTAAAATTTAAAAAAAAAATTCTGCATAATTTTTTTTAAATTTTTTTTATTATCCCTGCAATCTGTTCTGGGGCCAAGGCTTTTATTACTCTTTTGCAGTTTGCCTTTCTCGTCCTCACTTTTACGCCATTGCCAGCCAATTCGAGGACGTACATAGGTTCGATTTTATCACCATCTGCAGATTGACTAGCTCGAGTTTTACACTCCAACTGGAGGTCATTGATGTTTTGTATATCATCACAGATCGTAAATTTCATAAATTTTGTTGGAAACTTAATTTACATTTCTGTTTTAATCGTTTTTTCTTAAATGCTAGAAACTTTTCAAAATATGTATTTGCAAAAACGAAAAATCTTCGATAGAAGCTGTCGCTTCCGGTGGACCAAAATCGACACAAAAACGTCATTTCCGCTTAAATTTTGGAAAACTGATTAAGACCGATACTGTGACAAATTTAATTAAGGATTTTTAAGTTCTTAACAAAAATGTTCCTATGGAAGCTGCCACTAATTCGGTGGACCAATGTCAGCCAAAAATCACAGTGGTCTTTCAATTTATGGAAAAACTTAAAAAATGCAGGTCCACTCCGATCAGTTGAGGATTGAAACGGACCAACAATAGATTTCTGTAAAACTATAGATTTTTGTAAATCAGCATAACTCGTAAAATTTGGAAAACTCATCTGGAAAAGTATATTGTTCCAAATTTAATTTAGAACCAAGTTCATTTTTCACGTAACTGATACAATTTTCAAACAACTTGCAAAAAGCGAAGAAGCTTCAATGGAAGCTTCCATTTCCGGTCGTTTGAATTTTTAGAAAAAAACTTAGTTATGAAATTTCACTCCGATCAGGTGATCTTGCTGGGATGTAGAGCAATAGAACTAGTCGGCGATATATCGAATAGTCATTCTGCAAAAATCTCGATGCCAAAAATGTTCATGATACTACGTAAAATAAAGTAAAATGTTGGTCCAAGTTGACTATCCTAAGGTACTCCTGATCAAGCTATAAAAAGGTGCCAAAGCGGATAGCCTTCTCAGCACTTGATACTTTTGTTCGTGAAGATTAGAGTTTGATAATAATAGAAATAGAGCTGGATAACTATAAGCTCGTAGTTTGAATAAAACAGTTTTATGGGAAATGTTGTCGAATGTTTAACCGAAGTAAGTGGTGGTGATGTCATAATTAAACCTCATTTCCATTCGTATTCATGATCTACAATGTTAGATTGATGATTTGATATTCCTTTCAGAAAACCGTGTAGTTACAGATATCCGATTTATAGCTATCTTTGTGAATCGTAACTATAATAAAGGAATCTTTCCAGAGGGTCGGAAATATTTCTAAAGTTTGCCGCCCAAAAACCAAAAAACTAAAAAGTCTGCCTCTTTGTTATCAAAATTAAAGGGGCTCTGTAGAAAGGTCCGTTATTTGTTTTAAAATACTTAAAGCATTTGATGGTTTTGCACTTTCATAGACAAACCTTAAGAGCAAATTCAACAATCATGAATATTTCTCTTCGGATATCACCGTTTTCCGAAAGGGCACTCTTTGCAGCATAGGCTACGGAGTCTACCGGAAGAGATGTTCTTATTGCAATGCATACATATCAATTTTGATAGTTATGCCCTTCATATTTCCAAAGAAAAATGATGTCCATAATTAAATACCGAAAATGGTCTTATCCCTTGCAATTTTGATTTAAGCCATCCACCAATTTTGGTCACCTTGAGTTACTCTCATGGTGGTGCTTACGTATCAAGACATCGCCTAAAACAACAATAAACCGGTTTTGTTTCATAGTTTCACAACAAAATAAAAATACGATGTCTTAAAAATTCCAATTCATGCTTCATTTTATAGCACCCTGTAAATGATAGTTTTTCCCTGTAAATGATAGTAGTTTTTATTGAGGTTAATTGAACAAATATTATCAGGTAACCCTAGTCATACAGTTTTTGCAATGTGTATAATTTATAGCATTCAATACTTTATTTAAAATAATCTTTCTCTAGTAAATCCGGTCATGATTTAGGAAAAATTTGTTTAGAAGGTTGGATGGAGTTCGGATTCTGTTTTAAATTTTATTTTTGGCTTTTTATTAATGGCGTTTTAATGGCTGAAATGGGTTGTGATGTGTTTTAATTTCGTGAAATCCGTATTGGAAGTCCTGTGGTGGGGACCGGGTCCCACTTCAAAAAAGTATGAAAGTTAGAAATCGAATGCAACGATTCAATCCACTAAATGGACGCAATTTCATGCTTTTTTTCAAAAATTGGATGGAATCAGTGAAATTGCAGCTTTTTGGTTTTTGAAGTTTTTTACAAATTATGTAAAAATAATAACATCTGCGAAAAAAGTTTTAGAACAAAATTGTATATATTGATTTGTAACAGTTTTGGTATAATTAATTTTTTGAAAATGTAAGCGGAAATAACGATTTTTTATAATAAACTGTTATTTCGCAAAAACTTACAATCTATTTATGGTTTTTTGATAAATACTAAATTCCTTCACCGCCCCCTCCCTTAACCACACACTCCTCGCACTCCACATTTTCAGTTTTTTAACGAAAGTGTTAGAAAAAGTCTTCTGCACCTAGCCTGGGGTTTATGTTTTTCTAACACTGTTATAAAACTGAAAACATATCAAATTAAAATGATTTTAAAAATTCATGGCAAAATTAACATTTTCCAAAACGTTTAAAAACAATGTTTAAAATTTCTCTTCTGTTTCATAAATTCTTTGATTTTTCATAAACTTTCATCACAAATTTCATAAATTTTTTGTCAGTTTTAAAAATATCTGCCAATTTTTTTTCTTATTTGTGATAATGCTGTTTCTAGTGGTGAATAGAAAAAACACATTTTTCTGCTGGAGATTTTCTACTAAGTTATATACAACATCTTCCATTTGGAATTTATGCGTTTCTCGCCAATATTTTAAATATTTTTAACGAAATTCTCTTTTAATAAATATTTACAAAAATATTTTTATAAGAAGTTTTTCGTTTATTTGATCCGGTAAAATACTAATAGTTCGAATAGAAGTAACGACTCCATCATAGAGTATAAGATGGTGCATGAAAATAGTCAAAATATGTATTTTTACCACGTTTTTCTTAACTTACTTTCTTGTCTGTCTATCTGTTTGTGTCAAAATTTGAAGCACTTATCATCATTCGATTTCGCTGAAATTTTGTTCACTTAGTTGTTTCACCTGATAATTTCATATTATCAACATTCGAAACAAAAATTTAATACAAATTTCAGAAAACCGTTATTAATATTTTACGGTTGGCGTAAATAAAACTTTCATCGTAAAATATTTACCATCATAGTTGCTGTGCACTGTAAAATTAAAATAGAAAAATGTCACAGTTTTCCCAATTTTTTCTTTCTTTATTTCAATCCAATTTGCTCTAGTTGGGTTATTTTCAGTCTTCCGTTATTTTCTTCTGTTATTTGTCATATCAAAGTATATATGTCATCTCCCGCATACATATTGCTATTCAATATGTTTGTGTTCCATTGAGTTGGAGAACTAATAACAGCTCTTACAATGTTTGCGAGAACCATTGCAAACTGAACACCAACGTATCCAGGCTGGAAAATTTCGCTATTGGTTTGATTCCAAGTAGCTCTAGCAATTTTTGAAATGTTATCATTTCGACACGGATAATGTCTTGTGGATCAAGTCTAGCAAAATGATTGATCGTGCCATCTTTATATAGCGGGTCATTTGCAATGAACCAACGAAGTGCGGCATAAATGCGATCTCGAGATATTGTGTAGTCCCGTAAGACATTCAAGTTCTCGAGGGTCTCAGTCCCTACTATAATACCAGCGTCATTGCTAGCTCTTGGCAGCATATTAGGAAGCTTCTCGCTAACCTCGAAAATGTCGATAGCAAAAAGGGTATAGCATGTCCCTTAAAGCCATACTGGCCAAAGCGGCTTTGATGACTTTAATGAACGGGACTATACGAGACAAAAGTTTCTGTTCAGACTGTGTCAAACATTGAATTACATCAGGAATGTCACCTGGATCTAAATTGTTCCAGTAAGCCTTAGATTGAGCCTCATTCTTGCGACTGTTTTTAAAATGTGTATTAGATCGTTGGCAAAGAACAAGAAAATCTTTACTTGCAAGCTCACAGGTAGATTAGGCTTTGCAGTCACCAAATGGTAATTTACTATCTGATTTATAAAACACTGCTTAGTGCAGATTTCACAAGTTTTACACTTTTTTCGAGTGTGTATATGAGATTGCTAATAATTTAAAAAAAAGTAAAAGTTCCGTAAATCAATTTATTATAAAAAAAATAAGATCTTGGTCACACATTAAGTAGTGAAAATTTTGGGCTTTGATACTAGCATCTTCTATATTTGTCAACTCTCGTCAAAATCTCTGGTATGGATCGATTGAATATCGAGACGACTGAAAAATATTTAGACGCAAAGCTTAATAAAAATTTATAATTTCTTATTTATTTTATCACATACACCCGAGTGGACACTATGGATGTATTTGTATGACATGTATGACATGCAGACATAAAGCATGTCAATAGTCATCCTTACAACAAGATATTTATTAAACAAACACGTCAGTGTTCACTCAGGACAGATTCACCTTAATCATAAATTATTTACAGGAAGGTTCTAAGCTAGCAAAATGTTCTAAAAATACCATAAGAAGTTATCCAAATCACATTAATCAATTTTCTTTTCTAAAATGCGCCCCACGTTTATAGTTGTAGAAAATTAGTGCTTGTTTTAAGTATAAATGCCCAGATAATTCTATATGCCCAGAAAAAAATTATTTTCTTCTTTTTAGTGCATTAGAAAAACGTGGTATTTTAAAAAGTTTTTTTATATATTTTTTACGATATTACAATAAGAAACTTCCAATTCAACCATCTTTGATGAACTCAATTATTTAACAATTTATACAAATTTCAGAATATTCTGCCTCTATAAGATATTTTTAGTGTAATTTTTAAGGATATAAAAGCAATATCAGTTACCAACTAAACAGCACAGTGGTTAAACCATCAGAATTAAGATCGAGAGGTACCGAGTTCGACAACTGGCACGTTGGAGTGCAGAACTCATGAGCGATCCATCTTCCATATCAGTACTATACGTCAGTACTTGCAAAAAAGTTGGGCGTGCTTCGGCCCCAAAATAAATTACAAAGTTTTAAAACAAACCAACAAACAATCTGATATGATAAATCAGAATTTATATGCAACATTTTGTATCACACTGTTAGATATGCAGTATACAAAACGCAGCCCTTTAAAATAGTAAAAATTATGTTTAAATGTGGTTTTATACTCAATTCTGGTTGAATTAACAATCAGCAATTTTTTTTAGTATACAAATTATTGATTTTTATAACAATTGTATTTATGTGATATTTACATAACATAACAAAATAAAAGTTGTAAAAAATTTTCCCGGGAAATTTAAATTAAATTAATAATATGTAATTAAAAACAGAACACATGTACAATACGGACATTATTTTATTCGTCCAAATGCATTTTGTACTTTTTATATTTAAATGGAGAATTATTCAATCAATTTACATTTTAATATTATTGTTGGTAACCAATTTGGTTTATTTAAATGTACAATTTATGCGTTGTTTGCTGTTGAAATATTCCTGTTTTATTTGGGCGGGTTTGTGTGTATAAAGGTGTGTGGATGTGTGTATGTTTTTATAATAATAAAATCAAATCAACAAAATAAACTTTGATGTTGATTTTATATGTTGATTTCCCTACAATATTATCGTTTGTTATGTTTTGGTCTATGTATGCTTATACATTGTGGATATTTATTTATTTAATTTAGTTCAAATTGAGCAAATTTAATTGGTTTTATTTGGATGGATGGATATGGGATGATAAAAGCAACCAAAATAAATATTACACTTTTTAGACAACAATGTGTATGAAGTATTTATAAAATTAGTTAATTTGTCACTAAACAACATATGTTGTATTTTATTAAGCACTCTTTAGATAAATTAAAATTATATTAGCCTATTACCGCAAATGTTTATCAAATTGTTATGTTCACATACATATTTACATTTTGTAGAGAATTTAATTTTATTTAGTTTAAGAGTGGTCACGTTGATAACCAAATTAAATTTACAAATCTAAAAATTGATTTATTAATTATTATTGACCCTATTAAAGTTAGCCGACCCCAGCCGAAAAATGTCGATAATTTAGATTAAAACTAATCAAACGAAAGTGACAGCCGATTTTAATAATTTATATTAGAAATTTTTATTTTGTTATTCATAAAAACCAACTAATAAATTTAAAATAAGAAATTTTTATTCGAAACAATTAAAACTAATATACCAAACCAAATTTCTCTAAGTGCCGATCAGATGTTTGGGGAGGTAAGGCGTGAAATGCATCTATAGTTACATGTTTGGAAAATATTTTAAATGACACTTCATCTAATAAATATCATTTAAGAACTTCAGGTCAATTTTCATGTGGAGAGTTCGGGAAAACTCGATTGAATATATCGCACACACAAAATAGGAAAATCATTTGATGATTACTTCTGGAAAAAATTTCAGGTCAAATATACCGCACACACAAAATTTCTCTAAAAATTGACCGTCTAAAGTTTCATGGCTGGAAATAGATTCAAATAAGAAAAAAAAGCAGGTTAATTTCTATGTTGGAAGTCCGGGAAATCTTAATTTGGGCGAATTTTTAGAAATTTGCAAAATTTTGTGTGTACGATATAGTCAACGAGTTTTCTTGAACTTCCAACATAGAATTCATTTCTTGAACTTCAGCCATGAATCTTTAAACGGTCAATTTTCAGAAATTTTCAAATTTTGCGTGTGCCATATATACAACAGAGTTGTGCTGGATTTAAAACATAGAAATCGAACTGAATTTTTTTCCAGAAGTAATCATCAATCAGATTTTTTATTTGAATCAATTTTTAGCTATGACATTTTAAACGGTTAATTTTTAGAAATTTTTTGTATGCGATATATTTAATCGAGTTTCCCCGAACTTCCAACAAGGAAATCGACCTGAAATTTTTTTCAGGTATGATTATTAATAAAGCCTATCATTTGAATTTATATCCAGCCATGACACTTTAAACAGTCAATTTTTAGAAATTTTCAAATTTTGTGTGCGTTATATACAATCGAGTTTTCCCGGACTTCCAACATAGAAATCGACCTGAAATTTTATACAGGTGTGATCATCACAATAAGACCTTTTATTTGAATCTATTTCCAGCTATGATACTTTAAACGGTCAATTTTTAGAAATTTTCGAGTTTTCTGTGTGCGATATATTCAATTGAGTTTTCCCGGACTCTTCACATGGAATGTGATTCTCATTTTCGAAAAGCAAAAATGATACAACTTTCACTTTTTCGATTCGGCTTTTTCGAACAACATACCGAATCTGTATTATCGACATTTCCGGCTGATATGTTTAATCGGTACAGCCGGCATGCATTATCAACATTTTCGACTGATGTATTTTAATCTTTACATCCGAATCTGCATTATCGACATTTTTGGGCTAGACCGGGTGGCTAACTTTAAGAGTATTTATTATTGTTGATAATGATAACGACTTGTAAAAGTTTTGCTTCACAAGAATTATCGATTTCCAAGTCTGATAGGTTTAAGTAAATTCTTCATTGGCCTATTATAGAGGACAAGAATTTTTTTCTAAATCATTACCGATTTGTAAAATATACATATAGCTGCTACTCAATTATTGACATTTAAAAGTCTACTTTTTTATAACGCTTTTATTTTTCTGGTAAAGATATTTCGAAATTATATGGCCAAAAATGTTTAGTAAAACGTTGATAACTGTTTGTGTTAGGTTTTTCCTTATTTTAAAAATTATTTAAAATCATTACCCTTAGGTAGGTTAAGTTTCATGTGTATATGGAGCGAATCAATAAAATAGCGTCGAAAATGCAGGGCATATAGGAAATCAGTCGATAATTTTTTGAAAATAATAGTTTTGTGTTGAAAAATGGGAACCCAAGTATGACGTTTTGAGGAACAGAGTACTAAATCCAACTTGAACCAGTAAGTACGTTCAAGTTAGATTCAGTACCTTTATCAACTGCACGAGAAGCAGAGATTTTGAACACGCTCATGTGAAAAAGTTCTTGCAAATCTATTACACAAGAAACACTTTAAGCGCCAATGGTAACGATCGATTTATAAACTACATTATTTGATTTCCTGTTCTTCACCTACCATACTGAAATAATATAAGACACACCTTGCGCCGGTTTGGTAACCTTCTGATTATTTTATAATAAAGATACTGTAAGATCTCTGTAATTATTATTACTAATCCTGGAACTTGGGACAGAAACGAGTGGCGCTATCGTTTGTACTCAAATCACATGTAAGTCCTATAATTTGTATGTGGTAGTCCCAAAATTCATGATTAGTCCCGCACCTCTTCTGGGGCGTTAACCCACAAACTTCTGTTATTAAAACGGCTGCACAAATTTTTCTTCTCTTGATTTAAAATTATGGCCTGTTCCGGTTATCCTCTATTTTCCTTAAAAAAAGGAAAGCGAAACATGAAAAAAACCATTACAATCTATGGTTATTTACATACACATTTGGGTACGGTAGACTTAAATTTAAGAAAAAGAAAACTTTGTCTGGCCGGAAAAGGGATATCTGAAAATTATTACTCGACCGCCGTTACTACTATGGATTTTGATCAAAAAGTGTCTCCTAATAGTTTTTTTTCGAGAAAAATTTTAATTTTACGTTAAATCTGCTTTTAAAATAACGAAGCAAAAATATTATAAATTTTTGTTTGTCTTGGAATTACTGAAGAGAGTAGAAATTTTGTGATCATTTTGTGTAATCTCTGATAAAAAATTAGTTAACCATTTAAAGAGACAGCCTTGGCTAGAGCCGGGGCAGACATTTAAGGATGTGAGTCTGAATCTTCCAATAATAACAATTTTAACCGAAAAAAAAATTAATGATCGTTCAGATGAAGGTATTGGGCTTACTGTTCAGAGATTTAAATTCTAATGTATATAACTCTTTAAGACGGATCGTAACTATGAAGAATTCACGCCATTTTGTAATGATACTGCATATTTGCTGGCCGATTTCCAAAAATAAGCGTTGCGTTTAAGAAAAAAAAAATGAGTGAGTCCATTAGTACTCTCAAGGAGATGTGTAAACATGGCGTGTGTATAGTACGTGGGTACAGTTTACTTTGAAGGAAGAAGGAATGCAATTTTACTAACCAGAGTTTTTCATTTGTTTATTATCGTTAAATTGGTCTATTACTCTTTCGGTATAATCGACGCAATTGGGTTTTGGTAGCTAAAATAAGATATATTATATACTGTCGACTCTAACTTTAAAAATTTTTATTGAAAAACTGCACAATATGGTCGTCCCATATCTAGTAGTAAATATATTTCGATCTGAATTCATGTGCAAATCGAATTCGTCTCGCAGGAAGTTTATAAGTGGTTCAGCTTGAGGAACAGCAACATTAATATTGAAATCCCCGCTCATAATCACCGGCAAAAGATGATAGTCTCCTTGGAGAATTTTTGAAATTCTTTAGGATATGGGGCAAGGACGAAATGTATGAACTTCATTATGTCTTCGAAAGATTTATTCGGCGAGGTTAATACAACTACAGAAAGCATCTTATTCCCATTGGAAAGCTGAAGTTCAGCCGTATATATATCATCAATGAGTTGTGTTGTTACGCTCATACCAATTGTTTGTCCAACGATGATTTCTTTATGCGAGGTGACTGTATGGTATGAGTATTCTATTTGAATTTTTATATATTGTTACTCCGGCAGCTCACTCACCGTCTCTCTTGAACTGAGCGCAGATCTGGAAAAGCAAGAAAATTGAGCATCCTTGCGTGACTGTGTCAGTTAGGTCGAAGTGATGTGTATGGCCTAAGACTCTGACAGTTCAATGTTAAAAACCAGACGTCATTATTATCTCGTACAAAATTCGCCATTACAACGGATAAAGCGGATTTGTGGTGAGGCGCGATAGCTAATTTTGAAGAAGACCCATTGAGGTCCCATTTTTACGTCCATGGTAGACGACATGATCATCGATAGCCGACGTGATGAACAGTCCTCCGAGACTCGTTACTCGTGCTAAAGCAATATACACAATTTATTAACTGTGTCTTTTATCGTAAGAGTATATACTGACTATCTCGTTATAGGTACCACCGTGTGATGCATGAATTGTGGTGGCACATGAAGGTACGATGCTTTACATTAATTGTTGTTTATGCTTAACATTAATTGTTGTTTCGATTAATAGTTGAGCTTTTTCTAGAAATGGGCACCAAACATCGGTCGATATTCGTTTTCTGCGCCCATCCAGCTTCAAGCCACCTGACCTTCTTGCCAACTTGTGAATTTGAACCGAAATCCATCCAGAGTCGTTTGACATTTTTTACTGTCGATGTTTTCATCGTTCTCGTTGTCTTGGTTAGGATGCCTATGCATTCGATATACTTTAGACAGCCCATAGTTCCATTCGCCAGTCCATTTGTTACGTCAATATTGGTTTTGCAAAAGTACGGCAAATTATTTGTGTCCACTATGCTCATTTTATGGATCTTTTGACGGAATTGCTACTCCGGCAGCCCACTGACCATCTCTATTGAACTGAAAACAGCATTCAAACGTAGGAATATTAACAAGTTCGTCATTGCGCAGCCAGGTCTCGAAAACCAAATGAATTGAGCATACCTGCGTGACTGTGACATGAGACTCTGGCAGTTCAATGTTAAAAACGAGATGTCATTATAACCCCATTCAGTAGAAGACATGATCATTGATAGCCGACGTGATGAACAGCGCCCAGAGACTCGTCACTCGTGATAAAGCAATATACAGCAGTTGTTGACTGTGTTTTTAATCGTATGAGTATGCAATTTCGTAATCGTAATCCGTATTTCGTATAGTAATTTTTTTTTTGATTTTTCTGATCGATGGAAATGTCGATGGTTTCTATTTCATTCATTAAATAATTTTTTTCATTTTCCCTACTATTATACATATACATAAAAGCATGCCATGTATAGTAAAAATTGTTTTTGTTGAGTTTCTTGCGTTTTTTTCAAACGAAGTAGGTATACGTCATTTCCGTTCGTTTCATTTACAAGTTTACTCTAATACAAAAAATTTTGGTAGGCGCGCGTAAAGATGTTTACACATCAAAAATTGGCATTTTTATTGTGCTATTTTGGCAAATGTCGCCCCAACCTATTATCAAAATGGGATTAAACTAATTAGGGCAAATTAATGACTTATTGTAATCTTTGAATTAGAGCTGTCGAACATTCTAATTTCTAGATAGAAACCCAATGGATTTAAATATTTTTTTTTCTACAAAGTTGTCCCATAATCCAATTACATTACACTGGTACAAAACTGTGTTATTAACGGAATGGTTTTAAACTTTGAATTTTTCTATGCTTTGGCTGATCTAGGAAAATTTTGAAAAATATTCTAGAAATGACAGGACTGGTCTGTAAGAAGTAGAACTTTAAGTTAAGTTTTAAACCCAATTTACGGGTGTCAAACTATTTGTGTACTATAATGAACAACAATATAATGACGTTATAAAAAGTAAAATCATAAAAAAAATTTGTGTAACTCGATTCAGACCAAACTGCTCTTTTTTCTGATTCCTTCACGAATTCACACAAAATGGATTATATCGATCGATGCAATATCGATACAAACAGCATTTCAGTTCAAAACCTTTGGGAAAACAGTTTCGAGAGCTATAAGTGAGATATTCAAATTATACAAAATATCAATTCTATCATAATTCACTGAGAGGTCTATGAAAATAACTTTTGGAGTCACTAAGACGAGTCCGCGAAAATTTTCTGTTCCCAAATATTATCGCAATACTTTAAACTTAATAATTTGATTATAAGAACACGAATGCTTTATTCTGCATTAATGCATGTGCTTACAAAAACATGGTATTTGGAGGACCATATTCCATAATTTCATCAGAAAAGTTTAAGCGTAAAATCATCATTGATCCTGGACAGTAAAAAGTACAAATGTTCTGAAGAAATAGTCACGATAGCCGCAAACGGATATCGCCCGGTACGTCAACGGTTATCATTCAGCTGTTTGACGGTGCACATTCAATGGACGTAATCAAATGTTAATACAGTGGTACTATGAAAATTGTATACAGGACCGCGTATATGTGCTGAAGTCCAAATTAAATGACGTAAGTTATAAGTTGTACACTATAATAACTGAATGATTTGGAATACAGGAAGAATAAGAAAATGACGGAAATTTTTAAACAGATTTTACTCGACAGATTAATTTATGAGCTCAAGTTGTTATTTTGTACTAAAATTTATTTAATATGAAAAGTTTTAACTTCAACTACCGGAGGCAGCGGTCAGGTAACAGTGTTGACATTTTGACAATTTCAAAAAATAAACCATTAAAGAGTTTACGTTTTAGAGGATTTGGTTAATGACGAAACCACCAGACTATATAGATAAAAACTTGAAAATATTTGTAATTTCTTGAATTATCTTAAACGTTATAATTTCACTCATTTGTTTCGGTATAAATTTAAACTTCTGGCAACCTATTCTGAACTGTAAAACTATAAGGTGTATTGAGCAAACAATGGATAAAACGAAAAAGAAAAAAATGTCATACTGTTAAAGTTAGCCGAAAGTTCCAGCCGAAAGATAATGCAGATAGTGTCTTGAATACAGCAAAAATCAGTCATGAACTCGAATTTAGGAGAATTTAGGAACGAATTACATCATTCGGGTGAAGGAGAATTTATTTCAGTTTATAGGAATTTAAAAATCGATAGGGGCGAGAGTATAAAGAGAGTTTAAAAATAGTCAAGACACTATCTGCATTATCTTTCGGCTGGAATCTTTCGGCTAACTTTAACAAGGTAAAAATGTCTACATTGTGTATAAATTGTCTGTGACATGTCGACCATTGCGAAATACGCAGAAACGCATAACACTGATAAACATGCGAACTTCAAATATTTGTTAAAAGTTAACGTAGGCAGCAGTGTAGTATCTGGAAAAAGTTATAACTAAATCAGTTCGTCAATGGTTATTGCTTAAAAATTTTCAGGTCACGTTTCATATTGGGAGTTCCGGAAAATTTGAGGGAGTGAAATACTCGTACAAACTTCAAAAGTTTGTGTGTTATGTCTGGAAAAATTCTCACATGAATCGCTTCGTCAATGGATATCGCTAAAAAAAAATTCCGCTAAATCAATTTTGTGAATCTAATAGGTTAGTGAAATAGTAGCACACTCCCAACTAAGTCTCAGTTTTCGAACAAAATCTGTATTTGGTTAAGTTTCATGTGGAAAGAAAATGAGAGATGGGAGTAAAACACACGAGCACACTATAAAAATTTGTGAAAATTTAACGTTTAAAATGTTTGGTCTGAAAATGTCTCATTTGCTTCGGCTCGTCGATGGTTATCGCTAGAAAATTTTCAACGTCAAATTTCATGTTCGGCGTTCAAGAAATTAGGGGAAGTGAAATAATGATACAAACTTCAAAAATGTGTGCGTTATGTCTGGAAAAGGTCTCATTTGCATCAGCCCGTCGATGGTTATCGCTAGAAAATTTTCCATGTTAAGCGTTGTGCTGAGTATTGGGAAAATTGGGGGTAGTATTCTCGTGTATTTACACGTACAAACTTAAATTATTTTAAAAACTTATTGTTTTAAGTGTTATGTGTGGTAAACATTTCATTTGAGTTGGTTCGATGATGGTTTTTGCTGGAAAATTTGACAGCTGTTGTGTTTCATGTTGGGTGTTTGTGAAGTTTAGGATTGCTCTTTACCATAGTAAAATTGTTGTTGAATCTAACCAAAAAATTAAAGTTCAATGTGTCTATTTAAACATTTTTTCTCTACCTCTAGTATAAAAACTCCGTATTTGCATACTAAACAATTCCTGGCTCTCTATCGGCAATTCTCTGAGTTAGTTGCGATCTGTTTTTAATTAATTTTTTTCTATAGCTAATATCAAATTTAAATATTTAGAAACAAACAAAAATAGGCACGATATTATAGATTTAATTTATACTCATAGTTATTGCGAAAACAATGAGTCTATTTTTATTGTACATTCGGATCGAGCGCGCACAACTTCTTCAAGTTTGAGAGCTAGACATTAAAAGAAAATTTCGAGAAAAGGAAAAAAACTTAGGGCGAAAAACCTGTACAAGAAAATATTTCCACAGATGCTTATCGAACCAGCACAACTTACGCTTACTTTGGTAAAGAACAGTCTTAAGTGAAATACTTGTGCACATTTCAAAAATTGGAAATAAAACCGAGAAAAAAATTAAAGTGTGCGGATTCTGTTCGGTACCCGTGACTTGAGAGTTGGGAGCTTTGCTGTTGTTTCATAAACGTACTAGAATAATAATACAATTAATTTTGAACATCTAGTTGGTATGTTAAACCGATTCAAGCACCAGTTTACGAACAAAATTTCGTATACACGTTCTAGCAATAACCGTCGATAAACCGATTAAAATGAATCCATTTCAAGTTTTGAGAAATTACTTTGTTTGCAAGTGTGTTTCATTTACCCAAATTTTCCCAAAATTCCCTACAATGAAACTTGACCTGATACATTTTTCGGGGATAACCAGTTGCCAACCCCTTCAAATTAAAATATTTCCAGACATAACACTTTAAACATTTAGTTTTAATAACAATTTAACATTTATACGTGTGTTTCATTTGTCCAAGTTTTTGAGAGCTCATAAATTAAAATTTGACTTGATAATTTTTCCGAGCGTAAACATTAAGAAGCCGCTTCAAACGAGAGTATTTCCGCACTTTAAACTTTAAGTTCTTGCTAATTTCAAATGAGACCTTTTCCACACATAACACTTTAATCGTTAAATTTTTTGCTAATTTTTGAAGTTTGCATGTGTTTGCCCAAGTTTTCCAGAGTCACTTAAATTGAAAATATTTCCAGAAATAAGACTTTAAACTTTAAGTTTTTACAAATTTTTGAAGATTGCAGGTGTATTCCACGGCCAAATTTTACTTTACGTATACATCGAGAAAATCAGGTAAGGAGTATAAATTTTAAAAATTTTTAAATGCAGGATTGTTTATCAACAGTTTTAAGGAGGGGAAAGCAGAATTTGTCCGGAAAATTACGCCATTTTTCGGGAAAATGTTCACTTAAAAAAAATTGGGATTGTATCTGAACAGTTTTTCGACAGTACAAGTAATTTTTCCTGGAATGTTTAAAAATATAAATGCAATTTGACACTTGAAGAATTATATAAGTTCTATAAAGACGGAGGTTTCGGGGGTACAGCACCCATTTTTTAAATTATACAACGAATTAAAATCAAATTAAAAAAAAATTATATTTACAAAAGTTAATTTTTTCGTGGCACTATCAGAAGAAGCGATAGGAGCGATAGAAACTCTTTGATCTATGTCTGCAAGGTTGACGAAGCAATTATTTTAAATAAAAACGAAAAAATATTGAAAAAACAAAAAAAAGAGAAAAATTTTCCGGAAAATGAAAAAAATTTCCGGAAAAATTTACCTTCCTCCTCCTAAAAACTGATAGTTAACAATCCCGCACTTAAAAATTTCCAAAATATATACTCCTTACCTGATTTTCTCTATGTATACGTAAAGTAACGTTACGCCGTATTCTACTTACCCTAATTTTCGCAAACTCCCAACATGAAACTTGAACTGGACAATTTTCCAAGGAGAACCAATTTTCCAGTGAGACCTTTTCAAGACATATCTTTTTAAACGTTAAGTTTTTGCATTTGAAGTTTACTTCCCAAATTTTACCAAACCCCTAACATGAGATTTAACGTAAAACATTTTCCCGCGGTAACCACCAACGAACCGATTCAAGAGAGATCTTTCCAGAAGTAACATTTCAAACGTTAAATTTGTTCAAGTTTTTAAAGTTAGCGGATATATTTTGCTCCCCGCAATTTTCACGAACATTTAACATGAAACAACTTGTACTGAAAAATTTTCCACCGATTGCCATCAACATACTGATTCAAATGAGCCCCTTTTCAGACATTACACTTTAAACGTTTCACTTATTTTTGGAGTTTGCACGTGTTTTAACTACCCTAAATTTTCCAAAGCTCCAAGCAAGAAACTTGGCCTGAAAATTTACTCACCATTGACGAATTAGATCATTTTCAGACGTAACACTTTAAACGTAATTTTTTATAAATTTTTGAAGTTTGCACATGAGTTTTACTCGACTCAATTTTGCCAAACTCTTAACATGAAATTTGGCCTGGGAAATTTCTAGTGATATCTATTGACGAACTGATTCAATCGAGACCTTTTGCTGGTACAAAAAATACTTATAACGTTAAGCTTACGTTAAGTATTTCACTTCCTCCAATTTTCACGAACTCTTAACTGGTGACTTGGCCTGGAAAATTCTCCAGCGATAGCTATGGACAAACTGATTTATTTGAGATTTTTTTAGACATAACAATTCAACCGTTAAGTTTTTAGTAATTTTTGAAGTTTACACATGTATTTCACACCCTCAATTTTTCCGAACTTACAACACACCATCTGAAAATTTTCCAATGCTTTTGTAATAAATTTGAGTGTATCCATATCCTTTACAGCCTAATGCTGTTGTATTAAAATTTGAGAAATAGCTGTTGCATTTGCAATGCATCTAACGTAAAAACGTCTAGCGTCACCCCCTTTGCCGTGTCGTGTAAGGAAAATTATAATTTTTTAAGGTGTTGCGTCCTTAGAGGTACTTTTTAGGGGTTGTACTGTGCAAATATATTGTAATTAATTTGGAAACAATTACAGTATCACGCTCAGTAGATACAATAAATATTATCAGAAATACAAATTGCTGCTTTACGAGAACTGCACAAATCATTTTAACTGTGTAACAAATTTGTTATTTATTTTAGAAAATGTTGGAACCGTTTTCATTTGAGAGTCTGTAGTAGTTAAAATTCCTCGACTGCCTCGTATATGTTCGTATATTTTGCTACAGCAATGAAAAATATCAAATTAAATTACGAAACGTGATTCTTTTATTTTCTTCCGTTATATTTGTATTATTGCAAAATAAATCTGCTAAAAATAATCTTCGAGATAAATCAAAAGATTTACAAAATTTGAATAATATTTATCTGTAACAAACTATGAGTCATTCTACCCGGAAAGTTCTACTTAATTCTGATTAATAATTCTCTTTACATGTTCACGGTACATCAATTTGTAATTACATATATAATCAATAATGATATTGGGGTTTTATTATTTATTGTGTATGTATATCGAGTTACTAACTCAATAATATTATACAAATCAACCTAATGTCATCGTTAATTTGATTGTTTATCCAGGGTAAATAAACTGCCACATCACAAGTAAATATTTAATAACTATAATTTTGGTATATTTGACAAGTAATATAATAGCTCAATAGTATTAAATAGACAGAATGTAAAATATATTCTAATTAGTAATAACTATTGTTAACTACAAGTAATTTATAACAGCAATTAACTTTGAAAGTTGAATATATGTTATTTTTTAAACGATTTGTGTACTTTTTTTAAGAATAATTCCGTCTATTAGACTAAAATACAATATAATTAATAATTACCAAGGCCCAGATTTATTAACATTTAATTTAGTTTTTCATTTTACGAAACTCCAAAGGGTAAGGCAAAATATTTCGTTCGCATATCATCAAGAGTTTAAATAAAAACACAATTTATGTACATAGCATGAAATCATATCCTAATTTTTAATTAAAAGCTTGCGTGAGTTGTGTATTTTGTATCAATAAATTTTCACCCGCTTTCGTGCTTAATCTATGTTAAACACGAATAATAAAATAATTTTACCGCAGACAGTTTGAAGTTTTTTTTTTATTACACTGTTTATTGTAATTGAAAGAAATATCCACTTTATCACAAATTCGTATAATTTAGTTCCCCACAAACTTTATAAACCATTGAGCTTTTGTTTGATGGGTTATTATATAGTTTTCATATAGGGTGTTTTAGTTTGGGGAAACAGGTCAACAATAATAATAAAATTATAAGGTCGGTGTCATTTACATTTTTCTAAAGCAACATTTTGACTGACATTTTATGTAAATAGAAAATACTAATTTGTTGCCCAGACAAAAGCGATACGCGAGAGTTCAAAATTCTTTACGAGTTCTTTACAATATTAGTTCTACAACAAACAATAAAAATGGTAATAAACGAGCGCATTACGAAGTATTTAACATTTAACAAAAGTGCAGCTACACAAATTAATAAACAATAAAAAAAAATAGAAATAGTTACATATAGTTACATAATTAAACAATAAATGAAGTCGTACACAAAAAAAGTGTAGGCAAGGTTGAAATTATAATTTTTTTAATTTATATCACACTTTTTAAACCTAAAAACAGAAAGTAGAGTTTAAATTTTTTAAAGTAACTTTAACTAAATAAGTTAGAGTGTCATTTTATTAACTAATTGTTCCAATTTAAATCTATGTGAATTCGAAAAGAATTTAAAAAATATCGAAAATAATGAAATAAATCTTTATGGTTTTGAATTAAGGATTTTAAAATATTACTCGTAGAGCAAAAAAACACACTTTGACGGCCATTAGCACATAATTCTAAAGATGTCTAGAAAAATATGAGTATATTCTGTCGTTTTAGGCTTGATTTATTGATTTATTTATCATGATTTATTTGTGATATTCATATTTTATTCATATAGGGTGTCCCAACGAGAGCGCCGGATTTAATTTTAAAGATAAACACATTTATTTCCTCGGTCCCTTGGCTTGATTTCTTGCACCAATTGAACCTTGTACGCGTGCACATGCAAATCTTTTACCACGATGCCGAATAGAAGTTTCTGGAATCTCGGCCACAGATTCCCTTACTGTGGCTATATTTTCGATTGCCCGACAAGGACGACGACGAACAATGATCTTCTGATTCATCAGCGTAAATTTGGTCTCAAATTCTGTAATTAAACGCCTCACTGTCGATTCGTTTGGTGAAATATTCTCAACTTTTGTAATATGTTTTTACAATAATTAAACATTGTTAAAATACATCTCCATAATCTGAAATCGCGTGGTCTGAACGTGAAAAATGTCTAAAAAAAAATCACCGTTCAACTCGTATTAACAAAATGGCGGCAAATTTAAATCCGGCACTCTTGTAGAGACACCATTTATTTTGATAGACATCCCTAGTAGAGTAATATTTTATAATCCTTAATTCAAAACCATAAAGATTTTAATCATTATTTTCGATATTATTTAAATTCTCTACGAATTAACTCACGTAGATTTAAATTGGAAAAATTAGTTAATAAAATAACACTCTAAATTATTTAGTTAAAGTTACTTATTTATATTGTACAAATTTTTTAAACTCTACCTTCTGTTTTTAGGTTTAAAAGTGTGATATAAATTAAAAAAATTATAATTTCAACCCTACCACATTCTTTATGTGTACGACCACATTTATTGTTAAATTGTGTAACTCTATTTTTATTTTTTGTTGATTTGTGTAGCTACACTTTTGATAAATACTAAATACTCCACTCCAGTTTAAAGTTATCCTATACTTTCATCTCACGATTTTAGAAAAAAATACCACAAGCGGCACAATTGCTAAAAACTCATTCCAGACTTTTTACGTTTTATAAATAACGAATTCACATTCGGCGAGTTTAAAAAAATTAATTTTATTTGTCAAATTTTATATTTTTATTTTATTTTATTATCCTTGCAATTTGATCTGGGGCCAAGGCCCTCCCAACACTTTCGCGGTCTGCTTTTTCCGTCCTTGCTTTTACGCCGTTGCCAGCCAATTTGAGCACGTACGGGTATACTGGCATGGGAGATGGGTCGGCCCATGAGTTTTGCTTTCTGACATAGGAGTTATAGATGTATTCCATATTTCATCGGATTTAATTTCAAACCTTGATATGAATCGGTTGAGGTCTTCGGATGTTTCCCTTGGGATCTTTTCAATTCTGTCGAATATTTTGTACTATTGTTCTTTGCCACTGTTTGCTTTTTAAATTTTGCTTTGTCTTGAATTTGTTTTATAGCCACGTATATCGTATCTTCAACTTCAAATGTTTTGGTCCATGCTTTCTTTAAATTTTCTGTTCATAGGTTGGTTTGTTGAGAGTTTTGGATCTTTTGCGTTACGTCTTCATTTACTTTGCACCTAAAATTTAGTCGACCTTGATAGTTGATATGGTTGATTCTTGCGAAGAATAGGTCACTCAATTTGTTTGAGTGACTGAATGCATTGTGTTGTTGTATCTATCCACAGCAATACAGACTAGATCCTTTATAGGGTGATCTTTATATTCATCCGTTAGACATCTTATGATCTCGATGATTGTTTAGTGAACCATTTCAAGCGTGCCGTTTACTTCACTTTGGTATTTCAAGTGTTTGATGTTGTCAGATATCATTGGGCTAACAAACCACGATTATCCATCACCCATTATTTTTGGTGCAGTGAACCCGACTTCCCATCTGTGGGAAATAATATTTCTCCAAAATTTGCTCCTAATTTTCCTGACAATTTCTGCGGCCTCTTTTACGCACTGCGCTTGAATGATATTAACTTTATTCTATTCGCATTTTATGTCTTACAGGTGAAGTGTGAAGGTGACCGGTGAAGTGTTCCAAGAATAATTCTTGTAACATCTGAATGTATTCCTGCAAACGTCTTTGTTTTCTGTGATGATGAGATGAGTTTTGAATGAATCACATTATGAATTTAAGAAGTAAGTGTTGTCTTGATCTGCGTTATGAATCGTTCCATCTGTTGATAATATATTTGTTTCTAATTCCAGCCGTGATAATGCATCTGCTACTTTGTTAGAGCAACCGGGTTTGTAAACTATTTCATAGGTATATCCGTCAGTCTTGATTTCTAGCGTTTTAGTTTTACGTTGTTGTTGCGATTGCTAAGTGAAAATGTTAGATAGATAGTTCCATAAGCTAAGGACCAGATTATGACTAACATCTCCTTTGTATTTACCGCATATTTTTTTCGTTCTGTTTAATGACCTTGAGATGAATGATATAGCTCTATCCTTGCCCAGTTTGCCGTGTGACCATACTGCTCCAATTGCAGTGTTCGACGCGTCCGTTTTAAATTTGAACGGCTTCTCAAAATTATTGAGGATGAGTGTGTCTCTCGTTCGCTTTAATTTGCGCATTTTGACAAAGCCTTTTATGAAGTCTCTTTAGTAAGACGTGAGCCCGAGAAATGATTTTAAATCTCTTAAGTTCTCTGGAATCTTCATTTTTTGATTTGCACAAACTTTCCTTTCGTTGGTTTTGATACGTTTATTGGTTATAATGTAACTCGTTGAAAATGTTGTTTTTTTGTGTCTGCTTCTTACATTTTAATTTGATGAAAGCCGGAGGTGAGGTCAATTGTAGTGAAGAGTTTCGAATTTTCAAGATTCACCAGTGTGTTCGATATATCCGGAAGCGTGTAAGCGTCTGATGTTGTTACTGTGACAGTCTTTTAAAATCAATAACCATCCTGTATTTTTTATGCCGAAATCATCTAACGTCTTTCCCACTATGCAGAATAGGGAATTATATGTGCCTCTGGGAGGTCTTATGATACCGTCTTTTATTAGTTGTTTGATTTGGTTTGCTATCTCACTTCTTGCGAAAGACAATTGTCTCGGATTTCTAGGTTACTTGGAAAGACTGCTTTTTCTTCAGAGGTATCTTGTTTTGTGTTAGAATCATGTGTTATTCTCACTATCAATGTTAGCTCCTAGTTGTTTTAGGGTATCGTCCCCGATTATTCCATTGAATGATTGAAGTCCTGATAATATAAAGATGTCAAATTTTTTGTGAGCCGATAGGGACGCGAGAGGGGCGCATATCATAAAATTTAGCTCGATGTTTTCATCCTCATGTTCGTCATCCTGATTGAACTTGTCACATCCGAATTTTAAATATTTGAGGACCTTTCAAATCCTAAGGCTGGATATTTTTTCTACTTTTCAATTAAACCGATACATTTTCCGTGTCACGTATATACGAATAACGAAAATTCCCATTCAACTAGACATCCTAGACTTATTTCAGTTGCTCAAATTTATAGAATATCGTAAAATGTTCTATCAAATTCACATGATGCGATTTTCCACGAATAGCGGGTCGTCTTACAGTCGAAGACAGTCCCTTTTCCGGGTTACACAATAAATATTTTTTGTTGAGTTTAAAGAAAACTAACAGATCGATGGAACTGACAGATTAATTGTGAAACTATCTTGCGTTTTCAAACTATTTGAAAGTATTTACAGTACTTATACGCTTTATAACCGGAACACGATTAGTTGCATTCACGATCTCAACAGTAAAATACAATTTTGACAAACTAACAAAAGCTGTAAACGGTTCTCAAGTAAAATAATGTCAAATTTATAACGCCTATTTGCTTAAGAGAGGTACTTCAGCCAGTGGTGAAATTTGAGATATTATTTTTACAACGAACATTGTGAAATCTTACCGTCATGGCAAAAATTACTGACATCTAATCTATCTAATCTATCTAATCTATCTAATCTATCTAATCTATCTAATCTATCTAATCTATCTAATCTATCTAATCTATCTAATCTATCTAATCTATCTAATCTATCTAATCTATCTAATCTATCTAATCTATCTAATCTATCTAATCTATCTAATCTATCTAATCTATCTAATCTATCTAATCTATCTAATCTATCTAATCTATCTAATCTATCTAATCTATCTAATCTATCTAATCTATCTAATCTATCTAATCTATCTAATCTATCTAATCTATCTAATCTATCTAATCTATCTAATCTATCTAATCTATCTAATCTATCTAATCTATCTAATCTATCTAATCTATCTAATCTATCTAATCTATCTAATCTATCTAATCTATCTAATCTATCTAATCTATCTAATCTATCTAATCTATCTAATCTATCTAATCTATCTAATCTATCTAATCTATCTAATCTATCTAATCTATCTAATCTATCTAATCTATCTAATCTATCTAATCTATCTAATCTATCTAATCTATCTAATCTATCTAATCTATCTAATCTATCTAATCTATCTAATCTATCTAATCTATCTAATCTATCTAATCTATATAAATAATGTAGATCGAGCTACTTGTTGTCTCGAATTATTTATCTTTTGTTATAGTCACCGCGATGAATGGAGGTAAAGTAAATGTTTCTAATAAGAATATAGTTAACCAGTATTTTTTGAATATTGACGACTATGTTAATCAAGCTACGTTATCGACTACGAGTAATACTTCAGCGAAACTCCTGAATATTATTCAGTTTAACATTCGTAGTATGAATGATTTAAAGAAATTCGACAGTTTTCTGGAAATTTTAGATGTCTTATCTTGCGATATTCATGTTATAGTAATCACCGAAACATGGATAAAGTCATTTGACAAGCAGTTTTTCAATATTAACAATTACTCGAGTGTTTTTAGTTGTAGGGATGATAGATTGGGTGGCGGCGTACTAATGTTTATTAGATCCGACATATAGTATTCTGGTGTGTGCATTGACGATAGTTCGTATGATTTTCAATTCATTCTATTAGGATTAAACAATTTTAATACCAAAATATGCGCTGTATATCGACCGCCAAATTCTGACATCACTCGATTTTTTGATAGGATTGATATTTTACTGGGTGGAAATAGTAATAAATCCGATATGATACTAGTCGGTGATATCAATATACAAATAAATAAAAATAACAACATTACGAAAAATTATTTTCACTTATTAAGTAATTTAGATTTAGTGCTATCAAATTCTATTGAAACTCGCAGTTGTAGTGGTAATATCATTGATCACGTAGCCAGCACATTTACTAATATAGTATCTATTACTGATTTAACCATTTATGCAAACATTAGCGATCATAACATAGTTTTTTCGAAATTTAAGTACAGCGATAAATTTCTTGTTAAAAAACTTGAAAAGCACATAATAAATTGTGGCAAAATAAATGAATTGTTTGCAGCATACTTATCTGAAATTCAGATCTACAATGTTGCGCCAAGTATATTTATTCTACAATTGATTGACAAGTACAAGCAGCTACTAAACAAATATACTAAAGTTGTATATTTAGATGCTAAACTTAAATCTATCAACTGTCCGTGGATTGATTACGACCTGTGGAAGCTTATTCGGCAAAAAAATAATCTCTGGAAAAGTTTAAAGAAGAGTCGTTCCAATTTAAATAATGGAACTACCACCGGTATACTTTTAAACAAAATTAGTGATATTAGTAAGAAAATAGCTAAGGAAAAGTATTAGGCTAAAAAAGGTATTACCAGAAATTATTTAATGGTACACCTAATCTTAGAGATTTTTGGAAAAATGTAAATTCGTTGTTTGGCAAAAGTAATACTACTAATGACATAGTAATCCGTGATGATAATGTTGTGATTTCTGATGTTCATAAAGTTGCTACTAAATTCAACCAATATTTTGCTGAGTGTGGTTTTTTATTGGCTAATTCGCTTAATAGTGATAAAAACTTTAATAAATTTAATACGGTTCACAGTATATCTAGTTCCATCTACTTTCAACCTTCAACTCCTACTGAGATATTCAATCTAATCAATGAACTTGAATCATGTAAATGATCTGGACCAGATAATATTTCGGCTGCAGTTCTTAAGACAAATATTCATCAATTTAAGTATCTTCTTTCAGATCTATTCAATAAAGTTATATGCAGTGGCATTTATCCTGAATGCTTGAACGTGGCTAAAGTTGTGCATGTCTTTAAAAGTGGTGACAAGCTAGATGTTCATAACTACCGTCCAATTTCAATATTGTCGGTTTTTGATAAATCACTGGAGAAAGTTTTAAATAATCGTATAAACAATTTTTTGAAAGAACATAATGTCTTTTATAGATATCAATATGGTTTTCGTAGTGTGTTGGTACTGAAATAGCGTTGATTGAAACGGTTGATATGATAAATCTTGTATTAAATAATTCATCGTATATGGGTGTTTTGTTTCTTGATTTACGTAAGGCGTTCAATTGTATTGACCATGAAATCTAACTTGAAAAGCTGTATCAATATGGGTTTAGAGGAACTCCATTTAATTTATTGAAGAGCTATCTGGCCAATCGATTGCAATACGTTTCCATTAATGGACATTCTAGTACTCTTCAACCAATCACTTCTGGAGTACCGCAAGGTAGTGTTCTGGGTCCAACACTGCTCATAATTTTTATACACGGTTAGAAATCAGACGTTATTTTTAACGTCTTTTGGCTTACACCAGCGAGAACTTAACTTCGAAACGTGAAAAATAGCTACCCACAGGACTCATTTTACGATAGGTAGTTTATAACAATTTTATAGACGTGAAAAATAAATTAACATACAAATTTTATTAAAAGTACTGTCCAAAAATGGTGACCTATGAGAAGTAAAGTGAATGAATTTTCAGCACCCATGGTAAACAAAATTGACATCACAACGTCTGGGAATTAAAAAAAAAATAAAAAAATAAAATTAATCCCCTAAAGAGATATAAATTTAAATCTTTATAGGCGTTAAAAATAAGTCACTTTAAAAGATGAAGAAGGATCACTTTATTAGCAATTTTATTAACTTAAAAGCATTTAATATGCATACAATGAGAAGTCATTTATGCTAATCCTTGAAAGTAAAATAGTGAAAAAGAGAACATGGTTGTAAGTCAATTATTATTTCTATAAGCCGTACCTTTTAATTTACGTCATTATCAACCCAAAATACCTTGAATAATATCTGTGGTATTCAAAAGTGTTTTCAAAGAACTTTAATGTGTATGTTTGAAAATATTTTTGAATCCGTTTTATTTTTCGATCTTATTGTTCGATCTTACTTCTGATTTCCTGAACATTTTCTTAAAAAAGATAATTGGTTTTTCTGAATTGCCAAAGATATATATTTTGTTAAACCATTCTCCCTTCCATTCTCCCGTTTATCTTACGCTTTTTAAACGACATTCAATTTTGAAAAAATATTTAACTTTATTAAAATTTTAATTCAGTTTAGATATGTTACATATTTATTACAATTAAATAACATTTTTATCACTATATTACTTCACTTAAATCTAGAATACTAATCAAAATTGTAAATAAGCGGCTTTTTCGGACATAACAATCATCATACATACTTGTATGAATATTCTTTGAATATAAACTGATTTTGCCCAAGTGATTTTGTCTCGTTTTTTCGGATTGGGTCGCGAAGATAAGAGCTCGTCTGTTATGATGTTCAGTGCAGCGCAGCAATCACGATCACTAAATATTCTGGTTTTTTCGTATTCTGCCAGCGGCAGCAATAGTGATTACCGTTTAATAATATTTTTGTTTGAATTCTAAAATAAATTTTTTAATCAAAAAAAAAAATATTGTAAAACACATAAAAGTAATTGAATTCAGGTACAATTTGATTAAGAAAGGATGAGTCGAATTCTATATCACTAGCTAGTAATAAACTAGAATATACCTATTATATATTTTTAATGTTCTCCAATAATGCTCTTTGAAAAATTGTTCCTTCACAATTCTACTTTACTAGAACAATTTTCTAATGCGCACTGGTGTGATAAGCAGAGCATTGGAATATACCGCTCAATCAGATCTGAATTTTACCAATAAAATCAAGTTTGACAGAACGCAAATTTTTAAAATAATTTAAAATATTATTATTAAATGGATTTCTACATTTTAGTAGTAAAATATACATAAATAGCAACAAAAGTTTAAGAATATTTGAATATAAAACGAATAACGGGCAAAAGTCATATTTACAACATTTCAATTGAAACTAAGACTGCGGTCCAATTCGTGACTTATTTTGTAGAGACTAACTTATTTGAAAGTCTACAATATGCCTTCTGTCGGCTTAACTAATTGAAGGCTTGTTTGACTTTATGGGGGTTTTGCGCCCAAACTGGTAACTCTCTAAACAATTCAAGCAAGTTTGCAATAATTATATTCAACAGGAGACTTTCAAATAAGTCATTCTCCACAAAATAAATCACGAATTGGATTAAATACGCCAGTGGAGCTTAGGATATAAAAGTCAAACTCCCTGGGTTACAGTTGTCACTCACTTGATATATAATTTATCCCAATATTCAGAGGAATAATAAATTTACACAAATGAAATTAATTAAAAAAATCACCAAAATATATAACCCCAAATAATTTTTTCTTTAGTAATTTACATTTTCCACCATTAAAAATAACTACCACTACATAACACACCCTCTTACTTTCAAATATAAATCACAACTGCAATAGTGCAATGCGATCGCAAAGCGGGATTGAATAACAATTTTTTCTGTTTGTTTATGTTTGTCAGGAACCATCAAAAAGTTATTATATTTCATTCCTAGTAATCACCAACGCATAAATAAAAATAATAAAAATTGTCAAATTTAACGTCCTTCATTATTGTTGGGTCGTCAATTTAACCCAATATTTCAGTTATAATTTCATTATACATTTACAAGTAAAAATGTTTTCCTTATTATACAAAATTAATTAATTTTTGTTCATTTACACTGATTCTTATTTTAAGGGAGTGAAACTTTCCCATTGATAATGATTTGCATGTGAATTTTTGCGAAAGAATTTAAACAAATATTTCATTACTAAACGAGTAATAAAATTGACGTACAATATTTTTTTTAATGATATTTGACTAACCACATTTTCACTACCAAAATTGGAAAGACGTCCCATTTTTTATCGTGTAAATGACATTTGTAAATTGAAATTGTATGGTAAAATTCGATTATTTGCTGAAGACACATCTCTTTTTTATAATGTTAATAAATGTGAGGATATTCCTCCAATGGTTCAATCTGATTTGTTGGTTCTAAATGAATACTTCAATTGCAATATGCTATCCATAAATTTAAGGAAGACAAAATTTATGTTATTTAAATCGGCACATAAAACTGTTAATACCACTTTTAATTTAAGTATATCCAACATAAATATTGAAATAGTTGACAGTTACAAATATCTAGGCTTGATATTTGATTCAAAATTAAATTGGGAAAGCCATATTGATCTCATTTGCCAGAAAATAGCCCTTTTGGTTGGCTATATGCGCAAACTTTCGTATTTTATCCCCGTCGCTAAAGGTGTTCTTCCGTCATTAGCGTTGAACAATTTATCCATTGTGGCATATGTTCATAAGGTTACTAATAGTGACGGTACTTAATATAACTTGTAATTTCGTACGCCTGTCCATATGTATCAGACTCGATTTGCACATAATATTTGTAGACCAGCGTTTAATAATGAATATGGTAGGAAACGGGTATTATATATTGGCCCGCTAAATTATACTAAATTACCAGAACCGGTGAAACTAATACGAGACTTGCATAATTTTAAACAAGCTGTTAAGGAATATTGTCATTCAAACATCTCGCGTTTTCTGCTCTAGGGTAATTGTAAAATTGCATTAAATATCTACACGTTGGTTTATCTTTGTAAATATATAGTTTATTTATTTATTTTTGTTATTATACATACTGCTATTTTATGGTCTTAATTAAATTCGGTAAACCCCTTCAAAGGACAATAAATCCACTGGGGAAACTGAAGCTTTTATTAAATTGTTGTAAGTTTAGTTTGTTGCCATTAATATTATTTCTAAATATTGTAAACTATTGTATACTTATATGTTCAATGAAATAAAGGAATTAATTAAAAAATAAAAAATAAAAAATCTATCTAATCTATCTAATCTATCTAATCTATCTAATCTATCTAATCTATCTAATCTATCTAATCTATCTAATCTATCTAATCTATCTAATCTATCTAATCTATCTAATCTATCTAATCTATCTAATCTATCTAATCTATCTAATCTATCTAATCTATCTAATCTATCTAATCTATCTAATCTATCTAATCTATCTAATCTATCTAATCTATCTAATCTATCTAATCTATCTAATCTATCTAATCTATCTAATCTATCTAATCTATCTAATCTATCTAATCTATCTAATCTATCTAATCTATCTAATCTATCTAATCTATCTAATCTATCTAATCTATCTAATCTATCTAATCTATCTAATCTATCTAATCTATCTAATCTATCTAATCTATCTAATCTATCTAATCTATCTAATCTATCTAATCTATCTAATCTATCTAATCTATCTAATCTATCTAATCTATCTAATCTATCTAATCTATCTAATCTATCTAATCTATCTAATCTATCTAATCTATCTAATCTATCTAATCTATCTAATCTATCTAATCTATCTAATCTTGTGAAAAGCATTATTTGGCCAATTAAATCCATTTTACATTTATGGTTTGTAATTTAGATTTTTTTGTAATTATAGGGAATTGCAGGCAATTGACTGGAAAAAACAAGTTATTCGGTATTATGGGAATGCGTGGTAAATCTAGAAATTTTTTTTCTTGACCTATCCCGTCAAAGTTGTGGCCTTTAGTAAGTGCTTTCCAAGTTCGATGACACGTAACTGGGTGCCATTGCATAGTCTCACTCACACCAATTTTTAGTTCAAGACGTGGAGACTGAGTTGAAAAACTCAACGAGATAACTTGAGGCATCATCGGACGAAATGAATGTGTCTATTGGGCTGTAAACTGATGCAACAGTGAGCATTTCTTGCAGGATTTGTTTATTTATTTTTGAAACTGAGCCAGTTTGGAGCGTATCATTCTTTTACACAACGAATTTTGGTGTCTGTCGCAACTCTGCGACAAAGCGACAAACCTTCCTTGTTAATGAGCCGCGGCTGCTACTCTTACTATAATGCACGTCGAGCCCTGTCGTTTGCCAAGTTGGAAGGTACTTTAAAGATTTTGCCGTCCGAAACAGCGATTGCTTTGCTGATTCTTGCCAGAAGCAAATTGTCCAAAAAAGTTTACCTGTACCTTCCGGTGCGTTGTGATAGAAATAACACCCACCACCATTAATGGTAAGCTTTTATTTGCTCATATATTACTAGTGGCAGCACAGTTTTAGCCACGCGTACACCCAAATCGGCCGTATAAAAGTTCAGCTCTTTGGCCATATTGCTCGAAAGCTCGTCATTACGCTGTGGTGTAGGCAGACCAAAGTTAACTAACCGGTTATGCTATATTTTGTACTCAATTAGCATCATCACAAAGGAAAAAGCATCGCTGGCCCCTTACTACCGACCAAAAACATTCACACCTCGACCAATGTCCCTTGTAACCGGCGCTTACTCTTTTTCCACGACTTTCTTTTAGGTGTAGTAGCTGAAGTACTCAAACGTAAAGGAACCTTTTTTTCAAACGCGTCATTTTGATACAACGGGACGACGCTGTATGAATCGTCCTAGGTAACTTCGCTGTTCTATATCTAACGAATATAATTCGATGAAGTAAACTCGCTCAGCATTTAGAAGTTGCACCACGAGGTGTATCACTCTTTGCCGTGTCTCAGTCCATTTTTGGGATTAATAATGGCAACGCCTTGTTGTTGGTTGTAAATAGCCGCGCCACTCACTTTATTTAAGGAGAGATGTGCAGATGCGCTTAATCGCCTGTACTGAGTTACAGAACTATTACAGAACTCTCACAACAAGAAAGTTGAATATTATGAACATTTGAGGGGAATAGGGGACAATCCAGCTGTTGTCCACTACGAGTTCCTGCCAACAGCCTTAGATTCTAATGGTGGCCACAAGGCCTCCATATTCTTGTGCTCTTCACTTTTAGAGACGATATCAACAAATGAATGCAAGACAGTACGCGTTTCTGCCACTCGATCGAGTATACAAAGCACCACATATCTCAGAGCATTTTAACTTTTTTAAGGAGATGAACCAACTTTAGGTTCTATTATTTAAAAAACTTTATTTGTGAAATCTTGCTAATCCGTTGATTTTTTGCCAATCTATTTATTCACTAATGATAACAGAAGGACATAATCTGTCCCGAGATATTCTGATCTACTTACCTACCTCTTGTTAATGGACGCAGTTTTTGTCTAGCAATTTTGTTTTGTTTTAGAGAAATATACCTCAAGCGTTTGCTGTATATTTTCGAATATATTATGCCCACTAAAAACTGATTCAAGAATAGCCTGCACCGGAGCAATAAATTAAAATTATCTCGACGCACCGCCATATGATAGACATAGAAGTCCTTTCACAATACTTTTTTGTTTGCAATTGGATATAGAAGGAATTAAAAATCTATATTCCTCTTGCCCTTTCCTAAAAATTGTAGGATATTACAGCACGTCATAAAACAAGTGTGTGTTCAGGATTCTGGTGAGCGTGCCGTCGTGCGTCAGCAGTTTTATTTCCTGAGATGTAGTTTGTTCGCTGCCAACCAACACGCCGCTATTTTATTAGTGGTGGGGGCGTTAAAACGTCTTTCATGTAGTTTTAACTTTGTATAGCTCTCGTTTGCAAACATTGTGGTATAATGGCATCGAAATAATTATGTCTGACCCTGATTCTGTTCAAAAAACGCCTCGATTTGTCTGTATCGTAACATAAAAGTTCTTTTGTTGGTTAAACTGGGCTTTTTGAATAAAGAATAGCTACTTTGTCTCCAGAACTACACATTCCTGCTGTCTCCTGCTGCCACTTAAGGACTCCGTAGAACTAGTAATCCTTGTTCATTGACTCGAGTTATATAAACCTATGCCTTACATAATCGAGAGTTTCAGCGTATTTAATTGCAGTTTTCTCAAAAACCCCCAATGTGTTTTTTGTGAATGTATCACGTCGCTGCGCTGTTCTTTAAGCCACAGCGGGCGCGTCTTTGGCCTTTCAACGGTTTATGTGGCTCTCGACGACTCCTCGTTGTCCATTTGATGTTGACGTCGAGACTGGAGCTGTTCCGATATTTCCTTGAAATGCCCTGAGATATCAAATATTCTGTATGCTGTTGACGCCATCCTAGGGTCGGCTCTCGCGTTAAAGGGCCAACATAAATTTTTATTTTTCTAATTTATTATTTTCCTTTTCTCTTGAGTAATTATCTTTCATGCGTTGTTGGAAGGAGAAATCAATAACAAAATCAATGAGATTCGTTCATCTCTGTGAGTAAACCCGTTATTTTGTTCTCCCTGATAATTTGTTTCTCTTTAAATCAAGTTTTTTACTGTTACAGTGAAGTGTAAAGGTTGCTTCAAAATTATTTTATATCAAAGCCATGGTTCGTGGAAAAACGTTAAGTGAGGTTGAGAGATCTAAAGTTGATGCTTATAAAGAATCAAATCTTAAAACTGTAGAAAAGGTTTTACGGAAAGAAAATCGGATGGAATTTTTTAGAGAGCTAATGACGTGGAATATATACTATGGTGTTCATGCAAAAAACTTAATTTAAAAAAAAAGTTTAATTTAATGGCTATACAATTACTATTTCCACGATTTAAGAAAGGATGAAATGTTTTTGAATCAGCCTGCTGTGATGAAGGCGGTATTATGGTCTGGGGCGCTACTTCTTGGTATGGACCCATCGATTTAGTTTTCCCAAGCAAATGCGTTTCTGAAGTTTTTGAACAATTACAGTGCAGAAAGATTGCAATTTTACCGTGGCCCCCATATTCACCAGATTTGAACATCATAGAAAATGTGTGGGGATGGTTAACACGATAAATTCCCGAAGAAAAAAAACAGTTTTGAGGTATAGTAATAGTTTTGGCATGAAAGAGCAACAAACATCCAAACAAACAAACGTTGTCATTTATAATATTAGTGGGATCAAATTGTATTCCACAGCCGCACCCAAGAAAACCACCATTCCCATAATCGGGAACAAGGAATCATGTTCACATTCCAAACCCATATAGTTGCTAAAATATTGCTAACGTTTCTGTTTCTACATAGAATTCTTGCAGGCATGGCAAGGCAGATATCGTCTGTTTGTGCTTTAAATTTATAGATGACATTTTTTTTTTGATAATGTAGCACAAAATATTATATAAAACAAAAATTTATTTTTATTTCAAAAATGCAGATAATTTTTCAAAACATTGTGACTCTCTACATATATCTAAATATTATATGTTGCTGTAAATTTTAAGTTATATGTTTATACAAAATATCTGCAGTGTTGTATACCACCGTATCAAAAAGCAAAATATTTAATTTAAATTTTTATAATTTATGGTGACATGTTTCAGACCGTTTTCGTGTAGATATCGCATTAACGAAAACCTAATATCTTTATAAATAAATAATGCTTTTGTTACCTGATATGTGATATGCGCTTAAACAAACCTAATTTCCCAAGATTTTATTACCCCACATCTAAAGGTAAAAATCACATTCATAATGAATATTCAATTTTCATTAGGATTTACTTGTCGAAAGTGTGTGTGTGTGTAGTATATAGGGAAAAGTAGTGTGACATTTGATATTTTTGTAATCTACCTAATTAATTTTCGATAAAGATAAAAGTTTATCAAATGGAATAAAAGGATAGTTGAGAGGAAAAAAAACTTTATCAGAAGTTAACAAAGGTCGAACCTTTTTAATTGTTACGTAGAGGAAAGAGGTATACACTAACCATGTTAAAGAACAAAATAATTTGCCTAAAGCTATTCAATTTTTCCATTAAAATTTTGTTTTTGTAGTTTTCGGACAAGTGGGTTAACTCGATTAAAGTATTATAAAATCAAGAATATCGGCACACAAAATACCGTTGGCATTATCGATTCGAATTTTATTCTATATTATGCTTTTCATTATACCGTAGTTAATGTCCATGAAAAGTTTTTCGGGTTTTCTAAATAATAGAATACCGTTTAATAATAGAATATCTTAATATAACGAAAATATTAGAACCATATAACTATATACGATATACTCGTACGTACACCGATACGCTGAGAACAAAACAATAATATAATAAATTCAATATTCTGCTCTTGCCTGGTTTAGGTCAGATTATATATAGTCTTTTGAAATTAAGGTATGGATATTTTTTGCTTCAGTTTATTTCAATTACAACTCTTCCCAATTGTGTTTATACAAAAAAAAAAAAAAACGTGCACACATAATAATCCAATATACGTATATGAAATATAATGTACGAGTGTTAGACGTCCAAAACGGAATCCAATCTCTTCTCATTCTTTTCGATACGGTGTAAGGGGGAGCTTTTTGTTAAGGAAAAATTGAATTGTAAATTTTTCCCTTTTAGTGAAAATTAATTACGTTCATTCACGACATTAAACCGTTAAATATATAACAATCATTTGAATTAAATTAAAACAAAAGGAAGGAAATTAAATTGATACAAATATTTTAGGGTAAAGCTGGTTGTATATTGTATCGGCGGATATAGTGAAATTAATGATGGCTTAGTAAAAAATCCGGGAAAAAAGTCTTAATTAATTATGAGTTTCATTGGTATTTAAAGGTATAATTTTATTTTTATAGTCGAGTACAGGCGATGAGTTTGACTAGGTTTTGATTGTATCAGCTATATATGGCTACTCTTATATAAAATTTTTGTTCCTTATATTTGATCCCTCTTATTCTTTGTGTTTTAATGTGGTCACACAAATTTTAATTGACCGTAGTATTGGTTGCGTGACGTGGTGATGAAGTTACGTGTTATACAATTTAATAAAAACTCCAATTTTATACAAAAAAGTGTAAAAGATGGACTGTTCATTTAATCATTCCTATAACCATGATCACCAAATGGGTTTTTTTAATTTTTTCTTTCAAAAGACAAGTTTTTCTAAAATCTACTGGCTTTTCCTCAACAGAATGGTAGAGTTATATATTTAATTATTAATAAATGTTGGTTTTGGCGTTTTGGCCCGAATTCAAATTTCTACCAAATAACAAAAGCTATACATGTGTGCGAATATACAAATAGTATACGTTTAGGCGGAATATTTTGGCAACGCATTGCTGGCTTTGGTATGTAGTTTAACAAAAAAATGCCAAATATTCGGTCCCTGGGTTCGGTCATACGAAGCAATAACTGTAACAATTGTTGCACGAAACTTCAATGAAATATTTTGTTCTACATTAGTGAAAAGTCAAACAATTATTTTAATCGAGATGGTGCCTAAAAATGAGTTTATACATGTAATGTGCCCTCTGGCACTGTTCTGATAATTCCCCGGGAATAGAGAACGGTTGAAAAAATGTATATTTATTTATTTATTTATGTGTTTATTATGAATGTAATTAAACTAGAAAGCTTTTATTTACAAAATAACACAAAACATTAAAATGTATACAAAATTAAGGATGAAATTTTGGGTTATTCTGGATAATAGCCAGATAGTGTTTTTAATCAAGGTGATTAAAAGGCATTGTGATTATACTTTGATTAGTTCAAAGTATTTTCAAAAAAAAATTTTGTAGTTTGGTCACTGCAGTCTGATGCGACGACCGAATTTTTTAAATACAAAAAATTCAATGTTTCATTAGTTCGAAACCAAACCTCCCCAATGTCTTGGTAACCTCACCTTGATTAAAATCAAGGATATAATACAAATATGAGCCCGTGACGTTTGTAACAAAAAATATATTCACATAAAGTTCCAATTGGAAAAGGTAGCGGAAACAGAATTCTTATTGGATTCAAATAGATTTCAATTGCCGCCATATTGAATAGTTTTAGTTTGGTGATTTACATTGTTAATATTTTATAAATGCAAATTAGTGAAAATTTTATTAAATATTATTATTATATTAAATAAAATCATAATTTAAATTATAAAATTTAAAAAAGATAATAGATACAAAAGATATTAGAGAAATATATAAATAACTTTAAAAAAAGTTAACAAATAAATAAAATTAAAGCTTTAACAAAAAATATTAAATATATTTATTGACATTTTTCACTCAAAATGTTGAGTATTTTATCAATGTGGGCCAATAACAAGGCACTTTCTGAGATAAGTGCACTAGGAAAAAACATACCGGGAAACAGATAGATCAATTCGACTTTTATAGTGGTACTTTGTTCTAATCTCTGGAAGTGGATTGTTGTTGGTCCAGATTATAAAATACACCATATTTTGATCGAAAAATTGTAATAAACAATTCTGATATTTTTTCTGTGTAAAGCTTTTATTCTCATTTATTTGTTAACTAATTCACACATGATTTTAATTTGTTACTTTACTTATCTGTTTTAAAAATTATAATTTTTAAATGTACTTGATTCGGAGAATAATTTAACAGTGTAATAAACTACACTCAATTTATTTTAATAAGAGTTTAATTTTGAGTAGTACTTACACATATATATTATGGATTTTTTGTTAAGTGCGGTAAATTTATTATACTCAATATTTCGCCGAATATCGTCAGTTATATTGAGCAACGCAGAAGTGGTGCTGTTCATAGGTCTGTATGCTGATTGATAATCCGAAATTAAGTCGTTCTGCAGCAAAACTCATGATTTGATTTTTAATAATAATTTCTAAAATTTTAAAGATAGAAGATAACGCACTAATTGGTCTTAAATCAGACATTATATTAATATTCTAAGTTTTAGGCAAAGGAGTAATTTTAGCTAACTTCCAACAACTAGGAAAATAAGATTTAGCAATAATATTGTGGCGTCGCAATATATTGTTTGTTGAGTTTGTTTGCATAGCATATTAAAGGTTTCACCACTAGTTGAGCTGATACTGTTAAAGTTAGCCGAAAGTTTCCAGCCAAAAGATAATGCAGATAGTGTCTTTGCTATCCCAGCCGAAAAATGGTAACGCAGTTATTGTTTTAAACTAAATTAATGAAATGTTCTGTAACTTTTGAGTAACCCACTTTACCATCGATCCCACTATGTTTATTAGAAAGGCCATAGGCTAAGATAATCTCACGCGAAATTTGAAGCAAATCTGAAGGGTATAGTGGGGTGTAATTTGGTATAATGTACCAGAAAGTCCGAATTTTTCGAAACTAAATTAATGAAATGTTCTGTAACGTTTGAGTAACCCACTTTACCATCGATTTGCTTCAAATTTCGCAAGGGTTTACCTAAGCTTATGGCCTTTCTAATAATCATAGTGGGATCGATGGTAAAGTGGGTTACTCAAAAGGTACAGAACATTACATTAATGTAGTTTCGAAAAATTCGGACTTTCTGGAAGAAGATATAACAATTTACTTACACTATCCCCTTCAGATTTGCTTCAAATGTCGTGTGGGCTTACCTAGGCCTGTGACCTTTCTAATAAGCATAGTGGGATCGATGGTAAAGTGGGTTACTCAAAAGTTACAGAACATTTCATTAATTTAGTTTCGAAAATTTCGGAGTTTCTGGTACATTATACCAAATTACAGCCCCCCTATCCCCTTCAGATTTGCTTCAAATTTCGCGTGGTTTTACCTAAGCCTATGATCTTGCTAATAAACATAGTGGGATCGATAGTAAAAGTGGATACTCAAAAGCTACAGAACATTTCATTAATTTAGTTTCGAAAATTTCGGACTTTCTGGTACTGTAACAGTACTATGTAAACGACTGTTCCAGACTCAACATCGTTTGACGAACGTAGTATGTTTCAGCCAGACTAGCTTTAAACGCCTGGGGGGGGGGGTTCTGTGGAACGATGAAAGAGCTTGATTTTACTGCAGATGGTACATTTTTGAGGTTAAGCTTCAAATGGGGTGGATTGAATGCATTACCAGTGAAATTCCGTAATAGTTATTTATGCTTCCATTTTCTCATTAATAAACATCAATTAAAAACAAAATAGTTTAATTTCATCCTCCACACAATAATTATTTAAGAGAATAAAAAAAAAATTATTTACAATAAAAAAAATTAACCAAAGTTAATACGAACTTCACAGAAATTATACATATATATTCGTATTAACGAAGAATAAACATTTGAATATGAAATAAAGAAAAGCATCCGACTGCAAATGTCGGAAAATTGAAGTTAGCTTACCACTTCGCTTTTCTCCTACAAAACTAAAATAAATATTATGACCATAAAAAAAATGTATATATAAGGCATGCAAAACTTAAGGATTTAAATACTTAATATATAAGAAAGAAAATTTATATAAATAAAAAAAATGTAGCTTAGCATGAGAGAAACAAAATTCAATACTCAAATATTTTTTTATACGGCGACTGATGAACGCTGTATCCAATGTCCGAAATGATGCGTAGAGAAACCGCTGCGGATCCGTTTATGTATGCGTATATGTATCATATGTACGAGAACTATTGTGATATTCATTAAACGTAATTATTAATTTATAAAGGATTTATTTTATTTATTTATTTGTTTATTGTTTATTTGTTTTTGTTTTAAACATATTATATAGATTTAGTTTCAACAAAATGCTTGTCGTAATTAGTAAAACCACATATTTAGCAATTAACAGTTCATGGTTTTTATTAGCACAGCACAAGGTCATTCGTCTTAAAGCAAACTGTTCATATCGAATGACCACATTGATCACTGTAAGAATTATTTTTTTCCTTCCGAGTGTGGATATACACAAAATTACAGATTAGACTTATTATATGTGATACATGTATTGTTATTTACATTTTTATTATTAGTTTTTTTATTTATGTTTACATTTCATTTTTAATTTCATTGCATGTATTATTAAAAACTTTTTTTAAATCTTAAAAACTTTATAAACTTTTTGTATTTACACTCCAAATAAGAACTTCTTGACGAGCTGTTTCGTTTCAAGGGTTCTCATTGACTGCCGTACGGGTACGATCTTTTTTTCGTCCGAAGATTTTTCTTTTTCATTTTATTTGTTGACCTGAGTATTGTTACATTTTATGACCCTATCCAAATATTATCCAAAATTACAATGAGAATTATATTAAATATTATTACTAACAATTGATTTATATAGTAGACTAGGAAACTGGTGTTAAGCTAATTCAATTCAGCAAATATTACCATCATCATAAGATAACATTCATTGAAAAAGTCAAAAGTTTATTAATAGTGGCGAATATTACGTTACAAATCGTGGGGAAGACCCAGCACCCTTGAGAAGTCTCATGCCGGGTTTATCAAATACCGTATTATTCTCGAATAATTTTCGCGTGGTAAATTCCCAAACTTTTCCCATTTGAATTCACAACTACATACGCAACATTACCGACCCAACGAAGTGTTTTACCTTTAATAAACTTTGGAGCTAACTTAGCTGAGAAGTTTACATTAGCTTTGCTCTGAACAAAATTTCTCACAAACACAACTTGGTCCGGTTGAAAAACTCGGGACTTGCTTCGCAAATTAAAATTACTCACGTTTCGATTATAAACATTTCTTATATGTGCCATAGAACAAGTTCATGAGCAGCAGACGAGTATTAATATCAGTAACATATGCCAATTTATATCATCAAGAACATACAAGTCACGCATTAAAGAGTATGAGGTGCCATGTGTAATCATGTGTTGACCGAATGTCAGAAAGTACGGAGAATAACCTGTTGAGCTATGAGTAGCATTTATCAACGCACTGTTTATATCGTGGAGATGAGTATCCCATTGCTTATGGTCATCACGGAGAAAAGCTCGGATGACGGAAATAATCGTACAATTTACCCTTTACGACTCGTTCGATTGCGGAGAATATTTGGGGTTAAATTGAGGATAAACACCGCATCGTCTAAAAAAAATTTTCAACAAAATCGACTGGAACTGTTTACCATTATCTCTAACCACTCGTTCAGGAACTCCAAAAACATTAAAAACTCGAGTCTTTAGGAATGAGATTACTGCAGCAGTATTGGCATTTCGCATAGATCCCAATAACACGAATTTAGTATATTGGTGTAGTACTATAAAAATGTAGGTATTACCATGAATACTTCTCGCGGATATGGCCCTAGAAAATCTACAAACAGTTTTTGGAATGGCCGAAAAACTTCATGATACGACCCCATTTCAGGCTGAGTAGAAAAATTTGTCGCCTTTATTTGTTTACAGGTCTCGCAATTTCGGATGTACTCTTCTACATCCCGAGCCATATTTGACCAGTAGTAATGACGCTGTAGCAATTCTAGGGTCTTAGCGAACCCAAAATGAGTGTTTGAAGGCTGATCGTGTGCTTGGTGCAGCAATGTGGGAACTAAACCTTCTGGAATAACTACACGGAAAAAAAAACTGGTTACAACGAAGAAAATACTGAATGATTCAAGAAAAATGAGCACTTGATTTTCAGCTAAGATAACTTTTTCATAATACAAACTTCCAATTTCTTCATTTGATGTTTTTATTTAAATATTAAAACAATATTTTTTTTATTGTTGAAAGAAATTCAATTTCTTAAAGTAAGAAAATAATATTTTGTAGAGCAAATCATTTTTCTCAATTTTTAATATCTATTTCTTCATTAAAGATAACAAATTCATGTTTTAAGATAATCGTATCTCAAAATGCAATAAATTGATGCTTGTATTAAGAAATATTACATATAATTGTATGATATATATTTCTTTAGTTAAGAGACATTTTCTAATAATTAAAATTGCATTTTCTGTTAGAAATCGTTAATTTTTTTCTTGATAGAAGAAACCATTTATCAGTTGTAGAGAAGGAATTGAAAAGCCTTTTAGATTGTAGAAAGTAACTTCTTGAAAGCTGTAGTAGTATTTCTTGGTTGCAGCTATTTTTCCTGTTTATTGGAGAAACATTTAATATAATTTCCAAAATAATAACGATAGAAATTTATTACATATTTTTTATTTTATTTTATTATAAAAAATATAAAGATTCAATTTAATATAATTTAGCTATATCATATTACAAATAACAATAATAAAATACAAACAATACAAATTACAATAATAAAATACAAACATAATTAAATAGAAGGCATAATTCGCTTCAATATTTTTGTTTCGTTGGGAAGTTTATGAAAAACTAAGGGTTTTAAGAAAACTTTACAACTAGTTTTTACAATATCAATAATGAAAAGTTCATTATTTTGATAGCATAACTCACACATAGTTTTAACATGCAGTAACAAATAAACATCGGTAAGTTTTGAAAAAATTATTAAGGATGAAAAAAATACAAAGTAGGTTTTAAAAAAATTCCAGACTAAACATTAGTTTTTTGTTAATACTCGTACCTGTAGTTTTTGCAGTAAATTAAATATTTTTTGCCAAGAAGATTCCTATTTTTAAATTTATTTTTCAAATAGCCGACCTTCCAGAGCTTACATTAGTGATTTTTATGCTTGTTGTATAAGCTTTTTACCCCCTTTACAAAAGAATTCCTGAAAATAAAACAATAATTAGCAATCATTTTTATATATAACTCATTCTTAGTTACCTTTTTTTCTTCAGAAAAAAAATGCTCGATATTACTAGCAATTGTATTAAATAAATCAGCCGATACAAGGTCTTCGACCGATATATCCACAACTGTAGATACTAGTAGATTGAGGGTCCTTTCGTCGAGCTGTGGTTAAGATTTTAAACCCTTTGGTTGATGCGAGAAACTGTTGAAAGTTCTGTGAAATAAAATCAAAATCAATAGTAGCGTTACTTAATCTAGTTGAACAGTTCTAACAAATTCTGTTGATGATAATTGCCCACTTGATGGAGAAGGAGGGGTTGATTGATGATGTGATTGATACACTCAGACAATGATGAATTAACAGAACCAGTTACTGTTGCCATTTAAATTTAACATTTTTGTCAGCAATTTATCTAACTAAAAAAATTAAAATAAAACTATAAAACCCTTACGCACAAACAACTCACACAAAACACACAAAATAGAGCGATCACTTGTTAATTTAAATTAAAAATATATGTAATACAAATATAACTTACATTTAACTGCTTAGCTTAACTTTACATATTTTTCAAAACCACATGAAAATATTTAATTTGACAATCACAAAACTCACGTTGTTTTTATTAAACTGTTCACTAGATAATGAATGTTACTTATTTTATATATTCTCAAATTTTGTTTTCTTGTTTTAAAAAATTAAGAGTATACATTGAAAAATCATTTTCTATAGTTAAAAGTACTCTCTCAGCTTGAGACATACATATTAAACCAAAAAATATTATGTTGAAGTTTAGAAAATTACTTTTTTGTGATAAGAAAAACTTTTTCGAAGTAACATAGTAAATTGGATTTGAAATTTTTGTCTTGATTAAAGAAAACTTAGAATGACTGAAGATTTATTATTTCTTCAATCAAGATAACGTTTTTGCAATTCCTAGAATTCATTTGTTTATCAGAAAGAGAAATAACTTTTTTATTATCAAGAAACGTTTTCAATTTTAAAATATTGTATTTTAATAAAATTTATGTTTTTGTTTTAAGAAAATATTAAATTTCTTGTTTTAAGAGAATGTAAGATTAAATTAAAAGTATTTCTCTTCAAACTAAATTTTTTCTCTTATTATAATGAATTTATACCAACGATAAATACAAGAAAAATAATTCTCAAGATGGAATTTAATTTTAAAATTTCCGCCAAGAAATAATTCTCTTCGTAAGAAAACCATTTTTATGGCTAGAAAAACTGGTATGGACATAGAAATTTGGTTTTTAAAGTAAGCAAAAATACTTTTTATTAAATAAAGAGAAAATTTTCTTTAAGACAGCAAGCTTATTTTTTTCCGTGTAGTTTCCACTGAGCTAGGTCATTTGTCTGGTCTATATTTTTGTTAGTTTATGTACAGCCTACTACTATTCAACGTACGAAAATTTGACTCGACGTTCGGGTTTTGCTCTAAAACATTAACCCGGCGTACATAATCCGATTGGTTAAACGCCTCGTTATCAAGATCTACGTGTAATGGTGTTGTTGTAGTATCCGAACCTTTAAACAAAACGTCGACGTTGGCAGCCGGAACAACATTTAAGCTTCCATTGCGATACTCTATATTGAAATTATATTCTTGGAGTTGTAAACTCCATCTTGCTAAACTTCCCGACAAATCACATTGGTTCACCAACCACTGCAAACTCGAATGATCGGTTATGATGGTGAACATATTTCCGTCTATGAATGGCCGGAAACGTTTAACGCTTAAGACGGCCGCTAAACACTCCAATTCAGTCACACTGTATTTACGTTGTGCGGAATTTAGTTTATGTGAATAGTATGCGATTGGGTGTTCTTCGCCTTCGTTAGATTTCTGGAACAAAACGCTTCCAATACCACAGGAACTGGCATCGCATTGAATGTAAAAAGGGCGCGTAAAATCTGCGTTTCGGAACACTGGAGCAGACGTGAGAGCAGTTTTTAATGTCTCGAATGAATGTTGGGCCGCGTCATTCCATGCTAACTTTTGATTTTTCTTCAAAAGATGGGTAAGTGGGGTAGTAACGGTTGCAAAATTTGAAATGAAACGCCGGTACCAGCCGACCATAAGTAGAAATATACGGAGCTCTCGAACGGTTTTTGGAACTGAATATTATTCGTTATGGATACTACCTAATCGGGATCAGTACGAATAACGCCATCTCCAATTACATGGCCAAGATATTTGGTTTCTTTGAGTACGAACTTGCTCTTTTCAACATTTATTGTTAAATTTGCCGTTTTTAACAGTTCAGATATTGTACTTAAGAAAAAGAAGTGCTCCTCGATCTCAGCTGATACAACAAGCAAGTCGTCCAAATAAACAAATACCCTGGCATGCAACCGATGCGGAATTACTTTGTCCATCAGCCTGCACAATGCTTGTGGAGCATTGCACAGGCCGGATGGCATGACTGTTAAATGGTAAAGGGGGCGACCCGGAACAGTAAATGCAGTTTTGTTTTTGGAATCTTCATTGAGAGAGATTTGCCAGAAGGAGTCTTTTAAGTCGATTGTCGAAATGTACTTGGTCTGATCCAAGCGACTTAATAATCCCTCAATCTATTGGCAACGGATATGCGTCTTTGACCGTAACTGCATTGACTTTCCGGGCATCTAAATATAACCGTACTTTACCATTTCCCTTCCGTGCAACCGTAATAGGAGAGAACCACGAGCTATAGTTTTCTTCGATGACGCCTAACTGTAACATTCGGTCTAATTCCTCGTAAATTTCAGCGAGTCTAATTGGAGAAACCTGGTTACATTTTATGACCATATCCAAATATTAGCAAAAATTACAATGAGAATTATATTAAATATTAATACTAATAATTGATTTATATAGTAGCCTAGAAAACTGGTGTTAAGCTAATTCAATTCAGCAAATATTACCATCATCATAAGATATACCATTCATTGAAAAAGTCAAAAGTTTATTAATATTGACGAATATTACGTTACAGTACAATATACCAAATTATACGCCGCTATCCCCTTCAGACTTGCTTCAAATTTCGCGTGGGCTTACCTAGGCCTATGACCTCCTTTCTAATAAGTGTAGTGGGATCGATGGTAAAGTGGGTTACTCAAAAGTTACAGAACATTTCATTAATTTAGTTTCGAAAAATTTGGACTTTCTGGTACAATTTACCAAATTACACCCCCCTATCCCCTTCAGATTTTCTTCAAATTTCGCGTGGGTTTACCTAAGCATATGACCTTTCTAATAAACATAGATACTGTTATAGTTAGCCGAAAGTTTCCAGCCGAAAGATAATGCAGATAGATAAAATTTCTACACCACTGAAAGCTGCGCAGTGTTAAACATTTTTTTTTATGATGTGAATATTACTATATATGTATCTGTGATGGAAAAGTCGGTACAATTGTACTTTTTTCTTAGTTCTACTCTTTTCCTTTTTCCACTCTAAAGTACTTTAGAGTGGAATTCAGTACAATCTGAAAAATTTGGATTTCTTAATTTTTTGCTTCATTTTAGCAAAATTTAACTATTTTGCTTGTATAGTAAATTGTTACGTAACGTTGTTTGCTGAATTAGATCTGGTTTGTGGGTTGAAAAATTTGTTTTGTATAATTTTTATATATTTATTTATTTTATAAATTACATAAAATAAATTTTCAAATGTATTTTATGTAGTCTACAGTTTGAATAAGGCAATTTTCAGAATAAATTTTGAATTAAAAACTATTTCTGGGTATTTCATATAAAAAAACATTAAAAAAATTAAATACAATTCAACTCGATTTAGTACAATTTCATTTCAATTTTCAGTACAATTCAAAAAATCCATTTTCCATCACTGATATGTATGTGTAACAAAATTTACAAAAAAAAAAAAATAAATATTGAAATCTCTTCGCATCCCTTCGCGTATCTCTTTGCATCTCATCCGTGTATATACATAACTCCAATTTTTTTTTATTTTTTTTTAATCTGCTCTCGAGAATAAAATTTAAACTAAAATCTACAAGTCAAAAATGTCCTTGAAATATTTTTTATTTCATTTATGTTTGTGTTAGTGTGGTTACACAGAAAATTTGTTTCAGTCGTAATTAAAACCTGCGTATCATAGGTAAACGGGTAGAGAAACGAATAAAAATATGGTTTTTTTCCGTGTGCCATCAGCCATAGAAATTAAATCCATTCCAGAAATTTAAGATTTAAAAAGTTGGTCTTCAGAGATTACATTAAATGAGAGTTTTGAAGAATTAAAATTAGGTTGAAAAAAAAAACAATTAATTGTATTAGCAGATGATTTGTATCTAACAGATTGGCAATAAACCTTATTAAGATTAATAGGAGTAAACGGAATCTGGGCCAGCTCAATAAATTTTCCAAATTATTCCAAAAGATTTTTGGTGAAAGTTTAGGATCTAAAAACGATTTAATAGGGACAAATCTATTAAACATTTCAACAGCCATACCATTTAAAAACGCAACTTGATCACCAATCTCTACTAACTTGCGTAATAAGTTCCATTGAAGAGAATTACAATACATTGATAAACGATCTATATTACTGTTTTTAAATCTCTGTACACAAAGAAATTTTTGCTCAAGTTGAGGAGCAACGTCATAAAAAAAATACTAGATCATGATGCGAAATTCCACGTATTGAAATTTGATTATTAAAATTAATTTTATTTGAGTTACAAAGGAGTAAGTCCAACATTGATTCAACTAACAACATTTTGCAATTGGACTGTTGAAGAATTAGAGAATCCCCATAATTGAAATCCCCAAGAAGGATAAAGTCATAGTAGCAAATAGAAAAATTATCAAAAATTGTTTCCAAGTCATCTATAAAATCAGATTCAGGATGATTATAAACAATGCCAAGTACAATTTTTTCTATTTGTTACAATCATTTCGATTCAAATTTCAGATAAACCAACAACCTATAAACCTCCTTCAAATTTTTATACAATATGACTTTTTTATCTTTCTTTATCGTTAACAAACGCTAAAACCACATATTTCATTATATTACTCAACAAGTGACCAAATACTATTTACTAATACACTATTTGGTCATTTTTACGGAGAAATCGTTTTGGTTGGCCATTACTGACCCCTTTATGTTTTACCTTGTAACTTAAAAACCGATTTAGATATGCAAATAAAACTAAGTCCAGATTACTCTCGTGGCCGACAGCTTCATTCCAAACCAATTTATGCCACATTAAAATCTGTGCAGTGGTTTTAATGAAACTGGTGCGGCCTGACAGACCGACGAACAGATAGACCATTTAATAAAAAATTAGAGAAAGACACGCCAATTCGATTTATATGTAAAGATTAGTGTAGATGTTAAGCTGGTTGACCGTTTTGGTTCCTGCATAGTCTGTCAGTGTGAAATACTAAAATAATTTAATGAAAAGAACAAAAAATCAACATTCTTTGATTCGATTTAATCAGTTTCTTATATACGTTTTGTGAGACAGAAATCCTACATTTTTTTCTTAGTAAACAGATTACGTGATTTTTGTACTTTATATATTTAGGTCTTGTAGCAGTTTTCTTCGAATTTATCATGAATCACGTCAAAATGAATTAATTTAATTACTAATGTTGTCCCTAATATGACATGCCATTCTCAGGAATTAAGAAAATCATTGTTTATGAATTAGAGGAAAATGTTATTTTTGGATACGCATAAATATTTTCGTGGTTAGTTTCATTTATTGCAGAATGTAGACCGGGATGGTAACTTAAAATCTTTGAAATTATAATTAACAAAAGCTTGTTAACCATGAAATTAAAAAAATCTGAAAAAGAGAACTTAACATTCTGATATAACGAGATGGGAAATTCTGTAATAGACAACAGTATTCAGATTTCTGCCATGTACTGTGTGTGTATGTATGTACTCATTATAAAAGATTTGAGGAACAGAAGTTGTGTCTTAAATTATAATCATAACTAATTAAAATGAAATTTATGCGAACCAAAATTTAAAAGCTAATTTTGGTTTAGGCGTGAAGCATAACTGTGAAATTACTTAGAACTCAAATGTTAAAAATTTAATTATTTCCTTCTGTAAATAAATTCGCAGAATTTTGGTTTACTGATTACGTATTCACAATCTCTTTTACTATAAACTTATCGCTCGGGCAATAATAATATAGTCTTCAGGTTGATAGCTTATCGAACTATAAACGTCGACGAAACGTCGTCCACCAAACATATTTTAAAAAGTATGTATGCAAGCGATAAAATATAAAATTGAAGAGGATGGCTAGGATATAGTATGCCTGCGCAGTAGTCCCTGAATCAGTTTTAAGGAACTTAGATAAGGCTAAAAACACAAACTCTCTAATTAGGGATTGTCGACGTGTTGGTGTCGAAATTATTGTAGACAATTAATTTTGGCGGACACAATGTCAAAAATTTGTAAAGTATGTAGAATATTCGTAGACAATGCATATTACTCGTTTTGTTGTTTTCTTATTGATATTTCAGTACAAGGTTGCATACTGGCACTGACAGTTTTACAGTTCAAATTGCAATTTTCTTCCAAGATTGTGGAAGTTATAATTAAATGTTGACAAAACTAATATGTCAGATTGGTCTATGTTTAAAATATTGCTTTATAACTTGGCGTTTAGCATTACTTGGCAAACGGGTCCTTTTTTCTCATAACTGTGAAATTTAATTTTGTACCACTCTGTATAGTTGCCGCCGTTTAGAAGTTTCATTCTTGGGATATTTCTCATGTGTTATGTGATAATTTCGAAAAAAGACTCGAACTAAACTAAACTTTTATAAAATTTATTATGAAACTGTCAACCCCACCCCAGGTTCAGTAGCCTCCGGTATGTTAACTCAAAACATTAATTTTAAATTTTTGCGGTGAAATTTATTTAATAGGCTGTTCGGCTAGATCTCCCAAAAATTTTCTTATCTACCTAATTTTCCAATTGTTATGGTGTACCTATTGTGCGTCCTATTATATGTAGCTATGACATACTATGTACTAAAATATGCTTCTTCCCATTGAAATGCACCTTCAATAAGCTCAAATGATCACCGTTGATGTGCTTAAAATTATATCTCGCTATACTCGTATACCTCTCGATGGCCATGATCAATTTCCAATGATTTTTAAGTAGGTGCATTATGCCCAAGTTTATCCGCGAATTTACGGAATTGAATTATGTTCAAATTTACTTTTAATGGCCAATGCAGTAGTAAACGACCAAAATCATTTATCAAGCCCGGTCTACCTTCTCGGCCAGCATTTTGATTAACCGATGCTTTGCATAACCGATGCTTACCGTTCGTAAATTTAATTTTTTTTTTGTTTTGCAAATCTAGGTTTTGGAATGTAATGAATTATATAATTATTAAACGTTAGTTTAATCACTCGGTAAATTAGCGAATAAGAGTACACTAGTACCTTATCATTATCTCCCAGTCTTTACCTTCCGGATTTACTCGATTAATACCCCCCTCGCTCATTTTAGTCATTATCTCGTGCCATTACCCCAATCATTTTTCCATATGGTTTTTCTCCCAGCGATGCTCCAAAATCGAAAAGTACTCTTAAACAATATAATTTCCCATACGAATTACCATTTTCTAAAAATGCCCTAACTGATGGCCCAGATTTGGGTAGCTTAAAACGATGTCCTATGAAATTGCTCAGCATGGTATAGAGAATACCCATATATGGAAAAATATATTGTTGAAGAGTACTTTTAGATTTTGGAGCATCGCTTAGCGAGCAAAACAATAATCTCAGCTCCTAGTTAAAATATCATGAAAAGGCTTACTGTTCTAGATAGGGGAAGGACCTTAACATGGCTATGTTAAATAACATGATTATGTAAACAGATTTTTAAAAAATTGGAGATCGAACCGACGCGTGGAAAATAATTATAATTTTTCGCTGAATTACAAATAAAGAATTGAATTTGAATCCGTCCATAATAAAAAATTAAAGAAACCAAATATCCTGACGAATTGGTATATTGTTCCGTAGTCAGCTAATTTTTGCAAATCATTTCATGTTTTGAAATTTGTTTCGGTTTTTTTGTCAACCATCATTTTTCTAAATTTTTTTAAATATTTTTTTACCAAAGAAATGGTATCAGACGATTCCTTAACCATCTAATAATCGTGGCGAATGACGAACGGAAAATGACCGGGGAATATTGGCGGGGAAGGTAATGACCAGGGTGTAATGAGGGGTAATAGCCGTAGGGGTTCAAAATATTTTCAATATTTCTTTTAGTTTTGGTCAATTTAGAGAATTCAATGTTTCATTAGTTCGAAAACAAACTTCCAACTTTTTGTTAACCTCATCTCGATGTATATTAAAATTGTACTAACATGCAGCTAAGGTAACAAATATCAATTTTTTCTTATCATTCCGTTTTCCCAACATAGCAACACATATTATATATACTGGGTGTTTCTTTTAAACTGAGACGATCAAATATCTCGAAAAATAGCCACTCTACGGAAAAAATGTCCATAATCAAAATTTAATCATACCGCGGGGGAAATACATTAGTGCAAAAAAATAGTCCCCCACCCTCCGCTTTGTAGATGGGGCGGGGGTAACTTTTAAACTAAGATAGGAAGCCATATTATTTATTGCAGATACGGATTCTACGACAAAAAGTACGTATGATTTGAATGAAATATTTTGTTCGGTTCATAATAGATGGCGTTGTAATCGACGAAATTCAATTTTTTCAATTTCTTCTTCTTAGAACACACGCATTCGATTCTGCAATACGTTTGAAATAAAAAACATCACGTTTTCATTGGAAATACTCGAAATTCGTCATCAAAACAATTTATTCAGTTTTGTAAATCACATTTAACGTTTGTGTTATTTCTTATATTCATGTTTTTCGTAATTGCAAAATAAACGATAAATACTTTAGAATGGAGCGTTAACTGTGCCAGAGAAAATTGAATTGGGTTTGGTTTATGGAGAAGCTGGCAGAAATCTTGAAAATGCTGTTGCTATTTACGCTCAACGTTTTCTGGTTAGGATTCGTTCACGTGCTTCATTTGGCCGTACTATCAAACAATTTATTTCTGATGGAAATGTTCAACCGGAAAAGAGGACCCGTAGAGCAACAGTCACTGGAGAAAATAATGAAATTGCTGTATTGGCAGCAGTGGCTCATAATCCTCATGTTAGTACACGAGAAATAGTTCGCGATTCCGGATTGTACCTCACCAGTGTTTGGAGAATTTTAAAACGGCACAAGTATCATCTATATCTTGTCTCTTTACACCAAGATCTTCAAGGCGCTGATTTCCAAAATCGGGTAACTTTTTGTCAATGGGCACGTGAACAAATACAACAAAATCCCAATTTTTTTCGTTGCGTAATGTTCTCTGACGAATCGTCTTTTACAAACCATAGAACGGTTAATCGATACAACATGCATTATTGGAGTGTTACAAATCCGCACTGGCTTCGTCAAGTGGAACATCAGCGTCCTTGGACTGTCAACGTGTGGTGTGGAATAATTGGCAACAAATTCATAGGCCCCTACATTATTGAAGGCAACTTAAATAGTCAAATGTACCGAAACTTTTTGGGAAATGAACTGCCAATATTACTTGAAAATTTCAACTCGTACTCAATAGTCGCTGGATCGGTAGAGCTGGTCCGATAAATTGGCCCGCCAGATCACCAAATCGTACTTCGCCAGATTTCTTTTTATGGGGCTGTCTCAAAGACAAAGTTTACAAACAAGAACCAACAGCACGTGAGAACATGATTGAGCGCATCAGAAATGCGTGTGCTGAAATTCAACCAAAACACTTCTCAGTTGTGTACAATCATTGGAAATGCGTATTAATAAGTGCATTGAAGTCGCAGGCCATCATTTTGAACACTTATTTTAAGCTAAAATTATTTTATTCACCTGCCATTTACATTAATAAATTGTTTTGATGACGAATTTTGAGTATTTCCAATGAAAACGTGATGTTATTTATTTCAAACGTATTGCAGAATCGAATGCGTGTGTTCTAAGAAGAAGAAATTGAAAAAATTGAATTTCGTCGATTACAACGCCATCTATCATGAACCGAACAAAATATTTCATTCAAATCATACGTACTTTTAGTCGGTAGAATCCGTATCTGCAATAAATAATATGGCTTCCTATCTTAGTTTAATATTAACCCCCGCCCCACCTACAAAGCGGGGGGTGGGGACTATTTTTTGCACTAATGTATTTCCTCCGCGGTATGATTAAATTTTGATTATGGAAATTTTTTCCGTAGTGGCTATTTTTCGAGATATTTGATCGTCTCAGTTTAAAAGAAACACCCGGTATAGAGGTACGAGTACGTCATTGCCTTATAACAACTTGGGTTACAATTTTTCAAATGTGAGGTAAGAATAAACCTCCATTGTGGTGAAATGGGGCCAAAAACAAAGAAATCATAAGATTTTGCTGATTTCTAACAGAAACAATAATTTTCGACATTATCTACATTTCTACATTGTCTACGTCACGGTTTTAATTATCTACTTACATTCTCTACACATGTATAATATTAGTTTTTTACATGGTGTAGACAATGCGGCATAACGCTGAATACAAGCGGCAAAACCCAGAAACATAGAAAAAGCATGAGCTTTCCTATCCTATGCAAATTCAACGGTAATGAAAAAAATCCTAAAATTACAAAACACCTCGCTCAAAGATATTCTTGGCATTCACACAACCTGACTAACACGCCAAAATAAACTTTAAAAGTAAAATTTTCTCACTCCAAATATACTATGAATTAGATTTTTATAGATTTTTTAATGATTTCATAGGATCCGGTAACATTGATTTCAAATCAAATACTATATCCAATAAAAATCGTTAATTTTAATTTTACCGTTATTATCTGTTTATTTGCGATTTTTCTGGCTTTTCGGACAAAATATTTTTTTAATGGTACCAATACAATGTTTACGACTTTTCTAGTCGTAGAAAACAAAGAGGCCATTTACTGATAATCTTTCAAAAATTCACCCCTTCCCCCCATTCTTAACCCCAGAGTTCTGGTATAGAAATACACACACCTTTAGGTACTGATAAACATTTGGTCTACTCATCAGGTTGCAACGACCAAACTGTAAAAATTCATCTCTTGCTTTACACCGATAGTACAAAACAAGAACCTATCGATTTGGCGAATTATATCAGCAAATAAGAAACTTCTGAAAATTCTCAATTTGTATGTGTACTAAGCCAACACATATAATTAAGAAGTTATTTTAAACAGTTTTGTGAATTTTTACACCAGAACCCTTGAGTTAAAAATGAGGAGAAGGGCGGTGGGGAAGAGTGTATTTTTCTACTTTATATAGAAATATTGTGAGTAAATGGCCTCTTTATTTTCTACGATTAGAAAGTCGTAAACATTGTATGGGGGCCATAAAAAATAATATGTGGCCCGAAAATCCGAAAAAAATCTCTAATAAAATATAAACACTATTAAACCAGAAGAATAAAAATTTTAATAATTGAACCAATACCTCCGAAAGAATAAAAAAACTCAAGTTAAAATAGTAATCCGGGAATAACATAATTTACACTAATGAAACTGTTCTAGTGAAATCAAATGAATTCCGTTACAGCGGATATCATCAAACAATTATTACACGTGGCGAAGCCCCGACCACTTTAATGCGGATTTTTAAGAACAAATTTAAAAAAAATGATGGATTAAGGCATAATCCGACATTCAAGGAGCTTCTACTCATCAGAAAGCTTAATGACAACTGCTTTCGAGAAATGGAGGAGCGAATTGAATTTGTTGTGGACAGCACCTGACATTCTTTTATCACAAATGTATAAATATCTGGATCTAGAATACATCACCCTTGATTTCTAAAATTAAATTACAGGATTTTTGATGTCATGTATTCCTGCTTATATTTCAGGAAACCAACTAAGGCAACACCGGTTGAAAATGCAATCATGAAATTTACTTCGAACTTTTAATTCCTCTAAACTTTTCAAAAACATTGCAAAATTTAAAAAGCCTCCATTAAAGCTACCAATTCTGGAACACAGATTTTCACCAAATTTCGCAAGCATCCCCGCATCTAATGAAAAAGGTTTATTTATGAAATTTTTAATTTTATTTCAAGTTTAATTTACAATTTTTTGTTTTGATCCCTTTTTCCTAGCGGAGTTAAACAATTCTATCTAGAACGGCGGGATAACGTAACACTGATAATCTTACAAGTGATGCTCTCTCCGAACGGTTTATTACAAATTTCTCTGGGTTGGTTGGTAGCTCAATAACCAGCCCTAAAGCTATGAGTTCTCAAAGAAAAATAATTTTTATCACAACCTCTAAATACGTTGGCTCAATAGATTCTGTAGTCAGTCAAATATTGCGATGCTCAATCATGCGAAGTTCAAAAATGTTTAGATCACCACCTATGCAGAAAACTGAAAATGCTGAACTATACGTCGAGGACATGGTGAAATAGAAAAAATATCGCATAAAAACTTAGCAATGAAATAGATAAATTAATGAAACAAAATGAGGAGCTGAAGTGTACCAGACTAAATGAACTTTTACAAATCTTCTTGATAGTTTTAATGAAAATAGTACGCACAATTGCCTGTTTTAACGTTGAGTTTCAGATAATGAGGAACTTGCATCAGAGCATGATAGGATGCATAAACAGAAGAAAAGACCCAGTAAAAATGGAGTCGAAAAGAGTCCAGCCATTGGACCGGTTAGAGGAGCTGAAGGAGACCAGCCAAATGTTGGAAAGTGTCCATACAAGTTATAATTAAAACAGCACATAATGACGTATATTAACGCTGAGTTTCATAGAGATCAGGAGCGTTTTGTTGTGTTATGGTGAAGTCAACACCATATTTTTATAAATAAGTAATTATTTATGTATACGTATATACCTTGATTATACGAAAATGTGCTCAAACAAATTTCAACCCAATTTGATGTTCAATTGCTCTAAATAAATACAATTTTCCACAAATTGAACACATGCGACTCTAATATATTCCCTCGAAAACGCCTCAATTACTCGCAACATATAATTATCTCACTAATAACGTCGTTCAGTCTCACTGGCGTCACCTAAAAAAATTGGCTTTTTTTGCTCCATTATATAATTTTACAAATATTGTAAATTCATACGTCATAAGTTTTGCAAAATCATAATGTTAAAAATACTCTTTAAACGACCCTGGTAGTTTCCATGCTACCATATCCTTAATGGAAAGATAGATAATAATTATCATTTACCAACCCACTTATATTAATCTTACAAATTTGATTGGCAAATTATATTTTTTATCATCAGTGAATCATTATAATTTTTCGACGGAGCGTGTAACCGCTGTCATTTGTGAAGGTTGAGGTTTTTTCATGTTTAATCACACAGACGCACAACGCATAGAAATTCTAAAAAGAAAAATTGTTTTCATAGAAAACCATCTTCCCTGATCAAGCGCATTTCGAACGTGATGGCAACAATGCTCCATGCATCTAGACGGTGATTAGACCGAAGAAGAATCTTTCTTTCTTCGCATTCTTCGAGAATGCGGCTCACAATGCGATTACGGCTAGTTACAACTTCTTCTGGCATCAAATTACTGAAATGAACTCGAAGATATCGGGTTTAATCAGGACAGTGCAACCTGCCACGCGGTGAACGAAGCAATGGAATTGTTTAAACGAAATTTAAAACAGATGGTTTTAATGGGACACTCGTCAAAATGTACTTATATCTCCTAAACAAAGTAAAAAAGAGGGATCTCAACATTTAATTAAAACTTACGAAATCAGTTATAATAGCGAAACATGGAGGGGTGTAATTGCAGTGGCCAACACAAGACTTTCTTTTACGAAAAATGCATAAATTGAAAAGATCATACGGAAAAATCCTCTTCTATGATACGCAAAAGTCCACTTTAAAAGTCCAATTTTGCATAGCTCTCCTAATTTATATAAAAAGCTTAATATAAAGTTTTGATCCAAATTATCAATTCGCCTGATCTGTAGAGATATCGAATTTTGGGTAAAATAATGTATTTTTTTATCAAAACTTGTCATTTTCGGTAAAATCTTAAATATGATGTAACCTATTTTGTTTGAAATTTAATTTGCAATCATTTATTTTAATCGTTTTTTGGTAAATGCTAAATACCTTTCAAACTGTTTGCAAAAAACGGGAATTTTCAAAACCCACTGGGATCTCCTAATTTAAGAAAATCCTTACTGCCCATACGGAACAAATTTTTACTGAAAAATAGTTTTTTGACAAAAATAGTTATTTCCACTTGAATTTTGGAAAATTGGTCTGGACCGGTATTGTTGCAAAATAATTTAGAATCTTTTGGTTCATAACCTTTTTTTAGTAAATGATTAAAACTTATTAACATTTAATAACGCATATTAAGAAACATGCAAAAACAACGAAAAAGCTCCTAAAATTGTCAATTCCGATAGAAAAACGATAACGCTCTTATGGAAGCTGTCGGTTTTGGTAAACCGACTTTGGCCAAAATTTTTTGGGTCTTCTAAATTTTTGGAAAAAGTTTAGGTATAAAGTTTTATTCTGATCAAACGGTTCAACTGGGCTCCACACAGCTGAATTTTTATTGGAAAAACAGTTTTTTGTCAAAAACCGTCATTTTCGGTTAATATTTCGTTAACATTGAGCATTAATATTTATGGGCTGGTGTGATTGGTCGTAACCTTCTCGGCCCATATTTTTTGCCAGAACGCTTTTCCAGGGATATATATCTCGAATTTCTTTAAAATGACCTATATGAGCTGAATTTACCAGTTTCAGAAGAAGATGTGCTGATTGTTTTCCAAAATGATGGCTATCCTGCGCATTACCAATGAACGGTAAGAGAGCACTTGGATGATTCATTCCCAAACAAATAGGTTGGTAGAGGTGGTCCTATTCCTTGGCTCGCACGGTCCCCAGATCTCACGCCGCTGAGTTTCTACGCCCAGGGACGTGCTGAGGAATTAACATCAGCAACAGAGGTATCCACAAAAGTAATTTTAATTGAAAAAATAAGCAATGCATTTGAATAAATGAAAAATGACGTCATGTAAAAGGTATTTTATTAACCCTGACACAAAGAACCCTGACACTATAGTATATCTTTCTATGTCATATAGTATACCATTGAAAAGGGCATAAACAAGAATTTAAAAAAAAGTTATTTCCAAAATAACCTTTAGTTTTTTGTAATGGATTTAGATGGTTACATTTCTCGTACTTCTAGATATTTTTTAGGATTAGGCCCGAGACTTATTTTTCTTAAACCAATTGTATTAAAAAAAATAATAAATATCATATCTTATCGTGTCACTTAGAGCATCAGTTCCTTGGGATGTAAGCTTCCACTTGAACCCCCCCCCCCCCCATTCCCCCGATTTTAATTATTTCGGGATATATTATACCAAGCCGACGACGAATATTTTGTAAAAATCGCCATGACTCTATAAACAAGATGGTCATAGAAGCAATACGGCGCAATAAATTTGATAACATTATTCGCCATTTACACGTTTGAGATAACAACAACTTACCGAAAAATGACAAATTTGCAATGATTCGGCCACTTGTCACTCGAATAAACCAATCGTTTGCAAAGTATGCGCGAATCAATGACCCGGTACTACGGCAGACGTACGTGTAAGCAATTTATAAGAGCAAAACCAATCCGGTTTGGATACAATACAAAGCATGTTCCTCCGCTACAAAAACAGGTTATAGTTTACAATTTGATCTATACCAAGGGAAGGTCCAGATCCAACCCGATCAGCAATATTTTGGTAAGGTGAATCAGTAGTTTTAAAATTTGCTGTTTTTGTGGAATTAGGCTATCCAGGTTTAAAGTTTTCATACTCATTTGACAATTTTTGTACCAGCACAAAACTGCTAGGTACAGTGCGTGAAAATCATATCCATAAGTGCCGAATTCTATCAAGAAAAGAAATGAAACGGAAAGAACGAGTTTCAATAGATTCTTGAATTTATAAAGAAAACAGTACTATAGATCCGTAAAATGGCTGGACAATAGTGTCATGATGTTGCTTTCAATTAAATGGGTTAGAACCATTAAAAAAACCCTGAGATACTCTGTACAACAAAAAAGAATGTGGAATTTCCTCAACCAAATTGTATATACTTCTACAATAAATACATGGGAGGAGTAGACCAAATGGACAATCCAGTTTAGATACCCAATAAGTTTTAGAAGTGCATCGAACAATGCATGGTTACTAAGTAGGCAGTATGGCTATAAGCTAGATAAACTGGAATTTATTAGACAGATTGCGAGTGATTTATGCGTTGTTTTTGAGAAATTCAAACAAAAACCTGGACCATCTAGGATAGGACAAGTTAGTCAAACGCGAAAGTTATTTGGACAGCATTTAATCGTAACTACTGCGAAAAAAAACTTGTGCATTATGTAGCAAACGAACTTTTATAATGTGTGGTAGGGTAGCTGCGATGGTGGATTACACCGTAAATGTTGTTCAGAATACCACAAGTGAACAATTTCTAATATCTTGACTAATTTGAGACTGAAATGTTATATCTTGGAAAGTAAAATTTGAGATTGAATTTATATTATTATTTTATTATTTTATTAAGCTCACTGTGCTAGTTGAAAAATGTGACAAGCTGGGCACCCAATCAACAATTATAGAACATGCGCAAAAAAAATATGTTTCTCAAGTTTTTTTTTCACACTTTCCTGAAAGGAAAAAGTCATAAGAAATTCTATTAAGGATGCGCGTTAACATTTCAGTCTTCAACAAGTTCCAGAAGAAGTGGAAAATGTGGACGCAATCGTAAAACAACAGTCAACCAGGACAGATTTTTAATGCGGAAAGCTAAAGACGATCGAACGTTAACCAGTAAGTCTCTGAGGGGTACAATGCGTAGCGTTGGTGCTGAAATATAAGGAAAAACTGTGAGACGTAGACTTTCTCAATATGGGCTATGTACATACAAGACAACCTCGCAAGAAGCAAAGGTTAAACACTAGGATGATGCAATAAAGATAAACATGGGTAAATGGACATTTTACATGGTCTAGAGAGGACTGTGAAAATGTAAAAACGATGAAAGTCCTTCTTTTAATAATATTTCAAAGTTACACTTTTAAATAAATGTCCCTTTAAACTTTATCTTTTTCTATATATTGAATAGGTTGTATTCAGTGACGAGACTATGATGACTTTGACATTACCAATTTCCAGGACCGTTCGTAGATCAAATAAGAATAATATTTATCATCCTGTGTTCAACACCAGGTCAAACAACCAGTTAGAGTCATGGTTTGGTCAGTAATATGATTAAAAGGACTCTTCCGACTTTATGTAGTAAACGGGATAATGTACGCGAATCAATATTTAAATGTTCTGCAATCGGGTACCTACCATGAATGAATATTTCAATGCGGGAAAGGAGTTTTTATGCATGACAAGGCTCCGTGCCATACGGCGGAAAAGTCACCAAATATTTAAGGACCAACAGCATCCAAATCATTCATTGGCCAGCGAATAGCCCAGATATTCTTGAAGAAAACGTAGCAGAGAAGAAAGTGACGGCGCACCAAATCAGAATTGATCGAAGCAATGAAGTAAATCAGGGAAAATGATGCAGATCTACTCCCCAAAGCCAAAAATGCAATAACTGGAATGCTCCGTAGGATACCATTATTAAAAAATGCTAGAGGAATGTTAACCAAGTATTAATAAATATATCATAAATTTTTTTAATTTTTATTTGAAAAATTTACTTTTTAAAGCAATAATCTTCCAAATGTCCAAAATGTGATAATAATTTGGCGACATCTGTATATCATCTGTACTAAATATTATTACAATTTTCTCCCTCTCTGTTAGGGGTAAAAATGGACTGCTTACTTCTTCTAATCTAGACGAAATAAAAGTTACACATCAGATAATTTCCATCGTTTTATTTGAGGATGAAATAATTTAAGTTTTTGCCAATGTATAAGTCCGAATTAGAGCAATCAATACCAAGATCTCAAAAACCGGTTTTTCGTGAATACCGGACATTTCGGGAATACAACAAAAGTTCCGGTTTTCGGTGCTGCAAATTTCAGATTGTTTTATTAAAAACTATTCTCGACTCTATACAATCCAATCCACAATCGTGAAGAAAAAATTACAATATTTTAATACTTCGCAAAAACAAAAAGACGCACGAGGTATATAAATGTAAAATTGTTATACTCCGATTCAAAGAGGTTGGTATATTATGATAAAAAAGTATCGCAATATATGTAAGCATTTTATTTTGAATGGTGTCTGTTATTTATCGTACATAAAATTACAGACATAACCCCTTTCAATTATTAATTAGGTTTTTTAGTTTTCAACTGTTAATTAGAAAATTTGCATAGTACGAGTGCGTGGATCATTGTCAGCAGAATGCTGCATCAAACTTATTGAAGAAAGACTGAGATATACGGGTTAAACTTGCAAGCAAGTATCATATGCATCACAACAGACGTGTCCTGTTACCAACAACTCTGATTCGCTCACGGAATTCATTTAGCAGTGTTGATGTCCTCTATCAAAAAGCTAAATCCCGTGGGCAAGCACCTTATAATGACGACGATGACTCTTATTCAGAGGGCGATAATGATGCTCAAGACGAAGTGTTCCAACTTGAATTGAAGGAGAATGCATAAGAACTGGCAGATAATCTGGATGTCCTTAGGCGGAAAGTAAGGACTATGGTCAAGCTGTTTTGGAAATCGCCAACTAAGAACGACATTATTCTTTAAAAATACACCAAAGAAGAATGGAAAATAATTGATGTTTTAGTGGCAACACTTGAGTTTGCAATAAAATTAGCTGCAGAAGCTCTATACCACCGAGATGCGACATTGATTACAGTTAACCCGATGATTTTGTTTGTTATAAACAACTTGGGGAGCAGTGGATTTGTTTGAAAATGAAGGACTCGCTTTTTTTTCGACGAACTAAAGCGTCGAGTTTGCTGCAGTATTTACATAAAGGTAACCAACATCATGCAAAATTGGATGCCAGACTCTGTTTTACACTTTGAAGGTTTAGCAAAGATAACGATTGCAAACATTATTATTTAGCCTGTCAAATCTGGCCAAGAGAAACGATTCGCAGTCATCTGATTCGGACTGAGATAAGGACGCCCTTACTGAAATTCTTATAGAATTGTCGTTGGAAGAACAATTCAACCGTGTCATTACCAGAGAGGTGAATTCCTCGATAATCCCACCAAGAAGTACTATAAAGGAAGTAACTGGAGAGTAATCGAGGAAAGAATCTGGCGACGTGCTAAAACCCGGAACAAGTTCTACATACGAGCGTAGAATCAGAGCGCGTGTTTTCTATTTCTGAAAAGTTTTACACAAAAATTCGATCATCACTAAACGAAGAAACTTGAGACATTTTGTGTCCTTTAAGGTCTCATTTTAAAATGGAACCTGCCCTGCATCCGAGAAAATATAGGAAGTTAACAGAAAAAATATATAAAAGCCATATATTGAATTTTATTTATTTAATGAATATAATTTTTATTTTCATTAATTTTAAGTATTAAAAAAATGGATTTTACAACCAATTTTTAACTTGTAATGTCCTATTTTAAATTAACATTTTCAGCGCCGGTGCCAGAACTGGGTATCAGCTTTTGAAACACTACAGCATCGAAATCCCAGTGCCAAAAAAATGTTTTATCTTATTTAGGAGGTAGGTATACCTGATTCGTACCAAGTTATCTAAATCGATATTTTTTAAAAATGTTAAGATAAACCACCAAACTGATACGATCAGTGGCAAATATGTAAGTATATCCATTATACGCTTAATAATTTATGTTGTTTGTAAAGAGATTGCTCACTTAATAAATCTTCCTGTTTATAATCAGCTAGAGCCAGGATCCTAGGTAATAGTCATCTAACTTATTTGGACCAGGTACATTCTTTAAAACAATACGCACTGTATCAAAATTTAAGTGAATTTTACTATAATGCCCTTTTATAACTTTAAAAAAATCTTATTCTACTTTTTTATATTGTAGTACCGTTTTCTATTCATCAATCAAGAAAATTACTTTATTTTGAAGTTGAAGACTATTTTGATTATTCAATGATTACCACACCAGTAACTAGCTTTAAAAGAGCCCGAGAAATACCTGATGACTTAAGTAAACAACTTGGATTGCCAACAGCAGATTTTTTTCTGCAACAAAAACAATTTTTGCAACAACAGCAACAACCACAGGATTATTGACACATACATATGCAAGCAAATAGTAAAACATATTTCTTAGTCATTCAGAGCAAAACTTTTTTTAAAAGACTAATTCTTAAACATTTCTTCGTAGCAATTTTCGGATACATTTTTATAAACACAAAATGGTTTAAAGAAAATATAAATGTTTAATTGGTTTATTGGCCAAGGGCATAGATACTTGCTTTGAATTAAAATCCATTAAGTTTTTCTGAAAATTTTCAAAATAGAAACAAATCTACAAAACGAGAGATAAATATTTGTTTAACAAAAGAAAATTTATCTGCCTTCAAGACGATTAAAATTATCGAGATAGAACGCAAAACATATTACATAGAAAATATTTCTAAAAATATTAATATGAAAATATAAACATTGCACGGATAATATAAAATAAATATTAACAAATACAAATTTACCCCTAAAGGGTTTTGTTATTTGTATTAAAAACGATGATGAGAAAAATCTTTTGAATAATTTTCTAAAAACTTTCTTAAAGTCACACATTTTCGATTTGTGGGTGTATCATGGAAATTGAAGTTTTTTACATAAATTTCGATTAAAAAAGAAACTTTTTAAGGTAGGTACCACCAAAAGCTTTTGACATGTGATATAAAAGTATTTAACCATATACTTGCTGGTTTTTCAACACCACATGCTTATCAAACTTAAAATACTATTATAGAAAAAAAAACACTAACATGATTCCAAATCCTTTATTTCCTTATCCAGTATTAATTGTGATCCTTTATACACACAACACTTGAATTAACAAAACAAATAAAACACTTAATAGTTTACACTCATAATAATTTATTTTTGCACTCAATTTATTTATCTTTTATAAATCTGCACAACCTTTTTGCAAACAATTCACATTTTATACACTTCAAATCAGCACTTTATGCACACTTATTTACACACACACACACTATATAATTGTGAATAAATAAAACAAATACATGTATCCCCGATGTCAGAATCGAGGCAAATTGAAAAACACGCGAAACAAAATTAGCGAACACGTCTTTAAACATCAACTCACTACACCAAACTAAAAAACAACTTTCTGTAAGGAAAGCATTTGAAAAGCTCTTTTTTTCGGGGTGATGAAAAATGAAAAGGAAATATTTGAATTAAAAAGAATTGGAGAAAATGTAAATATATATATTTTGTGAGTATTTTAAGGTAATGTTCCACAATTTCTCCTTTTCTCCGGTTACACTTCCAACATATTTAGTATGGAGAATTTTTATGAAAAATTGTGCGCAGATGCAGACTCCGATCTTTGGTCGCATATACGAAATTATTTTCGTTTTTAAATTGTCTACGGAACTTTTGCGTATAAATTTCGACAGAACGTTGTTAAAAATGTATAATTAGTGATATTCAGTAAGAAAATAATCAGTGCTCAGTCACAAACTATATGTTCATGATAAATAATTTGTGTCCGGAAACGTGTGTATTCTCGGTTTTCGGTATTAATGTCTGTTTATTGGATTACCATACGATTTTTGTAACCCTTATCATGATTTTGACGTAATGTTGTAATTTATTTTTATCTCATTTTGAAAATAACCCTTGTTTGGGATATTCGGTTTTTGTGTGTAAATGTTTTAATGTGATCCTATAAACAAAGTCAATTTCATGCTTAAAATTATTCTACGAATATGTTTCTTATTTAATTCCTAATGCCGGTTTACGGCGGATACGAAAGATTAGGCAATGTAAATTGCATATAATTTTTATTAAATAAAATGTTTTTCAAAATTTCTCGATATATGCAGAACAGGTTTAAACACCTTAACAGTACTCCAATGTCTGCAGTGCATCCAAAGGACTAGGAGCTCCTCGTGCGGTGACGTTTTCGTTGGTGCTCCGTTCAAGTCTTTGGCTGTCCTTTTTGTTAGTGCTCAAAACTTGAACCCAATTCGAATCTCCAAAGTTATGTCTACAGAGTATCTGGGTTTTGCACATGTCTACAACGATGGCGTAACTTCTTTAAAAAACTCGATGTATCAATGCAGTACGAAAAAAGTCTTTCGCGTAAGCTAATATTTTGGCTATTGTGCCAGTTTATTTCAATTTTCACTTTATTTTTAGAGCTATCCGTTAATGTATTTGTGAAACTTCATTAAAACACGGTATAATGAGCAGCAAATTTTTTGGCCATGTTCCGTTGTTTACAGATGCAATCAGTCTCTCGAAAGTAGCTCAAACATATCGGGTGGCGGCGTACTGATAGCAGTGCATTCCAAACTCTGGTGTGCTCCAGTAACTTAAGCTCCATCGAGAGTTTAACAAATTGACGTAAAAATAAAAATCAACGAGGCAGCATATATACCACCTTAATAAAATAGTGATCATTACTAGTGATGCGATTGATGAAGTGATTTTAATCTTAAATTTCCACCGACTCCGCAAATAACTCCCAATTCCAATGATATAAAAGAAAATGTGGACTAATTTAATCACATTATGCTGCAAGACTTCGAACTTTATGTACCTATGTGCTGTAAATCACAAAATTCTCATCCCCACTGGTTCGATGATAGACTAGTTAACTTAAAAAATCGGAAGTCGAAAGCGTATACCAAAATGTTAAAAAGCGGGTTAGAAGCGGACAAAAGTATGTTTCTACAACATAGTAACGAATTTGAAATTTATTTCAAATCAAAATACAGGTCGCTTGGTCACACTGATTCAGCTTACATCTACGGGAAACATATCAATTCCAGACCATTTCAAAACAATGCGTTTTTAGCACTAGAACACCATTCTACAGACTATGGAGAAAACAACTCCATTAATAGCATCATTGACGACCTATTCGACTTTAATTTATCAAAGGACAACTTCAAAAATATCCTGAAGAATTATTTTTAAAATTTTTAAATGTTAAATAAAAATTTGATTTATATTCTTTTTTTGTTAAAAGTGTTCTCGTTAAATTTTATAATTTTTTTTATTTTTGTTTTAATAAGTTTGTGTTTTAAACTAAATAATTTGAAATCATATAGGTTTTGCACTTGAAATTCACGATTTTGCAGATCATATTCAATTTGTTTATTTCGTTCTCAACTTTTTACAAGTCAACTTCAATTTTTTACAATTAAATCTCAATTTTTTATACTTCATTGTTAAATTTTTTTCTAAATCAAACTCAATTTTTTGCAAAGCAAATTTGTGTTTTTTTAAACTACCTTCATTTAATTGAGCAAATTCAAATGAACGACTAAATCATCAGTCATAGATGATAAAAATTTTGAAAACTGCGAACGAGGAATCATTAGTCACATGTTTACTATATACGTTTATGTAGCTATGGAAATATTTCTACAATCAAGATCGAACCATTTTATGATTTTAATTTAGAATTAGACAACCGACCGCAGTGAAGAAAATTTTAACGTGATAACGGGCTATACAAGTGCTAAAAGAAAACAAAAATAATATGTTTAGTCGTTTTTCAGATATTACAACCAAAGAAGAAAAAACTATTAATAAGGTCCATGGTAAATTTATGATCGGATGCAACATTCGTTTCTTTCTTGTTGAATCGGATAATTTCTATGTTGGCTTATGTTGGTAAGTTACCATCAAAACAAACCATGGAAACAAATGTTGTCGGAAGCCTTGCCGATATAGGAGCTATAAAAACTACTTAACAACAACGAAGAAAAAAATTGCGCCATAGACCACTTTAGTAATCGATTGAGCAGGTGGAGTGCGTTCAGTGGATCACATGTGCCGATTTAACACAACAGTAATTGTTGTAGTTTCTGAAGTTGTTTCCAACACAGCTTTATGGTATTTTACATGGAATTTAGACATTGCGAATTTGTGTCACAGATTTCTGAAAGCTTATGATAATGTTTTTCAGTCGGATAGCGTTCTATCTAATTCTTTAAAACATTCACATTTAGAAACGTCATTCACAAAATGATGCTACTCGATAAAAACTCCAAAAAATTATGTCCAAATATTTTGTCCGCACGATACCCACGAGGTTAATTTTTTCTTGGCAAACTGATTTAATTTGAACCGATATTGTTGGAAAATTCATTTTGATTCTATTAGTTTAAAGTCGTTTTTCTCTTAAATGATATACCTTCTAAAAGATTGGCAAACAAAACGAAAAAGCTCCTATGGATGCCGTTACTTCCGGTGGATCGATTTTGACCAAAACTCATTGAAATCTTACAATTTGTGGGAAAAGCTTAAGTGTGGAGATTATATGCACTGTAGGGAATCCACAACATTTAGTCTGAGCGACACCACACACGCACGAGGTCAAATTTTTCATGGATGAAGATTTAATTTAGTCATAATCATTTTTCTCGTAAATGTGATACGTTTCAAAATACATATCTGCACAAAATTAAAAAGCTCCTATGGAAGCTGCCACTTCCAGTAAACCGATTTCAGCAAAAAATTATTGGGGTCTCTCGATTTATGAGAAAAGCTTTACTATGAAGCTTCATCCCGTTCAGTCAATTTAATAATTAGTAGGCTGTCCATGATGAATTCTTCAGTTATGCCGTTATTCGACCAGTTTATATCTATGCCCAAGAAGATCGTTTTTAGGATTTTTCTATTATATTATTGTTATTATTATTTATTATATTAGTGGTGACGGTCAACCCAGTGTATGCGTCGCTTAAGACTCGATGTTAAGATATTTTTAAACCTAAAATTTAAAAATTTAGCCCGAACAGAAAAATTGACCAACTGTTTCAATGGATAATGCGTAAAGATGATAAAATTTTGGAGTACATACGATATAATTTAAGATCCGATTCATTTATGTTGGAAATAAAAATTAACGGAAAATTTTTGCCGCTTGAAAATAAATTAGGCAAACTACATGTTGCGTCGAACTAAAACAACCAACGTTAGATGATTCAAGAGTTACTTAAAAACTGATGGAAAATAAAATTCGATGTAAGTTGCGATGAGTTTGAAGAACGAGTCCACTACAATATATAGTTTGGCAAGGGACTTTTTTCCTAACAATTCAATTACTTTAAAAATAAAATTAACCGTAAAATTTTGAAGCATTAAGAGCATTTTGAAGCATTTTTGTACATTAAGAGCCCATAAATAATTGTTTGTTGATGGCCCGGTGTAGAATTTTAAATCTATTCAAATTTACATTTCTCGTTTATGATCCATTTGTTGATTTGGTATCTGAACCTGCAATTATTTTATATTACCGACGTCTACCATCGTCGTTCATCTATCTATGGTTCTATGCGACACATGGCTATACCACACCATGTCTATATAATTTTCAGATAAGTATGACAAGGATAAGTAAATTTGTATATTTTCCGACGTTTATTCGAACTTTAACTGAAACAAATACATAAATCTCGTTTACACCATAGATTATTTCTGAAGGGAAAAATTAAACTCATCGAACTCTTCGTAAACCTGACTTGTATAATCAAAAAATCATTATTCCTGCGTTTCGGAAAACAAACAAGGCCAAACCATACTGTACAAAATTTCTCTGTCGTTCTTTGTAAATGCTAAACATTTCAACATCATTACAATTATCGAAAATGCTCCCATCGACTTTTGGTACTTATCGTACATAAATTTTTACCAAATTTCGCAAAGATCTCACAATTAATGGAAAAAATTCGCCTAGAATAATGAAATAAAAACTAGTCATTTCCGGTAAAAATAAAAAATGATCGAAACAAAAATTAAAAATATTATATATTTCTAAAAAATATTTCCAGAAAAATCTGCTATAGAAATTACCACTTCTGGTGAATCAATTTTATAAAGTTTCATCCTAACCATTCAATCCCCCCTTGGGTGTACTAAGAAAACTAAAGTAAGGTAATTTATATGAATGAATAGAATATTATTTTATGTTTGTTATAACGGCGAAATATGAAAGATAACTTATTTATGTATATTTGTTCAACAATGACGTTGATTTAAAAAGGATTTATCAAAAAAAAAATTTGAAACGATATTTTTCAACATTAATTGGGTCAGATAATTTACACAAGGGCTTAATCTGTCTAGAGCTTAACCATATGTTTCCTGCTAGTGTGGTAATATTTTGTATTAAATAGCGACATTTGATAAGAATACAACGTTATGTTATTTCTCAAGAAATTATTCATACTTCGTAAACAAACTTACGTTTATTCACAGAAAATTGTGATGTCGTTGTTTCGGCCGGAAATTGTTATAAAAGTCGCTACATCACACAAAGCATAATTTTAAAGGAACTGAACACAATAAAATATTGAATTACTTCGTTCAATTGTTATATATACTTTATAATATTTTTTATTGTAATGTGAATCACAATATAAAATAAATAAATATAAACTGCAAAATATCAGACGGTTTGTAACATTTTTCTTTCGAGCGTTTGATTAAAGAATGGAATACTAAATCTACTAAGTTTTTCAGTTTCTATAATCACTATACAGTATCTCATAAATGTGACAACGGAAATTATATTTGATTTTTTGTATCAAAGAACCATAGTAACTACTTAAGAACAAAAAATTAATATTTTTCTACTGTTCATCACATAAATTTGCATCTACAAGTTTCTATGTAGAAATTACGTACGTACATGATATTAATATTAAATTTGAATAACGTGATTGTTTTTATATTTTTGAAAGAATAAATTGATTGTAATTTAATAATTTAGTACAATGTTTTACGTGTATGCTAACATGCTAATTATTTGATGTAGCATCTTCATCAGATTTTTTACGATCATAAAATACCCAGAAGCAGTGCACGTTTTCGCGTCACAATGATCTATGCAGTATTGTGTGGCATTCTATATGTTTGTCAATTTTTGCCACTCTACCATCAATTATATCAATATTTTCATTGAAATTAAAGTGTTCAATGATATTTTCAGATTTTCCAAAATATTCAATATTTTCAATGTTTTTCATATTTTCAAGGTTTTTGAAGTTTTCCAATTTTAAATGTTTTCAATGTATTTAAATTTTTCAATATTATCAATGTTTTTAAGATATCATAGATCTTAAATTTTAATGCAATGCGGGGACAAAATATGAAATTTCAGAAACAAGTGCAAAGGCCATTGGCCATTGGCAAAACAAGAAAATTATGAAAATTAATCCTTTGAGATAATTGTTCGGATATTAAAGAACGAACCATTGGTAAAATATAAAATTACGAAATACATTTTTTATGAAAAATGAAAGTAGTGGACTTTGGAAAAATTTAAAAATGCAAAAACTTATAATTAGTGAAAATTAATTTCGAAAGTACATGTTTTATATTTTGGGAAAAATGTAAAGAACGGAATTACATGATTTAATATTTTGCCAATTTGCCACTGCATTTTTTCCAAAATAACAAACTTCAAAATTTTGGCTTTTGGAAATTGCAGAGTGCGAAACAATGCGAAATGCCATTTTACGAAATTTTATAGTTTGCAAAAATGTAATTTTAGTTAAATCTAGAAAGAATACTATTGGCAAAACTATAAATGCTAAATTTTATAATCTGGGAAAAGTGGAAAGAGGAGCCCATTGATAACACATTAAATCAGAAAATTTTACATTTTGTGGTAAAATGCAAAGAAACGCCATTTGCAAAATATCTAAATGCTAAATACTAGAATATAATTTGATGAAAAAAAGAAAAAAAAGACTATTGGTAAAATATCTACTTAGGCTGTGTGGCAAACTTAAGCTAAAAGTTTATTTTAGGTAAATTTTTCGGTAAATTCAATTATTTTTTAAAACGTTTATGGCTGATCGAATAATCTGTTCTAAAACTGAGTTTTACCGAAGTAATCAATTTAACTCAAGTTTAGCACACAGCTTTAGTACCAAATTTAGTCAAAAATCTAATTATGAAGTTTACTCTTTTGTGTAAAATATAAATAGGAAACCACAATAAAATATCAATTATGAAATTTTATACTTTCCCTAAAATGCAAAATAAAGATAATTAGCAATATATGGTATTACGAAATTTTATTATTTAGGCAAAATGCTAGAGGCAGTCGCCAGTGGCCAAATATCATATAATAAAATTTCATATGTTTTTAAAAATACAATTAGGAAATCATTTGCAAAATATCAAATCATGAAATTGGATGAAATTTGCAAAATATAAATATGAGAAGTTTTCTATTTTAGAAAAATATAACATGTGGACTTAAATTTAAAATTTAAGACAGTTGGCAATATATAAAGGGATCATTGCCAAAATATAAATTTGGATTTATTTTTTTTATTTTAGGAAAAAATGCAAAGATGTATAAAAATGAGCAAAATATCAACTAATAAAATTTTACATTTTCATTAAAATGAAAAATAGAGACCACTGCAAAACGTAAAGAGGGAACCATTGGCAAAATGTCAAATTACGAAAATTCATCATTTTGGGTTAAATACAAGTAGCTTAGGGGCCATTGGAAAAGTATAAGCTTAGGAAATTTAAAATTATATGCTAAATACGTGGGTTAGGTATGTTGTGTTTGTGTATTATACCGGAAAATCCATTTATTTGTTTTCCACATTGTTAGTAAAATAGTAAGGTCGTTCAATTTTAACAAAATAAACACATTGGCGTACAAGAAATGAAAATGCATTCTTGCAACCTCGGAAAATGTACATTTGTTTTCCGTAGTGCTTGTGCATTTTCATTTCCTCAAAATTTTAATATATAAGACATTTTAGTTTTAAGATATAGATATAGTTATAAAAAATAGTTATAAAGTATTAGTCAGAGCAGTAATCAACAAAAATTATTTTAAGTGTAACTATAATGTGAAGTTAATTTTAATAAATAAAATGTAATCGCAACAGTGAAGAAGATGATGTTTTTAAAACACCCTATCCACAACCCGCTCTGCACAACAGGTACAACTCATCAAATTTAAAATTTTAAAACAAAAATCCACATTCCAAGCAACAATATTCCAAAAATCAAAGTTTTAATAAAAAAAAATCGAAACAAAAAATCCAAAAAATCAAAATTCCCATACAAAGTACCAAATTTTATAATTCCTTAATACAAAATTTCAAAATAAATTCCATTTTATGCCCATGGAAAAATGAAGGGCGCACGTTTAATTTTCCCATGTGCATAAAATGGAATTTTGTATATTGGATTTTTGAAATTTGACATTTTTATAGGATTTTTTTTTAATATAATTTTTTGGATATGTTTTTATTGGTATCTATGTTTCTGTACAAAAAAGAGTTGAGGAAGGCACAAAGGGGGTCTTGGAGACTTTTCTGTTGTAGAATGGAGGAGGTCTCTGAGACTTTTCGCCTTAGGAAAATTATATCTACTAACCCAACCAGTCCCAGTTATTTAATTAGACCAGACGGGACATGGACAACTTCAAGTGCGGAATCTTTGGAGCTCCTCATCGAGACCAATTTTCCGGGAAGCTTTGAAGACTCGACAGAGCCTGGAGCTAATCGAGTAACACCTTCAATAGAGATGGATGGCATAGCGGATAAGGAGCGAATCCGTTGGGCGCTGAACAGGTTTAGACCTTATAAGTCGGCGGGCCCGGATCGGATTATACCAGCAGAGATCCAGAGGAACTCAGCAGTCATCCTCCCCTGGCTGGAAGGTATCTTCATGGGATGTCTGAAACTGGTATATATTCCTAAAAAATGGACGGAGGTCAGAGTGGGCTTTATCCCGAAATCGGGAAAAAGCTCGCATGCCTATCCAAAGGATCTGACACCTATAACACTATCATCCTTTCTGTTGAAAACCTTGGAAAGGCTAGTAGATATAGGTATTCGATCAAAAATTGAGCCCAGGGCTGGGATGTTCTAACATCACCATTTTTCGATATTTTATCGAAGTATACGTCTCTTTCTTCTAGAATTAATTTGACTTCTGTTTCGTTTTTCAATTATTTCTTCTCTATTGCTATCACGACCTACTAGATTATATTTGAACAATATCTATTTCACTTATTTTCGTTCTACAACCGAAAAAAATTATTTGGTGATAGAAGCACAGTAAAAACATCACAATATTGTAATCTAGCAGGCTGGTAAATGATATAAAAATTGAAACAGAGATAAATTTTATTCTACAAAAACGAGAAATAAACTTCGATAAATTATCGAAACATGGTGATGTTATAACATCCCAGCCCTGGAGTTAGGCAATGTCGCAGCATGCGTACTGTAAGGGAAAGTCGGTGGACACAGCTCTGCACGATCTAGTACGCATGATTGAGAAGTCAATTTACTCGCAAGAGTTCTGTATGGTAGCATTTCTCGACATTGATGGTGCCTTTAATAATGTTAAAACGGAGGCGATCATGGAAGGATTGCTATTTTTAAACGTGGACTACCCTATATGTAGGTTGATAAATCAGATGCTGGTAAGCAGGATTATTATATCGAAACTGGGGGAGGCCACCATTAGGAGGCGGGTGGTTAGAGGAACCTCTCAAGGAGGTGTAATGTCCCACTTTCTTTGGAGTGTTGTGATGGATGGATTGCTCTTGGAACTGGAGGGAGAGGAAATAGGGGTTGTAGCGTATGTGGATGATGTAGCGATAGCTGTCTCAGGCAAATATCTGGATACGATTAGGGATGTTATGCAGAATGCACTCATAATCGTTACGAAATGGGCCAGCAAATGTGGATTAGGGATTAATCCCTCCAAGACAGAGCTGGTACTATTTACTAAGAAATATAAAATTCCGGTAGTTAGTCCTCCTACCGTGAACGTCATTAGACTGGCTTTTGCTGACAGAGCGAGATTTCTGGGCATAATCTTGGACAGTAAGCTAAGCTGGAAGCCTAACATTGTAGAAAGGGTGAATAAGGCTAATGTAGCCATTTACTCGTGTAAGAACGCCATAGGGACAATATGGGGTCTAAAACCAGAGCTGGTACACTGGCTCTATACCGCTGTGGTAAGGCCTGTGCTGATGTACGGGGTGGGTGTGTGGTGGCTAGCTCTGGAGAAGGTAACATATAGAAAGATGATGAAAAAGGTGCAAAGAACAGCTTGTATGCTTATAAGCGGGGCGCTTAGGTCAACACCTACACGCGCTTTAGAGGTTATGTTCCACCTTATTCCAATCGAATTTTTTGGTAAGCAGATGGCAGCCAATGTGGCTACAAGGCTCTCGGCTGTCTCTCAGTGGAAGTGTCTTCAGGCGGGACTCTCAACGATAGTTAGATCGCTTAGGGAAGAACTGGCGAATCTAGATTATATTAAACCAACGTTGTGCTTCGATAAAGTTTTCCGGACCATCTGTCCTTCGAGAGAATCCTGGAGGAACGGATTAATACTGGAAAACAAGGCACTGCAATTTTTCACGGACGGTTCTAAGCTAGACGGCAAAGTAGGAGCCGGAGTCTTCTGTGAGAAGCTTAATGTTAATACTTCCGTTCGTCTCCCTGACTACTGCAGCGTGTACCAGGCTGAAGTGGTGGCGAAAAGCGAAGTCGGGACATGGTTCAAGCATAACGTGGTATCCGTTAGAGATATCGCGATTTATGTGGACAGTCAGGCGGCGGTCAGATCACTAGAGGCGGTTTGTCTGAAGTCACGGGTGGCACTGGATTGCCGATCATCTCTTAACGAGATGAGTGAGTATTTCAGTATCCAGATAATCTGGGTCCCTGGTCACTCGGACATCACGGGAAACTGCAGGGCGGACGAACTAGCTAGGTGTGGTACGACGCTCCAGATGCAACCGGAAAGGGCAGGTCTGGGGAGGCCTATGGCAGCGCTTAGATCGGCGCTTAGTAAAAAGGCAAACGCCTTGACAAATGAGAGGTGGACCAACACACTCACGTGCAGGGTAGCAAAACTGGTTTGGCCAAAACTGGACTTGCGGCGCTCCAAAGCACTTGTATCCCTGGGAAAACGAGAGTTAGGATTGGTCGTAGGGATACTGACAGGACACTGTCTTTTTGGGGAACATGCAAGAAGGCTGGGTCTACAGACGAATGACTTTTGTAGAAGTTGTTTAGACGAAGAGGAGGAAGAGACGTTTGTTCACTTCCTATGCTCGTGTCCGGCACTATCATACAGAAGGCATAAGTATTTAGGTGTGTACGGTATGGACAGCCTTTCGGAACTCGCGGGCTGTGGAATACGAGATATTTTACCCTACATAAGTAGCTCTGGATGGTTTCAGCAAGAGTAAAGGGGAGATAGGATTCTGTGGTATCACAATCGGCCAATACTGGCCTAAGTGTGCGATTTTTATCTGAATCGATTAAAACTTTTTTTGTTAGTAGTGATTTTAGATTTCGAAAACAAAATTCCAGAAACCAAATTTTCAATAAAAAGAAGCAATAAAAAAAGAATTCCAAATAAGCAAAATTCTCAGAAAAATAAAAAATTTCTAATTCTTTTATACAAAATTTTAAATTAAATTTCATGTTATGGCCATGGAAATTGTATTAGAAATTTTATGAAAATTATTAAAATAAGAGTTGAGTACGATTCGCCAAATACAGTGATGAAATATTCGTATAAGAACAATTAAACTCGTTCAAAAATTTATGATTAGGACAATAATTTTGTCCACTATTAAAACCAAAAGTATACTGTATTGTCACCTTGTGTCCGGTACTAACGGTACTTTGTTGAAAGAAAGAAAAATCATTTAATAAAATTTAGAGTAATTTAGTTAAACATTCGTATAAGGACAGCTGACAAAGACCTGTTTTTACGCACTTAATAAATATATATTTGTTTTAAATATTTGATGTTCCATCTTATTCAGTAAGTACATTACGATGCTTATAAAATGGAATTTTATTTCAATTATTATTTATTGTTATAATATTTTATTATAGTGACACCAAAGTTAAATTTCCTAAATGATGTAGAAAAAATCTCCATCAGAATTTTTAAAGAACAAGGATTTACCATGCGTCAATCTCGTACTAGATAGAATTGGTCGATCATCAACTGTGGTTGACGACTTCCTAAAAAAAGCTCGAAGTTGTGATCTAAAAAAGAAAACAAAAGGAAATAGTAAGTTACCCAAATTTCAAATTCACAAAATAAGAAAGAAAGCAACTCATAACAAGTCACCCGCCAATCAAATTAAACCAAAATTGGGCTTACCTGTTACAAAACAACATAATGCTCTTAACACTCGAACACCAAAAAATATTAAATGGTCGAAATTACAAAGTAAGACTAATTTTTCCTATTAACATATTGAAACGCGGCTACTGTTGGCCAATCGACACATGCATTGGAAAGATAAATGGCAAAAAGTGATTTTTTCGGATGAGAAAAATTTCAACCAAGACGGCCCAGGCCATTAGTCGTGCTACTGGCAGTCTAAAAGAAATTTCGGTGGAGGTACAGTAATTGTGTGTGGAGCTTTTCACTATGACCGGAAGCTATCAATTTGCTCTTTTACCCCCCGAATGAATTCAGACATGTACAATGATTTGTTAGAAAACGATTTGATAACTTTTCTTGAGGACTACAACGACAATGATTTGATTTTTAACAAAACAATGCTTTCATCCATGCATAAAAGCAATCAATGTAGTGGTTTTGTCAAAAACAAATAAATATTCTTGATTGGCCTGCATGTAGCCCCATTCGTAATCGATGGAGAATTTATGAGGCATACTTGCAGTGAAGGTTTAAGCAAATGGTCGGCAATTTAAAATGGTCATTGACTTAACGCTGTGCACTAAAGGCTGTTGGGACAAAATTGAGGCAGAAACTTTAAAAAAACATGTCAAATTCAATACCAGAGTGCATATTTGAAGTCATTAAACAACAAGGGCATCATACGAAATATTAATTTAAAATTTTCTATATTATTATGTAGCCTTTTTTTAAAAAATTTGAAGTGTTCTTATACGAATATTTAAGCAATTTGGAGAATTTTTTAAACTGAATTAATATTAGAAGTATCTTAATTTTTTACTTTGTTGAAATACTATAATTAAATTTAGTGTAACTCTTTACTGTTTTCGAAATAAACAATTTTTAAAAAAAAGTCACACGTATCTGTTTATTTTATTATATAATAAAAATCAATTGTTGTTCTTATACGAATATTTATCACTGTATTGGTCAAATATTTAATTACGAACATATTTTGGGTAAAGTGCAAACGAAGAAGTAATGAAAAAAATTAAATTAAGGAAATTTTGCATTTTAGACAAAATGCAAAGCGGCGAATTTTAACCAAATATATAATAACGAATTTTTATATTGGGAAAATGCAAAAGACCCCGGCTATTAGCAAAATATGATATTAAGAAAATTTATACTTTGAAGAAAAATGCAAAGTGTGAACCATTATTAAAATATCAAATTACAAAATTTTATATTTCGAAACAACTGCACATCGGGGACTTTTCGCGAATTATCAAATCACGTAATTGATATTTTAGGTAAAATACAAAACATAAAATCATTTTCAAAATATCGATTTAGGAATTTTTATATTTTAGACGAAATACAAATTGGATATCAAAATAACATATTACGAAATTTGTTATTTTGAGTAAAATGAAAATGGGGAGTCATTGGTGATATTTTGAGCAAAATGCGAAAAAGGGACCCTTGGAAAAAGAATCTAAATGCTAAATTTTATAATTTGGGAGAAATGGAAAGCGGGACCAGTAAAAATATCAAGGTTTAAAATTCACTACTTTAGGTAAAATGCAAAGTGGGAACTATTGGCATAAATGCCATGTTGGAAAAACTGATCCAAATTTTGTCTTAGATCACAAATTTTGATTTCAGATCTGTAAGCGCCTTTTTGTTGTTCCAAGAAACATGAGCAGAACCGAACCAGATCAAGCATCAAGAAACACACTTGATATGATAAGTATTAGAAAAATTTTTATTTTGGGAAAAATATCAAGCTTAGATCACACGACCTTAAGAATAAAAAGGTTTTATTTTATAAAATATCAAATTACGAAATTCCATATTTTGGGTAAAATTAAAATTGGAGAACATTGGCAAATTTCGAAATTTGCTGTTTTGGCTAAATGCAAAGGGGTACCTATTGGCAAAATTTGATATGTCGAAAAGATATATTTTGGACAAAACGCATTCCCCATTGATGGAATATCAGATCGCGAAAATTCTTATTTTATGAAAAATGGTGGCTATTGACAAAATATTAAATTATGAAATTTACAATGTAAAATGTAATTAAGGGGCCATAGACAAAATGTTAATTAACGAAGTTATCTATGTTTGCTTAAATGCAAAATTGGGACCATTGGCAAAATATCATACAAAAAAAATTTATAGCGAAAGGACACACTTCCGAGATTTTTTATTTACGCTAAAATGCAAAGTGGAGACCATAGGTCAAAGGAAAAATCATTTAAAATTATCAAATTACGAAATTTTTGTATAAAATGCAAATGGAGGACCATTAACAAATTAAAAACGGGTTTGGGATCATTGCCAAAATACAAAACTAGAAAATATCATATTTCAAATAAAATAAAAATGGGAAATTTTATCGAATCACGAAATATTATATTTTGGCATTTGCAATTTTGCTATACAAAATTTCCCAACTACAAAATAATGAAATTTTATATTTTGGGAAATCGCAAAGGGGAAACCATTGGCAAAATACCAAAAAATGCATAATGAGAACCTAAAATATCAAAGTGGGCCTAAATTGTCAAATTACAAATCATACTTTGAGAGAAATGCAAATAAGGACACCAATTCCAAAATATCAAATTACGAAATTTCGTATTTTGGATAAACTTAAAATGGGGAATCATTAGCGTATTACGAATTTTTATATTTTTTCAAAATGCAAGTTGGAGCCATTTGCAAAATATCATATCACGAAATTTGGTATTTTGGGCAAAGTAGGGATCATCGGCAAAAAATGAAATTACAAAATTTTATATTTCGGAAATTTATTATTTTGGGGTTGGTTACAGGTTCCCGAGTTGACCATTGGAAAATATAAATTTTTATAAAATTAAGAAATTTTTTATTTTGAATATCAGTTATCAAAATTAACATGCAAAGTGGAGACCGGCCAAATATCATATAACGAAATTTCATATTTTTGAAAAAATGCAAATCAAGAATCATTGGCAAAATACGAAATTTCATATTTTGGATTTAAATGTGACCATGGTCAGATTTAAATCCAAAATATGAAATTTGCCAGTGCACTGGCAAAATACACATTTATTTAAAAAAAATCAAACAGAAAATTCAAGTTCATTGCTATTTACTTTCATAGCACTGCTCTTTATGTTAAAACGCATTAGGCATAGGCTTAGGCCCTTTCGAAACGAAGACTTATTTGTGGAACCCGTTTTATTCAAATAAGTCACCTCGCGAGGTGACTTATTTTCTGTCTCTCTCTTGCACAAAAAGCTAATTGTGGATCTGTCAAAAAATTTTCGATCGCGTCAATATTTCAATTTAATCTGTGCAACACGCAAAGGGAAATAAAACGAGCAAAAGGAAAATATATAACAGTCGATGTAAGCATATAAGTACGTATAGCAAATAAAACCAAATTTATTTACATATCGTTTTCAAGTTGAGGCTATGAAAATATATTATACCTTTCGCAATTCCTGCCGTTCCACTAATTGAAACAATTCTTTATCGTTTTCAATTAAACGAAGCGACAGTTTCAAATTTTTCATAATTAAACTATTTAAAAGTATGAAATGCTTCTTCTTTCCATTTGAAATGTAATTACATTTATTTAATTATCTTTTTATTATTTGACTTTAATTTATTTTTATAATAAAAAATAATTCACTTTTGACAGCTTTCAAAAATTTAAAATAAGCCGGTGTTACCGTTTCGAACACTTTTACTGACTTATTTAAGATGGCGGCAAATAAGTCAATAAGTCCAAAATAAGTCTTCGTTTCGAAAAGGGCCTTAGTATAATACATATATTCCAAAATTTATGTGTGTGTTCAGTTTGGTCGCGTAGTACTGTCTCTGTCAACTCGATTTAACCAGGTTTCAGAACAATTAAATACGTTATTAAAAACCATAACAGCCATACGTAACCAGTCAAAAGTTGCAAAATGAATTCTAATTAACAACGAGATACTTTAGTCATTGCAGAAAAAGTCCCTATCTGTGTTGAGTATAATTAACATGATGTATAAAGGATGCTGACCTGAATAATCAAGTTAAAATTTGAAAACAATGAAAAAGAAATTTGATGTTAACGAATAACAAACTGTAAATGTATTTAAAATGAAATAAAAAATATAATGAAAGAAAATAATAACTGTACTTCCAAAATAAATACATTTGATAAGCCTATAAATTAACAAAATAAAGAAAATAAGCTTACCGTATTAAACTGAGACGTCATCCTCTTCATACCGATGCAATATTAGTACTTAACACTTTAATTATACACTTAAACTATCACTACACTTTGTAACTACAACTTTCACTACACTTTGTAAATTTCATTCGCTCTTTTCTATTAAACTTTAGACAAAATGAATTAAATTAAAAAATAATTTACGTATTTGTGTTACTGTTAATTACAATGCCATTTGCTAGAAAACTAAATTAATATTTCAATTTTCTTTAAATTTAAATTAGACACGTTGCACTTCAATAAAAATTCGGACTAAATGAAAAAATTTACAGACGAAACATGTTATTGACTTGTTTTGTTAGTTACCGTTATTGATCAATGCGATTGCGTATTCGGTTTATTATTAGTATATTTATATTATAAAAAGCTTCACTGGTTAGTACCTTATGCCAGGAAAATTATTTTTTTTTCTTACTGCACATGGTTTAACGTTTGCACCTACTCTTGATATTCCCTTGGTAACATCAAATGAATCGGGAGGGGCAATTGTAGCAATGCTGATGTTATTTGGTTGTGTCATTTATATTTTTTTGTATTTTTGGATACATCCACAAAACCTGTGTAGTAACAACACAAGACATTCAAAACAATAAATAAAGAAAACCCAAATGATTTTAGTATCTTTTTGAGGTTTATTCATATATACGATGGGGTGTATAATTTAGATTAGCGTCTTCGAGTCAGTCTTGCAAATGTGAAATTCAAAGTTAAATGTAAATTTTAAATTTGTATACTTGTTTCGTTTTACATTTACGAGCATGTACGCATTTACGCATGCATTTACGATGCATTGGACAGCAATTTTGTTTGACTGCATTTTGGTATGTTTAAATGAGACGTTCTCGTAGAGAATATGCTGATCAGTGTTGTGCGTCTACAAGAAATTCGGAAGAATCGACTTGCTGGTGTCGAAAATAGCGTAGACAATTCATTTTAGCGTAGACAATGTCGGCAATTCGTAGACTGTGCTGAATATTTGTGGACGATGTAAATTATTGCTTTTATGTTGTTTTCTCTATTTTTTCAGGACAGAGTTGCCAACTCATAGTTCTCCAGTTCAAATTGCGACTTTCGAATATTGTGTGAGATTAGATCACCATCAATCTGACAATAGTTGCCTATTTCAGGAGATCGAAAAACGAATAAAATGAAGTTTCCTCGGCCCTAATGACTTTATTCATTATGATTGGTTTTTTATGGAAAATAAACAGATTTTAGTCGGTTTAAAAAAAAAAAAATTTTTGTTGCCATTAAAAAGGCAGCTGGTATTGCATATAATTTTATGTTATTAGAAATCTTACTAAAAAACTATAGAGAAATTATTTCAAACAGGAATGAAAATCGCTGGTTTTTTAATTTAGATTTTTGACGGCGAAATTCAATCATGTCCGATTCTTCATCTCTTTCAACATTACTTTCCCGAGCATTTGAAAGTAAATCATAAAACAAGTGGTAATTCGGTGTGTGATATTACAGATTTTAAGTTGGTGAAGTTTATTAGAATCTAAAAACAAAATATGTTTATATGTGTTTGTAAAACGAATTTTACTATAAATATTAAGATAAAAATATTTTCTAACAAAAAATTTAATTTTTCGGAATGTTTTCGGGAATCTCCTATAAACCTGAATAATAAGTAAAGTATGCATTGAGACACTTCTAGGTACTATCGAACAGAAAAACTAGTTTATTTTGTTAAATTTGGGGAATTAGGGTGTTTAGGATAGCGAAGTTGGCACCTAATCTCTATAAATCACTTGTAAGGTTTTCCTAAGTTTTCTCTGAAAATCCTAAGAACCCAACACTAAAATGACTTTATATTTTAAGAATCGTCTAGCTTACATTAAATATAAAAACACCATAAATTGAGGTGTTTTTATGTTTAATGGAAACTAGAAGACTCTTAAAATATAAGTCATTTTGGTGTTTGGCTTCTAGGGTTTTCCGAGGAAACTTAGGAAATCGTTAGATTCGATTTATAGAGAGTAGATGCCTGAAAACGATAGTAGAGATAAGAGTTTGTTTTAGTGAAATAACATAAATATTCTATATTTTGCAGTAAGCAGGTTTCGACAACACGTGCGCCGCTGACGGAAAATTTCGATTTCAGGAAAATTCTAGTTAGCAGATTGTAAAATCTAACTCATTTCCAAAATTTATATTGGTAATGCCATATGTTTTTCAATTAACAAACTCTGACGCTATATATTACAGGTAGTACATACTTGCGAAACCAGAATTACCAGCAAAGAAAAAACCTCCAGTTTCACCTGCCTCTGATAGTTCAAGTTCGTGAATTGAAATCAAATGTCATTGCCATTTTAAATTTAGGTTTGGATTTTTTAATATATTGTATAGAAATGAAGCCAAGTGATTCCATTAACAAAGTACTTCAGGAAAATTGGCGTATTGTTATCAGAAAAAATAATTTTTGACATTATCTACATTCTTTACATTGTCGACACCATTGATTTAATTGTCTACGTACGTTCTCTACATGTGTAGAATGTACATGTGTAGAATATATCACTACGCGGTGTAGACAATACGACACAACGCTGATGCTGACCAAAGAGGATCGAGATTGTAGATGGCAAATAGTTTTTATAGTGGTTCATTAGCACTCGATCGTTGCACTCGAGTTGAAATGCCCAGAAATTGAAAAAAGTAATATGCATAAATGCAGGGGTCAAGGGAGGAATCCTGATTATTATATCACCGTTGATCACCATAATTTATACTTGAAGTAGAGTTTTATCAGAAGATAAATATATGAAACATATATGTAACATGTAAGGTTGCTGGTGGAACAGTCGAAGAGCAGCGGTAAGAAGCAGCATAAAATGGTTCAATAGTTTGGTTGGTTTTTTTGGAGGCGGAGAACTTTAAATAGAAATAAAACACAGAAAACTGGTTTTAAAATTCATGAAATTGGCTTTATAAATATTTGAATATGATTTCGAGCAGGTGGTCGCCGCGGCTGAAACCGCGTACATGGCGTAATCGGGAGGTCCAATTTTCACACACTCTTCGCAGTAAATCAGGCTGTATTTTGGCAATAATGTGTCGAATGTTGTTTCTGGTTCATGTCTCTGTACCGACCACCGTTGACTGTAACGTTTTGGCCATCATAGTTTTTGAAGACATGTGTACCTATTATTCCACCGATCCATAAAGCGCAACAAACGGTGAGTTTTCTGGATGTAAAAGTGTAGTGGACAATGGCTTGTGGATCACCATCGCCTCAAAAGCGGAATTTTTGACTACGCCATTTACGCGCGAGCCGCCCCGCTACCACATGCCCTACTAATCACGCAAAAAATAACTGACAAATAAAGCCATTTACATGGATATTATGTAAATACATGTGATTGTGTTTTATTGCAATTTAAAGTTTTCCGCCTCTAAAAAAACACCAGTTATTAAAAAAAACTTTTTTTTTTACCAAAACCGACTCAGCAACATAGACAGTTTCTTTTCAGAGTGATTCGCTCCAATGCTTCTCTATCATTTCAATGCCTCGCTTTTAGTATAACGATTTATCGTTTGTTTATTTTGCCACAAATGTTATTTCGAGTCCCCAGAACTGGTATTTCTTGTGGAGAGTCAGAACCGGATAATACTGTGGATGGGGAAGCAACTGGAACATCAAATTTTGGAATTTTGGATTTTAGTCGACTTGTTACCATGGTCTTGGTAAACACTTTAACTTACTTTTACGTAGTCTAATAAAGAATAATCTTCTAAAAAACTGACCTTAAGACTTTTACAGGATCAGTGTCAAAAAGAAATTTATAAAATCTGGTGCCGATTAAATGTCTGTGGCTTCTTTACAATCGAGATGAATTGAATGATCGGAATAAACTTACATAAGTAAGCTTTTCTCATTTTTAGATATTCAAATGATTTTTTGCTTAATAAATTAATCGGAAGTGGCAGTCTTTCTAGTTCAGATCATTTTTAAATTTTACCGGAAATGACGAGTTTTGTTAAAAAAAATAATTTTTACCTAAATACAGTTCGCGCTGATTGACTATTCGGAATAAAACTTCTTAGTTAAACTATTTTTATTGCAAATGATATAATTTTAGTAAAATGGAAAATTGGACCATTGGCAAAATATCTACTAATTAAAATAATTTTTTATTGTAAGATTAATGCATTTAGGGAACTATTGGCAAACTATCAATTTACGAAATTTTATAGTTTCGCTATTCATTCATTAGCAAATTATCGAAATATCAAGTTGTATATTTTGAATAAAATGCTAAGTGGAAGCCAGTGACCAAATATCATATAAAAAACTTTCATATATTAGAAAAATGCAAAGGGGTAATCAAAATATCAAATTATGAAATTTTATATTTAAGGTAAAATACAAATGAGGCGCCATTAACAAAATATAAATTTGAGAAATTTTAAATTTCCGTTAAAATGTAATATGTGGACCAAAATTCTGAACAGACTAAATTACGAAATTTAATATTTTGGGTACATGAAACTGAAAAATCAGTAGCGATTTACGAAATTTTATATTATTTATATAAAACTCAAGATAGGGACCATTGACAGAATATCAAATCGATAAATTTTATTTTTTAGGAAAAATATCCAATTATGAAATTTCATATTTTTAGGCAAAATTCATATAAAATTTAGGCAAAAGGCAAAGCGGTAATCTATACAACTACAAAATTGTATATTTTGGAAAAAGAAAATCGGGATCCATTCGAAAAATATAAATTTACGAAATTTAATATTATGGTTAAAATGCAAAGTTCCAAAGGACCATATCAAAAATATTACGAAATTTAATATTTTGGTTAAAATTGAAATGGGAAATCATTATTACGAATAACGAAATTTTAATTTTGGGAAATTGCAAAATATCATATTACGAGATTTTATATTTTGAGAAAAATGCAAAGTGGGGAACCTTACGTAAAACATTATATCGCAAAATTTTAAATTTTGAAAACTATGGTCCCCATTAGCAAATTATCATATTACAAAATTTAATTGTTTGATGAGAGAATTGCAAATGAGCGATCATTGCAAAGTTAAATTTAAAGTTAAGAAATCTAGATAAACTAAAAATGGGGAATCATTCATGAATAATGTATATGTTGTGTATATGTAGAGAAAACGGAAGAGTTGGGGGGGGGGGGGCATTGGAAAAATATCGTATCACGAGTTTGATATTTTGGGTAAAGCGTGAGTTAGGGATCTTTAGAAAAATAGTAAACTACATAATTTTAAGAAAAATATAAAATATGTAATAAAATATGCCATTTAGGTAAAATGCAAATAGAGGATCGTTGCCAAAATATATAAATAAACAAATATATAAATAAACATTTTTTTATTTAGGAAAAATGGAAAGTGGTATAAAATAAAGAAAGTTTATATTTTGGAAATTGCAAATCTTGAACAATATAATTTTACAAAATTCATGTCACGAAATTTTATATTTTTGGGAAAATGTACAGAGATACCCTCTTTTCATAAGAGGCAAAATATCAAATTACGAAATTTTAAATTATGGGTTAAATGCATCTGGCCTTAATATAAGTTAAGGAAATTTAAACTTGTATGCTAAATTCATAGGTTAGGTACGATTCGCCAAATCAAAAATTTAAAAAAAAATCAAAAACAAAGAGAAACAGTATTCCAGAAATCAAAATTGAAAAGAAAATTTCAAAAATTCATAATTCATATAAACAAAATTCCATTTTATTATTATGAAAATTGGATCAGTTCGTTATTCCAAAAAAACCCCAACTGATCTGAATTCCAAAATGAAAATTAACAAAAAAAAACTAAATTCTCTTAAACAAATTACCGAAACTAAAAATCAAAATTCCAGTTGTGAAAATTCCAAAATTTATTTGTTTTGGAAAAAAAATCCATTATACAGAATTTTATTATTTTACCTGCTATAAATGCAATATCTCGCAAAAATTCTAACTGATTAAATATAATTTTATTTAAATGTTACATTAAACAAAATTCCAATTAAAAGAGACCAAAATACGAACTATAAATAAACAAAATTCTTACACAAAATAAAAAATTTCAAATTCTTTTATACAAAATTTCAATTTGGCTAAAATGTAAAGCAGGGAATATTGGAAAAATATCATATTAGTAAATAAATATTTTTGGCAAACGGCAAAGTATCATAATAACGAATATTTCTTATTTTTGGAAAAATGCAAACGAAGAACCATTGGCAAAACATACATTTATACAATTTTAAATTTCAGTCAAAATACAAAGCGACGACACCTTTGCCAAAACATAAATAAATGAACTTTTACATTTTGGAAAAATTTCAAAATATGACAATTGGCCAATGTTTTCAAAATATTTTCAAAATATGACAATCGCCCAATACTTCGTACAAAAATGAAAATATGTGGACCGGGTTGGTAGCAAAAGGCCAACAATTTTATTAGCGCAAGAAAATATTCCAAAATGCCATCCCGAAAATAGTAATCCAAACAACAAAAATCTCAAAACCCATTATGCTAAAAATATATTTACCAAAACAAAAAAAAATTGCTCGAACACGAAATCTCAAAAAAATAAAAATATTTAAATTAAAAATCCCAAAATTTATCGAAAGTAAAATCAAATGAGTCGAAATCTGTGCGCGCATTTGGTTCTATTTTCAGAAGATTCAAAAAAATGAAATGATTAGATATTTTTTTTAATGATATTGGGGTTGATTCCGGGATCTAAAATTTTATGTTATGTTATGTTATGTTATTTTTGTTTTTTCAATACAAATTCCAATAGGAAGCGGAGAAATAAAATAACATAACAGCAATTTTATGCTGCGAGAATCGGGCCCATTATTTTAAAATATAAAAATACATTACTAGTATGTAGACCTTTTCATCTTTTCATTTAATAGCCTTAAATAAATATAAAACTAAATGTAAATTTTGGATTTTTTTTTTGAGATTAATTTTTTCGCCCAAACATTTGAAAATTTACAAAAGGTCATTTAGGATATTTTTCGGAATATTTATTTTTCGCAATTTTAAGTTTGAGAAACAGCCTACTTACTAGTAAGTTTTTGATCTAGTCAAAAACATCTTTTTGGTAATAAAATATTTGGGAATACGATGGTATTCCATGTGAACCATTTGTAAAACACCAAATTAGGTAATTTTATATTAAGAAAAAACTGTGAAAGAGCACTTTTGCCAAACTGTCAATTTACGTAATTTGACATTTATACTTAACAGAAAACAATTAAAAAAATAGATTTAAGAAATTTTATGTTTTAGGCAAAATATACGAAAAGGAAGATCTGTAAAAAAATATAAAGGTTTGAAATTTAACATTTTGGAGAAAATACAAAGTGAGTCCACTCGATCTTAGAATAGGAAGGTTTAATTTGAGCGTGTTGTGGAAAAATTGATGAAAAATTATATTATTATTATAGAATTATGAAACATAATAAGAAATCGAATTATGGAACATAGTTACGCATATCGAAATACTTTGGCCAAAGCACTGCTAACACAAAAGCGTATTTAAAAGCGAATACAGTTGGTAAATGAACATAAAAAGAAAAACTGAACGAGTGTTGTGCTTACCGATGAGTTATCCTTTTGGAGTTTTAATGTTAAAAGGAGTATTTGGTCTACTAAGCAAAAAAAAGGATTGTTCGAACTGTAAGGATTGTTCGAACTGTTTTAAGTAAATTAGTAGTTTCCACACGGAACTTAAACGCAGCTTCATGAATAAAATTTATTCTCGTGGTTTGTTACCATCTCTCCGTAAAGCGGGTTTGGAGCGGGGAACTCTATGTATTAGTTGGTTGCGTCAAAGGAAATACAGTAAATTTCATAATAAAAACAAAAAAAATGTAGTTTCAATTTTACTTTGTAATTTTTTTCCCAAACACACTCTTATTGCTTCTACTGTACATATAACCAAGTTATTCTGAAGTCGCGCGATTAGAATAGAAAAATATTATAAAACGTAATTTGATAATTTTGGAAAATTTTACGAAATTTCGTATTTTAATTTCGTAAAATATCGAATTTTGTGAAAAATTCAAAGAATGGCAAGACATCAATAAACAAATTTTTTATTTCGCGAAAAATTAAAAGGGAGGTACATTGGCAAAATACCAAATTCCACCATAAAGTGAACTCACAAAAATTATAAGAAATTAAATATGGATCCTGGAAATTATATCTGTTTCGTGTAGTTTAAGTTTTCGAAAAACTTTTAAAATCAATGACATGAATAAAATAAACTTCTTATTTAATAAACTAAGCATTTCAGGCATTTTGAAATAATTAGTATTTTCTGTTAAATAAGCAAAAATTTAGTTTTTCCGGGGTCACACTGGCGCAGATCGAAAACTAAATTAAACCGAATCATTTATTGTGACCTTGATAAACATCATCTAATGGTCACATTGAGAAAATATATTGACCAAATCGTGAACAAAACTACATCCAATATCATTGAACGTTGATAGCACTGATGTTTATATATAAACACGCAATAAACATCAGCTAAGTAATATAACCGACAACTTATGTGTATGTTCACTTTGGTCGCATTTACCATTAGAAATTATAGAAAAAACTCACAGGGCTGCATTACTTTTGAAAAATATTTAAAAATTTATAAAAACTTTGTGATCAGATGCAGAAACCATAGTTTCTTTATAATATTTCTGGCTACCTATTTTCACTAAGCTTCAGAACTTAGCTATTGAAATTAGCTATAGAAAAAGAACAAAGCCGTATATCACGCATGCATTACAAGTCAGGCGAAAAAGTTGCGAAATTGAATGAAATTCCCAATGAGAAGCTTAATCGACCCCAGACACAAGGCGAGTCGCTATCAGTATCCTTATATACGGTTTTGTTTGAGCATAATTCAGATGGATTAAAATGAAATGAGATGTACTGAATAGTCAAGTTGAAATTTAAAAATAGTAAAAGTGAAATTTGAAACCAAAATTTGAAAAAATAAAATTAATAACGTAAATGATTCATAATGAGAACACTCCGTCGCATTTAAAAGAAATAACTGCATTTTTGGCTGCTAAGTACAAACAGATATAAGTTACAAGATGAAAGTGTCTATGAAAAAATAAATAAACATCAATAATCAACGAACCTAACATGACATAGAAAGAATAATTATTAGAACTTATTAAAATGTGGCATTTTTCAGCGACATTTTGGAAAAGAAAAATTAAGAATAAAAAAACTAACTGTACTTCCAAAATAAATACATCTGACAAGCCTAAATTAACAAAATAAAGAAAATAAGCTTACCGTGTTTAAATGAGTCGGGCCATCCACTTTATAACGATACAGTTTTTGTACAAAACACTTTAATTATACACTTAAACTATCACTACACTTTGTAACTACAACTTTCACTACACGTTGTAAATTTCACTCACTCAAAACACAAACACGATTACGCGTACACCGATTTCTGTTTAATTTTGGACAAAACGAATTAAATTAGAAAAAAAATTGACGTTTTTGTATTACAGTTAATTTCAATGTCATTTGCAAGAAAATTGAATTAATATCTCGATTTTCCAAAAAATTTAATGACACGTTGCACTTCAGTAAAAATTCGCACTAACGTAAATGAAAAAATTTACAGACGAAACATGTTATTGACTTGTTTTGTTAGTTACCGTTTTTTATGAATGCGATTGCGTATTCGGTTTATTATTAGTATGTTATAAAAAGCTCCACGGTATTAGTACATTATGGTTTAACACTTAACTACTTACTCCTAATATTCCCTTGGGGACATCATATGAATCGGGAGGTGTAGCTGAAGGAATGCTGATGTTATTTGGTTGCCTAAACAGACAGCCACAAAAACTGTGTATTTACAACACAAGACATTCAATACAATAAATATAGAAAATCCAAATGATTTTAGTATCTTTTTGAGGTGTATTCTCTACACGGTGGGGAATATAATTTAAATTAGCGTCATCGAGACCATTATGTCTCATTGTTTGACTGCATTTTTGTGCGTATAACCCTAATGTGAGTGACGTGGGTACCCGCGTATCTTAACCGTTTTAGGCTATACTCCCATTAAAAACTTTAAATTTTATGAGAACTTCTAGTTCAATTGGTATAGATTACGATTATACTTAAAAATGAGAAATGTTACATTTGAACAAACGTGGAAAAAATAAGTTAATCACTCAAATTAAGATATTTTTTTTTTCAATCACATGAGGGTTAAATGAAAAACTAAATTAAAGAAATTTTGAATTTTAGACAAAATGCAAATCGGCAAATTTTAACCAAATATAAAATAACGAATTTTTAAATATTGGGAAAATGCAAAAGACGGGCTGGGCTGACTATTGGTAAAATATGATATTAAGAAGGGACACCATCGTATTCCCGAATATTTTCTTACCAAAATGTTGTTTTTTTACTAGATCAAAAACTTACTAGTAGGCTGTTTCTCAAATCCCAAATTGTCAAAAACAAATATTCCGAAAAATATCCCAAATAACCTTTTGTAAATTTTTGATTGTTTGGACCAAAAAATTAATCTCAAAAAAAATTCAAAAATTTGCATTTAATTTTATTTTTATTTAAGTCTATTAAATGAAAATATGGAAATGAAATATAAGTCTACATAATATAGTAATATATATTTTATATTTTAAAAAAATATCTTAAGAAAAATTATCTAGTGATCTAATTTTTTCGAATCTTCCGAAAATAGAACCAAATGAGTCGGAAATTGCGCGCGCAATTATTTTCGGTAAATTTTGAGATTTTTAATTCGATATTTTCATTTTTTTTAAGATTTTGTTTTCGAGCAATCTTTTTTTGGTAAATATTTTTGTATAGCATTATGGGTTTTGAGATTTTTATTGTTTGGATTACCATTTTCGGGATGGTATTTTGGGATATTTTTTTTCGCTAAGAAAATTGTTGGTTTCGATACCAACCGTATTAAGAAACTTTATAATTTGAAGAAAAAAAGTGTGAACCATTATTAAAATACCAAATTACAAAATTGTATATTTCGAAATAACTGCACAGAGTGGACTTTTCGCGAATTATCAAATTACGTAATAATTGATATTTTAGGTAAAATACAAAAGAGAAAACCATTTTCAAAATATAGATTTAGGAAGTTTTATATTTTAGACATAATACAAATTGAATATCAAAATAGTATATTACGAGATTTGTTATTTTTGGTAAAATGAAAATGGGGGATCATTGGTGATATTTTAAGGAAAATGCGAAAAAGGGACACTTGGAAAAAAATCTAAATGCGTAATTTTATAATTTGGGAAAAATGGAAAGCGGGATCAGTAAACAATATCAAAGATTAAAATTCATTATTATGGGTAAAATGCAAAGTGGGAACTATTGGCATAACTGCCGTGTTTAAAAAACTGATTTTGTCTTAGATCACAAGTTTCAAGATACATGAGCTGAACTGAACCAGATCAAGCATCAAGAAACACAGTTAATATGATAAGTATTAGAAAATTTTATATTTTGGGAAAAATATAAAGCTTAGATCACACGACCTTAAGAATAAAAAGGTTTTATTTTATAAATTTTATAAAATATCAAATTACAAAGTTTTATATTTTGGGTAAAATAAAAATTGGAAAACATTGGCAAATTTCGAAATTTTCTGTTTTGGCTAAATGCAAAGGGGGGGGGGGAGCAAAATCATTTCTCTCTCTGTGGCACTATATCCCATCAAGGGATTTGGCCGCCTCAAATGAGGTTTCATTATCATATTTTCAATTCGGATAATGAGGAAAAATCATTGCAAATTATCAAATTACGAAATTTTTGTGTAAAATGCAAATGGAGGACCATTAGCAAATTAAAAACGGTTTCGGACCATTGTCAAAATACAAAACTAGAAAATATCATATTTCAAATAAAATAAAATGAGAAATTTTTTCGAATTACGAAATATTATATTTTTTGAAAATTGTTAAGAAGGGCCTATTGCCAAATATCATATTAAGAAATTTTGGCTAAAGTTTAATTCACGAATACATAGAGAAAATCAGGTAAGGAGTATAAATTTTAAATTTTTTTTTTATATGCATGATTGTTTATCAACAGTTTTTAGGAGAAGGAAGCTAAATTTTTCCGAGAAGATACCCCATTTTCCGGGAAAATTTTCACTTAAAAAAAAATTGTATTTTTTTATTCAAAATATGTACAAATGTGTATTTTTTTTAAAAAATTTGATATTAAGATTGTATTTACGATTGTTTTACGACAAAACACTTAATTTTTCCAGGAAATCGTGCAAGTTTTCCAGGAAAATTTTTAAACTCTTTTAATTTTTTATTTTATTTAGTTTGACACTTGAAGAATTATATAAATTTTGGAAATGCGGGGGTTTGGGGTTACAGCCCCCATTCTCTAAGGTAAACCACGAATTAAAATTACATTAAAAAAATTATATTTACGAAAGTCGATTTTTTTTAACATTTGTGGGACGATCAGAAGAAGCAATAGGAGCGATAAAAACTCTTTAATCTGTGTCTGCAAGGTTGATAAAGCAATTATTATTAATAAAAATAAAAAAAAATATTGAAAAAATAATAAAAGTGAATTTTTTTCCGGAAAATCAAAAAGTTTTCCGGAAAAATTTAGCTTCCCCCTCCACTCCTTACCTGATTTTCTCGATGTATAAGTGAAGTAAAATGCTGCCGCAATTTTATATATTGGCTAAAATGTCAAAATACAAATTTAAGAAATATGAAATTTTATCAAAATTAATAACGTCGACCATGCCTAAATACAAAATAAGGAAATTTTATATTTTGGGAAAATGCAAACGGGAAACAATTGGCAAAGTACCAAAAAATGCAAAGTGAGGACCTAAAATATCTTATTACAAAATTTTAATTTTGAGGGATACGCAAAGTGGGGTTAATTGTCAAATTACAAAATCATATTTTGAGAGAAATGTAAATAAGGAGACCAATTCCAAAATATCAAATTACGAAATTTCGTATTTTGGATAAACTGAAAATTGGGAATCATTTGCAACATATCATATCTCGAAATTTGGCATTTTTGGCAAAATAAGGATCATCGGCAACAAATGAAATTACAAAATTCTATATTTGGGAAAATTATTATTTTGGGGTTGGTTACAGGTTCCCGAGTTGACAATTGAAAAATATATATTTGGAAAGTTCAGTTATCAAAATTAACATGGAAAGTGGGGACCATTAGCCAAATATATGTTTCGAAAAATCCAAAGCAAGAATCATTTGCAAAATATGAAATTACGAAATTTCACATTTTGGGTTTAAATGTGACCATTGGCAAAATACACATATGTATATTTAAAAAAAATCTAAACAGAAAATTCAAGTTCATTGCTATTAACGCATACGCTTAGTAATATATTCCACAATTTATGTGTGTGTGTATACGTGTTCACTTTGGTCACGTAGTATTGTATTTAGAAATTGTTCATAATACCTTTAAAAATCATAAAAACTACTCAGATATTTATAGTACAAATCATAGGAAAAATATACAGGGTTGCTTCACTTTTGTAAAATATTTTTTAAAAAATTATAAAACCACTGTGATCAAATGAAGAAATCAATTTCTATTTACTGTCCCTGTCAACTCGATTTAACATGTTTCAGAACAATTTAATACGTTACTAAAAACCATAAGGGCCGTACGTAACCAGTCAAAAGTCGCAAAATTGAATAATAATTCACAATGAGGTATTTTATTAATCGCAGCCGCAGAACGAGCCACTATCTGTATTACTATTTTTTTGTTTGTTTGAGTATAATTAAGATGAATTATAAAGAAATAATAACGGGACGCTGACCTGTTCCCGCTGAATTTTAACTTGATTATAAAATTTGAAAACAGTGAAAGAGAAACTTGATGTTAACGAATAACAAACTGTTAATATATTTGAAATGAAATAAATAATTACGAATGGAAAATAATAACTGTGCTTCTAACAATAAGTACATTTGATAATCCTATAAATTATAACAAAATAAAAAAAATAAGCTTACCGTATTAAACTGGGACGGGTCATCCTCTTCATAACGATACAATTATAGTCTTTAACACTTTAATTACACTTAAACTACCACTACACTTTGTAACTACAACTTTCACTACACATTGTAAATTTGACTCACTCAAAACACAAAGACGATTACGCGTACACCGATTTTTGTTCAACTTTAGACAAAATGAATTAAATTAAAAAATAATTTGACGCACTTGAGTTACTATGTTAATTTCAATGTCATTTGCAAGAAAACTAAATTAATATTCCGATTTTCCAAAAATTTTAATTAGACACGTTGCACTTCAATAAAAATTCGCACTAAATGAAAAAATTTACAGACGAAACATGTTATTGACTTGTTTTGTTAGTTACCGTTATTGATCAATGCGATTGCGTATTCGGTTTATTATTAGTATATTTATATTATAAAAAGCTTCACTGGTTAGTACCTTATGGTAGGAAAATTATTTTTTTTTCTTACTGCACATGGTTTAACGTTTGCACCTACTCTTGATATTCCCTTGGTAACATCAAATGAATCGGGAGGGGCAATTGAAGCAATGCTGATGTTATTTGGTTGAGTCTTTTTATTTTTTTGTATTTTTGGATACATCCGCAAAACCTGTGTAGTAACAACACAAGACAATTAAAACAATAAATAAAGAAAACCCAAATGATTTTAGTATCTTTTTGAGGTTTATTGATATATACGATGGGGTGTATAATTTGAATTAGCGTCTTCGAGTCAGTCTTGCATATGTGAAATGCAAAGGTAAATGTAAGTTTTAAATTTGTATACTTGTTTCGTTTTACATTTACGAGCATGTACCATTATGTATCATTGGACAGCAATTTTGTTGGACTGGATTTTTGTATGTTTAAATAAGACGTTCTCGGAGAGAATATGCTGATCAGTGTTGCGCGTCTGTTCGCATAATTTGGAAGAATCGACTTGTTGGTGTCGAAAATAGCAAAGCAAATTCATTTTGACTTAGACAATGTCGGCAATTCGTCGACTATGTTGAGTATTCGTAAAAATGTAGGTTTGTGTTTTCTGTTGTTTTCTCCATTTTTTCCGGAAGTATTTTCCAAAGTAATATTGCGATTTTGAAATATACACCCATCCCAAATATTGGAGGATTTTTCTGTAAAGCAATGCCTTCCCAGATAGTGTGTAACACAGTAAACAAATGTGGAGGCTGATAGTTTACTATCAATTTAGAAATGTTGATCAAGGTTCAATTTGTTTGTCATTTCTGACATAATAGAAAAATTACTTTGACAAATTCTCCAAAATTTGATGTAGAACTATTTTTCTCCAGGAAAATATTTGACACGAGAGATCCTGTGTTTGCGTTTTTGGTTTTTTCCGTATTTGGAATCATTTAATCCGTAGGCACCGTATTCCTACGTCCTTGTACCAACTCCAGACCATTATGCAATCCGACAGTTGAGAACACGTTCAGTAAAATCGTGAGCAACGTTATGAGAATATTATATACTACTCGTATGTATGAAATTTTCAATCAAATTGTCGATGTTTACACTAATCAGGAAAAGGGACCTGAAAACGCCCATTGTCTCTTCTAGTGAAAAGAAGTTTAGATAACAGAGTTTGTTTGACTGAAATAACATAAAAATTTATTAATTTGCAGTAAAGCAGGTTTCGGCAACACGTGCGCTGCATTATTATAATGTCAGCAGACGGAAAATATCGATTTCAAGAATATTCTAGCTAGCAAATTGTGTAATCTAACTCAACTCGAAATTTTTTATTTGTAATGCTATATGTTTTTCAATTAAGAAACTCTAGCGTCAGAGAAATACAACTTTTTACCGCTTTTAGGTGTCAACATTTGGTCGTTTCTTTTGGAAAACATAATAATTTCGAAAAAATAATCGAATTAAACTAAATTCCGCCTCTAAAAACACCAATTGCTAAAAATTTTTTATTTTTTTTTACCAAATTCATCAACATAGATTCCTTTGGTTCCATAGTGGTACATTCGTTCCAATGCTTCTCTAACATTTCCACTTTTGTATGCCGATTTATCATTTGCATCTTTTGACACTAATATCTGTCAGTGGAGCGTTATTTTTAGTTCCCCGAACAGGTATTACGTGTGGAGAGCCAGAACCGAATAATACTGTGAATGGGGAAGCAACTCGAACATCAAGCCTTGGATTTTTTAATCTAAAACCACTTGTTACCATGGTGCATCTTGGTCGCAGAATACTCTAACTTGGTTTTGGCTACGTAAATTAAAGAATAATCCTTTAAAAATTTGACCTTGAGATTTTTACAGTTTACATCAGCTATAGCGCCGTCGAAAAGAGTGGTGACGTGCCGACTAAATGTCTATAGCTTCTCTAACAATCGCGATAGATTGATTGATCGGGATGAATTTTCACACGTAAGTTTTTCTCATAAATTTTGGATATCCCAATGATTATTGGCTTAAATCAATTAACCGGAAGTGAAAGTCTCCATAAAAGCTTTTTGCAAATATTTTCAAATTTATGTATGGCATTTGCGATAATAAACGATGAAAACAAACAGAATGTAAATTAAATTTCAAACTAAATTAATTCAGATCATTTATAAATTTTTCCGAAAATGACGAGTTTGAAAAAAAATAGTTTTATGCAGTATCTTTATATAGTTCGGGCTGATTGACTATTCGGAATAAAACTTCTTACTTAAATTTTTTTTTATTAAATGGGTGATACTTGCAAAGCCAGAAGTGGCACATTTAATTGGAGCTTTAACAATTTTAACATTGATGTTGAATTGTTTAGCTTTTATACAAAAAATAAGAAAAATTTAAAGATTTAAATAAATTAAAGGTTAAATTTTCAACCAATATAGGCTGACCTTGGTGTTTTTTGAAGAAAATAAAGTTGGGATAATTTTCTTTTGATTTTTCAAAGCAGTTTTACCAAATCGGACTTTCGATTAAATCATAATTTTCACTTTAGAATACAAGTTGGTTAAAAGAAAGTCGGCTGCTGTGGTCACAACATATTAAAAAAGTCTCGTTATATTTATGTAAATAAACTTATGCCTTTATATTTCAGAGTGATACACCGTGAAGAATATGAGAATACTATACTGGCTTTCCATTTCGGACTTGACAACTTTCAACTTTCACTGTGAACGCCCCAAACTGTCAGTGTCATTCAGTAAAGAAAACATTTTCATTCATGGTGAAGTACACGAATAAACAACGTTTACAAATGTTTAAAATTGAGTACAAAAATTCCGAGTCGGTGACTGCAACATCAAGAGCGTTATTTAAAAACAAAAAGAATATGTTTTAGGGCTCGTTTTTTATGGTGACTCGAGCAGACAAAGGCAATATAACCGTATTAACCACAAGTAAAGATTATGTTGAAAAAATGAATAGCCTATTAAATGACGACACAACTTATAGACAATTGATAAACAGTAATTCTACTCCAGCTCAAACTACGATAAACACTTTAGTCAAAAAATTTCAAAAATCTGGTAACATTGATGAATTTACAAAGAAAAAGTTAACTAGTTTTATTCCAGTAGTTCCTACTGGAATCTTATATGGTTTACCTAAAATCCATAAACCAAATACACGGAAAAAAATAAGCTTGCTATCTTAAAGAAAATTTTCTCTTTATTTAATAAAAAGTATTTTTGCTTACTTCAAAAACCAAATTTCTATGTCCATACCAGTTTTTCTAGTTATAAAAATGGTTTTCTTACGAAGAGAATTATTTCTTGACGGAAATTTTAAAATTAAATTCCATCTTGAGAATTATTTTTCTTGTATTTATCGCTGCTATAAATTCTTTATAATAAGAGAAAAAATCTAGTTTGAAGAGAAATACTTTTAATTTAATCTTATATTTTCTTAAAACAAGAAATTTAATATTTTCTTAAAACAAAAACATAAATTTTATTAAAATACAATATTTTAAAATTGAAAACGTTTCTTGATAATAAAAAAGTAATTTCTCTTTCTGATAAACAAATGAATTCTAGGAATTGCAAAAAAGTTATCTTAATTGAAGAAATAATAAATCTTCAGCCATTCTAAGTTTTCTTTAATCAAGACAAAAATTTCAAATCCAATTTACCATGTTACTTCGAGAAAAGTTTTTCTTATCACAAAAAAGTAATTTTTTAAACTTCAACATAATATTTTTTGGTTTAATATGTATGTCTCAAGCTGAGAGAATACTTTTAATTATAGAAAATGATTTTTCAATGTATAGTCTTAATTTTTTAAAACAAGAAAACGAGTGAAACATTTGAGAATATATAAAATAAGTGAACAGTTTAATAAAAACAACGTGTGTTTTTGTGATTGTCAAATTAAATATTTCCAAGTGGTTTTGAAAAATATGTAAAGTGAAGCTAAGTAGTTAAATGTAAGTTATATTTGTATTACATAAATTTTTAATTTAAATTAACAAGTGATCGCTCTATTTTGTGTGTTTTGTGTGAGTTGTTTGTGCGTAATGATTTTATAGTTTTATTTTAATTTTTTTAGTTAGATAAATCGCTGACAAAAATGCTAAATTTAAATGGCAACAGTAATTGATTCTATTAGTTCATCGTTGTCTGAGTGTATCAATCACATCATCAATCAACCCCTTCTTCTCCGTCAAGTGGGCAATTATAATCAGCAGAATTTGTTAGAACGGTCCAATTAGATAAAGTAAAAAGCTACTATTGATTTTGATTTTATTTCACAGAACTTTCAACAGTTTATCGCATCAACCAAAGGGATTACAATCTTAACCACAGCTCGACGAAAGGACCCGTAATCTACTAGTATCTACAGTTGTGGATATATTGCTGCATCGGCTGATTTATTTAATACAGTTGCTAGTGATATCGAGCATTTTTTTCTGGAGAAAGAAAGGTAACTAAGAATGAGTTATATATAAAAATGATTGCTAATTATTGTTTTATTTTCAGGAATTCTTTTGTAAAGGGGGTAGAAAGCTTATACAACAAGCATAAAAATCACTAATGGAAGCTCTGAAAAATAAATTTTAAAATAGGAATCTTCCTTTCAAAAAATATTTAATTTACTGCAAAAACTACAGGTACGAGTATTAACAAAAAACTAATGTTTAGTCTGGAATTTTTTAAAACCTACTTTGTATTTTTTTCATCCTTAATAATTTTTTTCAAAACTTACCGATGTTTATTTGTTACTGCATGTTAAAACTATGTGTGAGTTATGCTATCAAAATAATGAACTTTTCATTATTGTAAAAACTAGTTGTTCTTAAAACCCTTAGTTATTCATAAACTTCCCAACAAAACAAAAATATTGAAGCCAATTATGTCTTCTATTTAATTATGTTTGTATTTTATTATTGTAATTTGTATTATTTGTATTTTATTAATGTAATTTGTAATATGATATAGCTAAATTATATTAAATTGAATCTTTATATTTTTTATAATAAAATAAAAAATATGTAATAAATTTTTATCGTTATTATTTTGGAAATTATATTAAATGTTGCTCCAATAAACAGGAAAAAAAGCTGTAAACCAGAAATACTACTACAGCTTTCAAGAAGTTACTTTCTACAATCTAGAAATCCAAAAGCTTTTCCAAGAAATGCGTTTGAAGTATTTAAGCAATTCCTTCTCTACAACTGATAAATGGGTTCTTCTATCAAGAAAAAAAAATGATTTCTAACAGAAAATGCATTTTATTTATTAGAAAATGTCTCTTAACTAAAGAAATATAAATCATACAGTTATATTTAATATTTCTTAATACAAGCCTCAATTTATTGCATTTTGAGATACGGTTACCTTAAAACATGAATTTGTTATCTTTAATGAAGAAATAGATATTAAAAATTGAGAAAAACGATTTACTCTATAAAATAATATTTTCTTACTTTAAGAAATTGAATTTCTTTCAACAATAAAAAAAATATTGTTTTAATATTTAAATAAAAACATCATATGAAGAAATTCAAAGTTTGCATTATGAAAAAGTTATCTTAGCTGAAAATCAAGTGCTCATTTTTCTTGAATCATTCAGTTTTTTCTTCGTTGTAACCAGTTTTTTTTTCCGTGTATTATACTACAGAATGATCGTGAGTACAATAGATGGTCCCACCTATGGTAATATTCTTAAATTTAGTGTAGGAAAAACTAATTCATTGTTCGAGATTCAGAAGATTGTAAACAAAAATTTCGAAATTTCAATAGACCCCAACATTTTTTATTAATTTCTTTAGACGTGATTTCCGTTATATTTACTAATGTATAGATAGTCATATAGTTTCGGATATTATCAGGAAGAATTGGATACACATTAAAAAAAACGCAAAATCAAAATTGACGAATTCGGAATTTTCTTTTGATAATAAAAATTATAAACCAATTTTTGGTTCTCCAATGGGTTCTCTCGTAAGCCCTATATTAGCAAATTTATTAATTTAAAATTTTGAGTGTTTGACATTAAATTTTTTATATTTCACCCATTATCATAATGGGTATTATTGAAAACAAAATTGATATATTTTTGAACAGAATTATTAAACGAATAAAATTTACTTTGAAAAAGGAAGATGACAAGAAAATTCCATTTTTAGATGTACTTTTAATCCACAAGCCTGATGGCAAAATTTCTTTCGATATGGTATCACAAAGATAGTTGGTCTGGTAGATATATAAATTTTCATTCTTGGCTTTTTACTTCCTATAAAATTTATCCAGTAAATATTTTGGCTCAAAAAATTTTAAAACTTCCAGATCACAAATTTCACAATAAAAATTTTAAAATATTAAAAGAAACATTGTTAACTAATTATTAGCCCACAAAATTAATAAATCAAAGTACATATTTGGAAACAAAAAAAAATTATTAGACGTTCTGATTTTTCAATTCCTTATGTCAAACATTTATATGAAAAAATAAAACACTGGTTAAAAAATTTTAATTTAAAAATTGTCGGTAATTCTTCAATTAGTATAAATGACTGTCTTTTTTCTAAACTTAAAGATCCTATACCACCCAATAAGCAGTCAAATTTAATTTATGAAGTTAAATGTGATTGTTATGTTGCTTATACGGGTCAAACGAAATAATTTTTGGAAAAAAGGATTTATCAATATAAAAATGATGTAAAAAATTCTGGTCACATAATTAGCCTAAATAAAGTCAAATTATTAGGAAAAGAACGGAGTTTTAGGAAGAGATCAATTTTAGAGATGCTATATATTAATATTTTTTTAATATTTTAGAAATCATATTCATACTTTATATACTTGTTTTAAAAATTTACTTTAAAATTTACTTTGTATTGGAAAAAAATGTATTTGGAGTATATGCTTTTTATATTTATCGTTTTGAAAATGATGTCGATGAGACATCGAAAACTCAGTCAGTCAGTCATTAAATTATTTTATTTTATTTTATTAAAAATAAAAAACGAGCCCTAAACCATAAAAAACTTTATTAAAATAGTTATTATTGACTCAATAAATAATGTTTAATTTCAAGAGCGCTAATTCCAACTTTTGGTAGTATGATTGTCCCAGTAGACAAGCAACTCATAGTCTAGTGAAAAAATTATAGCTTAAATATTCGCTGCTGGATGTTTCCGTGCCGTTAAAGCGTCCGTCCCAAACGAACCAAGACAGCCGATTTCACGGTGTTCCCAAGAATTGGGCATCGCTCAGACTAACTAGCTCAGTGATGAAGCGCAGTTTTGGCTAAACGGCTGCGTCAACAAACAGAATATGCGTTATTGGTCAGGTGCGAAAACCCTCTTGTGCAAAAAATAACTGTATGGTGTGCTTTCATACTGGTGGTGTCATTGTCAATGGAGATCGCTACAGAGACATGTTGCAACGTTATTTCTTTGATCCATTGCACGAGCTAGACATAAATGATATATGGTTTCAACAAGACGATGTGACCTGCCACACAGCGGGTATTGGCCCCCTAGATCGTGTTATTTTACACCTCTAGGCATTTTTTTTATGAAACTACGTTAAATTGAACGAGAGACAGCGGCTGTTTCCATCGAAAAATGTGCCCAATTCATCACAAATTTGGTTCAACGAATCGACACCTGCAATCGTGCTCGTGGTGGACATATGAACTATGTCGAATTCCATACATACATGTTTTGATTGTACTTCAAGCCAATAATAAAATTTTCGAGATATCTCAAATGGTTTGCGTTTTATTTAACAAGAAAGTGGTCAAGTCCTTACGAAAAAAAAACTGGTTACAGCGAAGAAAAAACTGAATGATTCAAGAAAAATGAGCACTTGATTTTCAGCTAAGATAACTTTTTCATAATGCAAACTTCCAATTTTTTCATTTGATGTTTTTATTTAAATATTAAAACAATACTTTTTTTATTGTTGAAAGAAATTCAATTTCTTAAAGTAAGAAAATATTATTTTATAGAGCAAACCGTTTTTCTCAATTTTTAATATCTATTTCTTCATTAAAGATAACAAATTCAAGGTTTAAGGTAACCGTATCTCAAAATGACATTTTCTAATAAATAAAATGCATTTTCTGTTAGAAATCATTTTTTTTTCTTGATAGAAGAACCCATTTATCAGTTGTAGAGAAGGAATTGCTTAAATACTTCAAACGCATTTCTTGAAAGCTGTAGTAGTATTTCTGGTTTATAGCATTACAGCTTTTTTTCCTGTTTATTGGAGCAACATTTAATATAATTTTAATATAATTTCTATTTTCCAAAATAATAACGATAGAAATTTATTACATATTTTTTATTTTATTTTATTATTTTATTATAAAACAATAAAGATTCAATTTAATATAATTTAGCTATATCATATTACAAATTACAATAATAAAATACAAATAATACAAATTACAATAATAAAATACAAACATAATTAAATAGAAGACATAATTGGCTTCAATATTTTTGTTGGGAAGTTTATGAAAAACTAAGGGTTTTAAGAAAACATTACAACTAGTTTTTACAATAATGAAAAGTTCATTATTTTGATAGCATAACTCACACATAGTTTTAACATGCAGTAACAAATAAACATCGGTAAGTTTTGAAAAAATTATTAAGGATGAAAAAAATACAAAGTAGGTTTTACAAAAATTCCAGACTAAACATTAGTTTTTTGTTAATACTCGTACCTGTAGTTTTTGCAGTAAATTAAATATTTTTTGCCACGAAGATTCCTATTTTAAAATTTATTTTTCAAGTAGTCGACCTTCCAGAGCTTACATTAGTGATTTTTATGCTTGTTGTATAAGCTTTCTACCCCCTTTACAAAAGAATTCTTGAAAATAAAACAATAATTAGCAATCATTTTTATATATAACTCATTCTTAGTTACCTTTCTTTCTCCAGAAAAAAATGCTCGATATCACTAGCAAATGTATTAAATAAATCAGCCGATGCAGCAATATATCCACAACTGTAGATACTAGAATATTGCGGGTCCTTTCGTCGAGCTGTGGTTAAGATTGTAATCCCTTTGGTTGATGCGAGAAACTGTTGAAAGTTCTGTGAAATAAAATCAAAATCAATAGTAGCTTTTTACTTTATCTAATTGGACAGTTCTAACAAATTCTGCTGATTATAATTGCCCACTTGACGGAGAAGAAGGGGTTGATTGATGATGTGATTGATACACTCAGAAAACTATGAACTAATAGAACCAATTACTGTTGCCATTTAAATTTAGCACTTTTGTCAGCGATTTATCTAACTAAAAAATTAAAATAAAACTATAAAATCATTATGCACAAACAACTCACACGAAACACACAAAATAGAGCGATCACTTGTTAATTTAAATTAAAAATTTATGTAATACAAATATAACTTACATTTAACTACTTAGCTTTACTTTACATATTTTTCAAAACCACTTAAAAATATTTAATTTGACAATCACAAAAACACACGTTGTTTTGATTAAACTGTTCACTAGATAATGAATGTTACTTAATTTATACACTCTCAAATGTTTCACCAGTAGTATACATTGAAAAATCATTTTCTATAATTACAAGTATTCGCTCAGCTTGAGACATACATATTAAACCAAAAAATATTATGTTGAAGTTTAAAAAATTACTTTTTTGTGATAAGAAAAACTTTTCTCGAAGTAACATGGTAAATTGGATTTGAAATTTTTGTCTTGATTAAAGAAAACTTAGAATGACTGAAGATTTATTATTTCTTCAATTAAGATAACTTTTTTGCAATTCCTAGAATTCATTTGTTTATCAGAAAGAGAAATTACTTTTTTATTATCAAGAAACGTTTTCAATTTTAAAATATTGTATTTTAATAAAATTTATGTTTTTGTTTTAAGAAAATATTAAATTTCTTGTTTTAAGAAAATATAAGATTAAATTAAAAGTATTTCTCTTCAAACTAGATTTTTTCTCTTATTATAAAGAATTTATAGCAGCGATAAATACAAGAAAAATAATTCTCAAGATGGAATTTAATTTTAAAATTTCCGTCAAGAAATAATTCTCTTCGTAAGAAAACCATTTTTATAACTAGGAAAACTGGTATGGACATAGAAATTTGGTTTTTGAAGTAAGCAAAAATACTTTTTATTAAATAAAGAGAAAATTTTCTTTAAGATAGCAAGCTTATTTTTTCCGTGAGAAAAACCGTTCCCCGTTCTGTTTTATTATAAAACAAATAACACAGTTCTTAATGACAAAGGATAGTTAATTTAAGTTTACATATATTACGTTGTGCAAAATATGTGAAGCTCTAATCGTCCATTAAAAGAACCATAAATTTTTGAAAAAATTATCAAAATCGGTGATATTACAACCTCCTTGTACAGGAATAAATATTGTACAGCGAATACTTGTACTAACATACCGTGACAATTCCGTATACAATCGTAAAAATTACTACATTTTGCTCAGCGATTTCGAAGGTTAGAATTATAAACTGATGAAACGATTAATGAATATTATTAAAGCTAAACAACGGACAAAAACAAATATCATTTCTATTTATTTTACAAATATACCTCGCGATTTTTTCAATTTCAAGGTAAAATCTGTAACCATAAAGCTAAAAATTAACATGACGCTTAATAAATATTTGATATATTCTAATTATGTAGTATAGTTTATGAACGATTTTTATAAATTTTTAACGGCTGAATCATTTAGAAACACAAAAAATTAAATGGCATATGAATGCAGCGCAATTGATGGATATTTTATAGACCACAGTATTGTCTCTTAGAAAAATCAAATAATTATCGTGCAAACCCACCAATTTTTCTTTCAACGAAAACAAGATTTAACGTAGAAACATAAAATTAGAAACAAAATAAATGAACAAAATTTGCTTATTATAAGGACCAGAAGCAAATAATTTTATCTCACGGGTACAATAAAACGAAGTTTTTACCTTTGTTGTAGCAACAAATTGTTAGGAAAACATATTTTTTACTCAGATATGTTCTTTACACTGATATGTTCTTTGAAAAATGTTTACCTTAATAATTTTGATATACTTTTGGGTAGAGTATAATGTCCCCTCTGAGGTATGCCATATTTGTCGTACAATAAAAATGTTTAATTGTTGATGGCATTTTCTTGGAACGAAATTGAGAAATAACAAAAAAAATTATTGCTTCTTTGTTTATTAAAAGGTTTGTACTTTGCCGATTCTAATTATTTATTGCATTTTATAACCCTTGTGCCGCTGCACAAAGAATTAGGCACTAATCTATGCCCGACCCACTAGGTTAGTTATTGAAGTTCCAATAGAAAGGTTAAAAATCATTTTTGTAAATAAAATTGAGAAAAAGGCGCAGATCACATAAGAAAAATTTCTGAAATGCAGCATTAAGGCCGATTGAAAAACGGAAAGGCACCCGGTCTCGATGGAATCCCCGCAGAATTAATAAAACTCGGAGGGCGCTACTCTTGCAACAAGTCTACACGATCTCATCGTCTGTATTTGGGACCAAGAAGAGCTGCCGGAGAACTTGAAGACCGCGCTCATATGTCCGTTGCATAAAAAAGGCGACCGTCTTAAATGTGAAAACTATCGTGGTATAGCTCTATTGAACACTGCTTACAAAGTGTTGGCTAATGTTGTACTTGCCAGACTCATCCCTTTCGCCGAAAACATCATTGGCGATTATCAGTGTGGTTTTCGACCCAACCGATCGACCACTGACCAGAGTTTCACCATGAGGATGATCCTGGAAAAATGTTGGGAGTACAACATAACCATACATCAATTATATATAGACTTCCGTCAGGCATATGACAGTATAAACCGCGATAACCTTTGGGCCGCGCTCATATGCCTAGGAATTCCAGAGAAACTCGTTTCTTTGTGCAAATTAACAACGTCTGGGTCTGTATGTAGAATTGTAATCGAAGGAACTGTGTCAGACTCCTTTGAAATAAATCTGGTGTTCGACAGGGAGATGCACTCGCGCCTGTGCTGTTCAATTTGGCGCTTGAGTACGTAGTGAGGAAAAGCAACATCGAAACTTCGCGCTGTATATTTAATAAATCAGGCCAAATTCTTGGATATGCAGATGATATCGTGCTTCTTGGCCGAAGACCTAGCGATATCCAAGACAGTTTCGTGCCGCTCGATCGCTGCGCAAGAAGACTTGGTTTGAAGGTGAACAGTAGCAAAACCAAATTTGTATCAACACCCAGGAACATCCCCATAGCAAATCTCGGAATTGGCGACCAAAATTTTGATCGCGTTGAAAATTTCAAATACCTCGGGTCAGTTATAACATCATCAAATGACATACAGGCAGAAATAAAAGCCCGAATAGCTGCCGCACATCGAGTTTTCTACGCCCAATCAAAATTATTGCGATCTAGACATCTATCGCAGTCGTGCAAGCTCGCACTTTATAAATCACTAATAAGACCTGTGCTGGCTTTCGGAAGCGAGAGCTGGACCATGACCACTAATGATTGTAGATTGTTATCAACTTTCGAAAGGAAGGTCATTCGCTCCATCTTTGGTCCAATTAAAGTCGCGAACAATGAATATCGGATTCGCATGAACCACGAGATAAAGCAAATACTTGGAGATTGCGATATTATCGGATTCATCAAATCCAATCGAGTGAGATGGCTTGGCCACGTTGCAAGGTCCCCACAACAACGGATGACCAATAAAGTGTTCCATCAACATCCAGCCGGTGTGCGTCGTAGAGGAAGACCCCGACTGCGCTGGCGTGACGACGTCGAACAAGATCTACAGGCACTAGGATGTCGAAACTGGAGGTCGAGAGCGATGGACCGAGACGGCTGGAGGACCATAGTGCGGGCGGCAAAATCCCTTCATGGGATGTGAAGCTAGAGAGAGAGAGCATTAAGGCGGTAAGATTTATCATTCGGTGGTTTAGATATTGTACACAATTAATTCCTAAAGGTTAACAAGCTTGCGTACCCCGTTTGTTAGAGGCGTTTGGCGATGCAGCAGTGGACTGAAATGCGGAAGGTTCGGATATATCGAGGACTTATATACGACGATCATTAAGTTCAAATTGAAATGTTTGATGATGAGATTTTAAGCGATAATAATGTTGAAGAGGTAAATAAACGTTTACACTGGTAAACAACCATCAGGTAGAGAAACCAATTAAGGTTAAAGGATATTAAAGGACCCCAAGCACACGTTTCAAATAGTTGAGAAGGAATGTAGTAACTGGCAATTTTTTTTACAACTTTACCGCCTGCTCGTTTATTGATTTCTTGATAATTCTCAATAGTTGGGACATTAAAAAATAAACCGTATGTTCCAAAAGAAGTGTTACTATATCCAGATCCCCTGACAAATATTCATCAATGTATGGGTTCAGTAATGATTATATGTTACATTCCTTTCACCTTATAGCTATACTTAAAAAGAAAGAAAAGCGAAAACTGTTCATTATTACAACGGTAAAAAAGGTGCCGTAGATAAGCTGGTCACACATTAATCAACCAAAAGAAGAACGAGAAGATGGCATGTAGCATTTTTTATAATATTATTAATATATACATAAATGATAAATGTAAAAAAGAATCGAATTCCGTACGCAACGCAGTAATTCGCTAGTAGTACAACTAAGTGATATTGCTCTATATACGAGATAGACAATATTCCAATGTAAATAATACAACGTCAGTCGTCGCGACCTGGTGAGAAGGCTGATTTTTTCAAATCCGTAATCTTATCCGTTCAAAACGGATTGTTGTGATTCTTACACATTTCCCATCTATAAATCAAAATTCAAATTTATTCGCAATCCAGAGTTAATAAAAAGAAAAGGATGGGGTGGTTGGGAAGTTGATTGTGTATAAGTAAAAGTCGATTATCATAGTCGTTGTCATGCAGATTGACACAAATGGAAGAATTTCCTACGGTTGTGTATTTAATTCGAGAATACTGAAAATAGAACAATATACGAAACAATCAAAAACACCAATACTATCGAAAACCTAAAGCAACAAATTAGTTTTTAAAAAGCCCCGTGTGTGTGGTGCCGTGCCAACTACAAGTCTGCGTTCTTTCTCACATCCCACACAGATTGACTAATCGGGGTAAAATTTCATACCCAAATTTGTGACTTTAGACCGAAGTCGATCCATAGGAGGTGGGAGCTTCCATATTAGTTTTCCCGTTTTTTGGAAGTATTTTGAAAAGTACGTAAAACTACGAAAAACAATTAAAACTAAAAGTTAGAATTTTAATTTGAATTATAGATGGAAGATTTGCAAGAATCGCAACAATCAGTTTCGAACTTAATGAGATTATTGATTTGAAAAAATCAGTCATTTCATCAGCCCGTTCAAGATTGAGACCCTGACGAGCTTTCACAAGTCTCGTATATGTTATTTTATAGAAGAGTGAAATCATTAGAAAGACTCGGTCCATTCAGTCGGTTTTTATGCGTTTCGACGGTTCAAGAACTCGCGTGGATCGATTGCGAGAAGACAATTAGTTGGCTACAACCAGCCATATTTGAACCAAATTCAAATTAATTTAATTTTACCTTTCAATCCATCCAAAGAACTCACGATCGCTTAGAATTTGGTCCGGTTGCTTCCGTTTTCTGCTTCTCGGGTGCGGTTTCACTTGTGAGCGGCATCACCGATTCAAAAAAATATACTTCTAATGTGCACTACAAATGCAACCGAGGAAATAAATGAACAAACAAAAAAACCAACTATCATCCATGATCACAACGAACATAAAGGCGGGGTCGAGATAATCGACAAAATGGCGTGCGACTACACCTGCAAATGAAACTGCGGTTTGTGATTTATAGCTCAGTCAAACGTGCGCCAATAAGTATTTTCGGAGGATGACACTCAAGCTAGATCAGGTCCATCAACACCACAACCACCAACTGAAGTTACATTCACACCGGGTCCATCCTGTTTTGGTCCAGCAATAACGCCAGGCTGATCAATACATTTATCAGATATTTAATAAAACAATAAAGAAAATCATTGATATCTGATTACTTAAATACACGATGTGACACCTCTGCCAGAAGTGTTTTGCCTATACAGGGTGGCGCAAAAACATCTTACGTGAAAACGTTTGTCTTTATTATTTGATTTAACTTTTTTTTTTACAAAAACGGCTTAGCATTTTTCTAAATTTATTTTTTGTTTGAAAGTACAATGCTCCCGGTTTTTATGTAAAATGATTTGATTCAAATGAGGGCCGCTCCTGGCCTTGGCGTACTCCATTCGGTCAATTCAATTTCTGAGCACATTTTAGATTGTGTGCGGAGCTTCAATATTGGCTTTCAAATGCTCAATTGTTTGTGGATTGTCCGTACAACACTGGTCCTTCACGGCACTTCATAAATAAAAATCCAAAGGCGGTAAATCACAGCTCCTTGCATACTATAACGCCATATGTGTGGCATGGCGCACCGTCTTGCTGGAACCAAAGGTCGTCCAGAACAATATCTTTAAGATATGGCCACAAAAAAGATCATGTGGCGGTAGTCAATTCCGTTGAACGTAACGGTCGCGCCGGCCTCATCTTCAAAGAAATACGGCCCAATAATGCCGCCACGTCACAAGCCGTACCAAAAAGTAACACGCAATGGATGCATTGGCTTCTCCACATATCCTTGTGGATTTTCCGATCCACAAATGAAACAATTTTGTTTGTTTACAAACCCACTGCGATGGAAATGCGCCTCGACTAAATTTTGTACTAAGGAAGTAAACTCTAACATTTCCCACTTTTTTTGAAGCGTTAAGCGACACATTTCGTCAACTAGAAATAATATACTGAGCTTCTTTTAAAGAAAGAATGACATTAGTATTGCCAGAGTCAAAATAACCAATATGTCAAATTTGAGCCGGTTATTGTGACACCCTTTAGTATATTTGATGGATATTTGTTTTGACTTAAACGTGAAAAATTATATCTCGCAAGTGATGGCTATTTTCTGTTTCACACATTCGTGCTCTTCCTTATACATTTTTCATAACTTTTCTCAAAACTTAAGGAGTTATGGCCAGGATTTTATTTTGAATTTTTTATTTATTGTTGACGTTTGTGGACAATTCTGCACACTCTTCAGTATACGTTTATTATTATCTAACATCAGTGCGTAATGTGAGTCATCTTCCGGAACCTGAAAGGTTCCTTGCTGCACCTTGTGGCTGGAAATTTGCTGCCATACGGTGTATTGTTGGTCTAGATGACGGTTGGTTTTCATAATAAAATTCAATTAAATTAATTCATTGTTCGGTTGTATATTGTGAATTGAATTTTTTATGAATTTCCCAAGTCTTCTTTATAAAATTTAGCAAAGAAAAGAAAAACATAGTTAAAAACAAGTTTTTAAACATTGACACCCTGTATAATGCAGCAAGTCCACTAATTAATTTTGATAATTTGGTATTATCATGATAATTTGGTATTGTAATTCATCATGGGAACCAACACTAGTGGGTGTCCTACGATAAAATGTCTTGCGGCTCTATTCTGGCTTTCCCGGGGAATTGGGAATTGGGAAACTATTTTGCAGTAATTACAAATTTTACTAATTCCCAAATATTAATTTCCTGTTCCCAAATGTATATTTATTGCAGACATAGAATCATTTTTTGGGGAATTTTTTTTTATGTAGATATTTATAAACTAAAACACGTGTGGCAACCTTATTACAAGTTTAATTTATTTTTAAATATATATAATTATTCAATAAAATAATGTTTAAAATTCAAAAATGTATACGAATCGTATGTTGCTTGCGTTGTAGCTTACAAAATATGTCTCGGGGCAATGTTCGAATCGAGTATGATTCGGGAATTGGTTTATGCGTAATTTTGGCGGATTTATAATTCCGTTTACTTCTTGACAACTGTTATTAGGCTGGATAAAAATACGGCTGCGCAAAGTTAGAAGCGGCTGCTTGATTGGCGTTATCTTTGCATTCGAAGTGATTATAGTTGTTTCAGGTATTAGATTTCACGGACCGATCAAATACTATACTCTCATTCTGCTGGATGTGTGGGCCAATTTAATAGCACCGTGGTGCGGTATATCAAAATAGTTTTCTAATGGGCGAAAAATATTCACCCATGCGATTAAGTTGTTCATACTCCGCCATGAATTCATGATAAAATTTAAAGGAAATGATTTTTCTTAGACGATAATCAATATTTACGATTTCAATATCATTATGTGCTTGAGCCAAAACTCAATGTATCGGCTATTCATTGAAATGGTTGGTTTGCCCTGACACTATACTTAACCGAATGCAGTAATTTGCAAAATTCTGGTATCGGGATTATAGTTTGTATTTGTCCATTTCTGAGAAGATTTAAAAAATGATCAGCTCCAATCAATATACCAATGTCGTTTTATTCATTGAATTTAGGAACGGCTTATCTGATTCTGGAGAACGATTGCACAGCAATGCTTATATATATTTTGTGAAGGCATCTGAGTTGTGATTTCACGCAGTACGAAAGCTTCAATGAAGTTATCGGAAGGATGTTCTGGCCTGGTGTTTACTGTGACTAGGCCTTTAAATCCACTAATTGAGATTCGTTCACATAAAAGTGCTGCGCTCGTGATTCTGTTACCAAACTGAATTGGGACCGTGAGTAAAGGATAGCTATTCACGATACTATTATTTCAGCGCTGTCAATTTTCATTTCTAATCCATGTGGTTAGCCGTTTCTCGGCCCGAGGAACGAATATGTTAATTATAGAATTACGTGTTGAAGTCCAGCATACACATCTGGTGTATACTATTATATAGTAATAAAATAAATTATACAATATGTTATCAAATTATTATGCTTTTTTAAGAATTCGCGAAAAAGAATTCGCGCTCCAAAATTGTCTTTAATTTTTCATCTATACTCAACAAAATTAATGAGTGACCATTTTTGTTGTAGAAGAAACGCCGTAATCTGTAGTATTGGGAACTGTAGCATAATGAGGTGGTAATCGTGAAAACAGTCAAACTTGTCGAAATATGTGCCACAGTAAAGAATACACATATTTGAAAATATATTTGGCATCGTATCAGCATTGTACCGAACGATTTAGTATATACAACATTTCACGCATCCATTGCCAACAAGCCTCAATTTGCTTTTATTTCTCGTTTATGCTTTTTATGTTTTTAATGGAATAAAATAAGTCATCTGGAAAGACTATAAATAGAGTGCAGAATTTTTCTATTTTGACAAATTTTGATACATTACAAGGTATTCGATTTTTATTACTCGTATATAGAATGTCGCTTTAGAAAAGATTTTCGTTTATTTCATTGCGCAATTTATGGTTATAAACGTCTGTATGTATGTATGTATACTATGGGTAGATTTTATTATATGTACTTACGAGGATATATCCTTACCTTATTTTTATGTAAATGGTTTTTATTATTTTGATCGTTTGCGGTTTTAATTTTATGATCCACCATGGAAACAAATTTGTTCCAGATAAATTTTTTCGGTTGAACTTCTCGTATGAATTACATGACAATGTGCAATAATTTTCAAAAAATATTGCAATTTATTATATGAATTTTGGGAGGTTACAAAAAGATTTAAAAAAGCATTCAGCGTAAAATTTCCCCATTTTATTTATTAAACACCTTCCACCACTAGTAATCCACTTTTGTTACTTTGTAGTGCCTGCTATTCTAATACAAAGTGTTTCTACTATCGCACTTCAACACATCACTGAGAAAGTATTAGCAGAGACAACCTTAAAGAGATATTTCGTCCTTTGTAAACATAAAAATATAAACCTTGTTGAGTTGTAAATAGTCGAACGCAATCAAAATTATTTTGATTTTTTGCGACGCAGTTTAACGAAAAATCATGATACAACGATGACATTGGGACTATCAGAAATCAATTTTGTTTCACTTTTTTAGTTCAAATGAAAAATTTTCTTCGATTGTCTGTGGTAAGTCTTCAAATCATTGGAACCGTCACCATTCAATAGCGTTAGCCGAGCATAAGTAACGAAACATAATAAATGAGGTCGGTGACGTATGTATTTTGTTGAATGGTAAACGTCTAGTCGTTTGTTATAAAATTTTCTAAACTCAAAATAACATTTGTAACGCATTTGTATATAACAGCATTTTTAAATATCGGACAAAGCTTAGCAGACACTTTGTTAAATGCATCGCTTTGGGTGTAGTTTTTGGCAAATAATCAAAATCACGATTTTGCAAAAAATGGAGTTGGCAAAAGATATTAAAACGAGAACTGTAGCTGATACAGTGTTCAGAAAAAGTAAATAAGCCAAAAAAATTGGTATTTTGTGAATCACATTTCGAAGCGCAGAGAGAAATAAATGTGCATAGTATGACATAACATGTGATTTTGTAGAAAATTCATTTTCATGTGTGCCACCTAGCATTGAATAGTGGATGTATTATTAATTTTAATAAAATATAGGCCAAATGTATAGCTGCTAAACATCAGCTGGTATAGATAAAATTTTATGTGTAGAGAGAAAATGGTTTTGTTTAATGGTTTGAAATACATACATGTGAATGATTAAATTATTTGATGTCAACTTATTATAACAGTTTTAATAATGTATGGTTGTGTACATTGGTGGTGAGGAGGTCGGCATATATAAGTAGGATTAATAATAATCGGGAATGTGAAAATTCCTGTGAAATTAGATTCTTAGTGGATTTCCAACTATAATCACCAATGAAGAACAAAAGGAGATGTAATAGCGAGGGGAAGCTGTGAAAAGTCAGGTTGTATATTTTAATTTTTATTTTACTAAATTTTATTTTTCAAATTTAATTTTAGTTTTCGATTTAGATTTAAATTTAAATTTCTTCTTTGGATATTGTTATGATTGAATTGACTTCGTCTTGTGGATGGATATTCCAAATGTGAATTTATTGTTTGGATTGTTAGTGTAATGATTATTATGTGGAGTGCGAATTGACAGTTTTAGTTATTGGGATTGGTTTGTGACAAACAAAATGTTGTAGACTGGTGGAGGTATTGTTGGTTTGTTTTGTGTTGCACTGTGTAGTGAGTGCTTAGTTCTAAACTCGTTATACTCGATTTTAGTTTGTGAAGTGTGATTGTATTAGAGGAAAGGTGTATATTTTGGTTAATATGCATGAATATACGTGAATGTTTTGAGTATTCAATTTCGAATTATAGAAGAAATATGACAGACTATTGTTGTTCAAATTATAAATGAATGTTATTTCTGGATCGTCTTGTTTCAGTAATTCACTGGCATCAGACTCGTCATTTGAATAAATTTCATTCGCAGTTTTTCGTAGTTCGGTTCGGTTTGATAAAATAACTTGACATTCGGTATTAGATTTATCATAATAACTTAAATCTTTCGAAGTGATTCATTCCATGTGTAACAAGGCCGTCCTATTTTTTGTACCGGCATTATAGGCCATTGCAGCTTTTAAAATGTCAGTGGGACCCCTTCCATGGATAATACAACTTTTACCTTTCGAGATGTGGGTTTATTGGTACTAAACTCAGTTAACCATTCCAAAATGTAGATCTCAATGTGAGAGCTGCTGTGTTTAGTACATACGTGCTTATAGGAGATATTACAGTATTATACATTCTAATTGCTGTATTTTTGCATTTGTTTTGTGATTCCTAATGCTTGGTGACAACGAGTTCGAATAGTATGTGGTTGTTCTAAATTTGACCTCAAATATGTGCCTAAATAACGCATTATATTTACACGCGTGAAGTTTATTCCAGCTCAGGTAAGATTAGGGGGAGAATCAAAGCAGGAATCGGGATCTCGGATAAGTGTCCGAGTCTACTACACTTATAATATTAATTGATTCTTCAAGAATGGTTCAAACAGTTTAATAATTCGGAGTATCTATACTGATGATGACCTAACAAGTCGAAATCGACCGAGCTTTTTTTAAACTTTTTGGACGAATTTTTTAATTAAAATATTCAAAAATCTAATTTTGCGAAATAAAACACAATTGTTTAATAATAAAACGTGTTTATTAAGTATAAGTGTGTTTCACCAAGTACCTACGGCAAATAGTGTAAAAAGTATTTTCAAGAATGGGTTGAATTGTGGTGGTGTCCCAGGTAATAAGAATAATACCATCAGCATAAGTAAGAATTAGAGGTAATTGTAAGTGATCCTGTTGTTCCAATATTAATTCAGGATAGATTTATAATCTGTTACGGTAACCAAAACCTCGTTTAAAATAAAATTGAAAATACATGGTGATATAGGGCAGCAATGTTTAACCCCTTTAGTTTTCTTGATCTTCTCAGTACTCATATTGTACCATTTTATTGAGGTATGTTCCCAAAAAACAAGCCTTGATGATACGATTAACCAAATAGTGTCGTACATATTGCTGAAACCACGGTTAGATCTACTGTATCAAAGGGTTTCAATAAATCAATTGATAACACATAAACCCGATTGACAGCGCGCCAAACTAGAACGCGCCTTATTGTAAACATATGTTACTCTGTAGATCGATTAGCTAGGAAAGCTGCTTGGTATGTTGATGGTAAATTTAAATGTTCATCTAACCGGTTGAGAAGTAATTTTGAATAGATTTTGTAACCTTCATTACATAAAGTAATTCTGCGGAATTATTTAATACTTGATGGATGTTTTACCTTCGGAATTGGAACTTGTATGGTTTCAAGCCATTCAGAAGGAGGATCATTGTTTATCCAAACTTTTTCAATTACTGAATGTATAGCGTGGATTACTGTTATTGAAAGAAATTCATCTCGGAATACCATCCTTTCCTGGTGCAGTTCATTATCGGAATAAACTTTATTATAGTTCTTATATTTTCTTCGCTGGGTGGAGGTTCTAATGGACAGTAATCAGATTCGGTGATTACAGAAGGCCAGATTTCTTCGAGTTTTTTAAGTTCACGAAGCCATGAAGCTATAGGAATGTATATTCCTGTGTCAGTTAGGTTTTTGAAAAATTCTTGACACTTGAGTGATCTGTGATCATTATAAGCTTGCATATAACTGCCTGGCACTTTTAAAAGATCTATGAGCATCTGAGTCGCGAGAGTGTCGATTTTTATAATGTCTGGCGCTTTGCAAAGCATCAAGTGCTCTACGGCGCTTAGGGATCAAGAGAGTTTTGCAATATGCTGCATCCATTGATTATTGGTTCCATTCTCGTTCATAGAACGCTCATATATTGTAGCAAGTTGTTTTTGAAACTCCGTTTTATCATTCTGTAATAGGCTTACGTTTACAAATCTAAAATTGGGCGCTTTCGGGTACCCTATCACGATCAGTGAAATCATCGCAAATTTGATTTGTACATTTCATGGTTCTAAACATTTTCATAACGTTGGATTTGATTTTACTCAACATGTTCCCAACTTTTGGGTGCTCTGAAAGCGCCCATGATGTTGTGGTTACTGTGGTTGTTTGGTTGTGCTGCTATATCTACTAATTACGGCAATAAAACGACCTATCTGCGTGGAGTGCATTTAATCCATAAAAGCCAATGGTCGCTTATGTCAGGATAGAATATGTCAACCTTAATTTAATTTATAAATATTAAAAGTGGTTTTTGTCGTGTTAAAAGATGATCAACCTGTGAGTGACATGTCCAGGTGTAAATGGGCTTGTGTCTTTCTTTAGTGATCTGATTAAAAAGATTGCTGAACTATAGCGAGGCGACCTAATGAAGTACCATTTTCATTGAATTTGTTGTGATATAAATTGGTGCTAATGTTAGCAGGATTACAACAACCGTTGACACCAAGGCGAGCATTAAAATCACTTAACATAATTAAGTTCCATGATTTTGGACATCTGTCAATTATTGAGGATAATGTTGAAAATATTTTGGATGGACGTGGGATACTGTTAAAGTTAGCTGACTCGCTCCAGCCGAAAAATGCCGACAATGCAGATTTGACTTTAATAACAGGAATGTATCATCCGCAAATGGCGATAATGCAGATGTAAAACAATTTGCCTGCCAAAGTCGGTAAGGCAGATTCATATACATAGTCAGCCGAAAAAATTTCAATAAAGCAGATAAATAATTTGGGTGTTAAACAGTAATTTCATTTTATGTCAAAAATATTTATTTCGATTCATTAACGTACATTACTCAAAATTAAATTTTATTATTAAATGCATTAAAACTATAATAAAAAACTATTTTATTACTGACAAAACAAGATGGCCCATATCAAGCAACACTTCAAAAATTTCAGGTCAATTTTCTTGTGAAAAGTCCGGGAAAAGTCAGTTGAATATATCGCACACATAAAATTTGAAAATTTCTAAATTTGACCGTTTAAAGTGTCATGGCTGTAAATAAATTCAATTGAAAATTCTTAATGATGATCACACCCGTTAATTTCAAGTAGATTTCTAAGTTGGAAGTCCGGGAAAACTTGATTGAATATATCGCAAACTCAAAATTTGAAAATGTCTAAAAATTCACTGCCTAAAGTGTCATAGCTGGACATAAAGTTAAATGAAAGTTCTTATCGCTGGTTACTTCTGTGAAAAAATTTAAGGTCGATTATCATGCTGGAAGTTCAGGAAAACTTGATTGAATATATCGCACATACAAAATTTGAAAATTTCTAAAAATTGGCCGTTTAAAGTGTCATGGCTGAAAAAAGATTAAAATGAAAGGTCTTATTGATGATCACACCTGGAAAAAGTTTCAGGCCGATTTCTATGTTGGAAGTCTGGGAAAACTTGATTGAATTTATCGCAAACACAAAATTTGAAAAATTCTTAAAATTTCTAAAGAAATTTTCAAATTTTGTGTGTGCGATATATTCAATCAAGTTTTCCCGGACTTCCAACATGGAATCCGACCTCAAATTTTTTTACTGTACAAATGGCACAGTTGTTAAAGCTTCGGCACTTGGACCGGGAGGTACTGGGTTCGAATCCCACCAGAGGCAGGTTGGAGTGCAGAATTCGGCGCCGACCCACCGTTCATGCCAGTGTGTAGGTTGACATGGAGCTTCCAAGGTGCAGGTGCTATACTGTAACCGGGAGTATTAGTTGACCATAAAAGGACATTAAATCCACTGGATGATTAATACTTTCTTAAAAAAAAAACGAAACATTTCTAATATAAATTAATTCATTCCGTCATTAAATTCGCATCTGCATTATCGACATTTTTCTGCTGGGAGGTTACCGACTAAAATCGGATGTCATTTTCGTTTGATTAGTTTGAATCTACATTATCGATATTTTCCGGCTGGAGTCGGCTAACTTTAAAAGGGTGAACGTTTGCGATTTTATTGTGAGGTTTGAGGTTGAACATAGGAAGAAATAAACAGGATTTCTCCTAAATCGGGTAAACATCCGAGTAGCGTAATTATTCACCCCCGGATTTTTTTCTAACTAATATTCCGTGCCGTTTAGTGTGAGTATTGTTAGATAAGTATCATGTATAAGTTTCTGAGGAACACATGAAAGAACCCATATTGATCTTCTGTATGCTACAAATGTCGATATTATTTTTATATAAAATTGAACCAATTTGGTCGCGCATTTGAAGGGCTAGGTTGTGTTATACCAACAGTTAGTATGTAAGGATTATTTTCAGTGGCTTAAATGGTTCATTCTATATTATGAGTATTACCTAGGTGATGTGAAAATAGGTCAGCCAATAATTATGGTGAAGATGAATTAAGTTGTGGGATCAAACTGTCATAATGATTTCCGGTGTATAATAAGTTAATTTCAAAATTGTATTTTGGAGTTTCAGGAATAAAATTGACTTGGTGTTGGGAATTAGGGTAATGTATGTACATTAATTTTTGTGTTTTTTATTTTCGAATTACTGATAGACCGCACCACCACCTCAGAAACCATCTTGTTGTAAATTAGTTAAATATTTTGTTATTAAATCATTTTCAGACAATTTAAGGTTAGATGAATATATAGAACGGCAAGTATCCAGCAAAGTTGGAATATTTAGGTTATTCCTGAGGTACTCAGTTACGATAGTCCGTAGCTGGTTAACACTGCACGATGGTTTCTGGGGTTTTTTCATTTGTAGCTGATGGAAAATAGCATTAAAAGGCAATTGCCGTCTCCTGGAATGTTATAAACTTCCATAACTTAAAGTATTACCAAATAAGTTACAAAGGAAATATACTGAGAAGATGAACACTAAATGTAAATTAATTTTAATTTTATCTTGCTTACAGTGTTGTGATGTTATAAAGTATAACTCTTAATAAACGATTAATTATTTATTTTAATCACTATATGATTTCTTATAATATTTTGTATAAGCTCTTTAAGGTTGTGTATTTATGTACTGTTACGTGCAGATAAAAGGCTAATTTGGATGAGTTATAAATCCAAATATGAGTAATCAAATTTTTAGTGTTACCAAAGTAAAATGATGATAACTTAAGGAAGTGACATCTATCAGTGGACATTTGTTATTTTTAGTTTATAGATGCCGTTAGATGGCATCAATCATCAATAATAAATAGGTTACTTATTTAGAATTTATAACTGGTTAATTATAATTTATTGTACATAATTGTATTATATTATTTATTATATTTAAATCTTAATTTAGGGCTGTATTGTACTGAAAAAAAAATCTTTTAAGTATAGTTATTTAATTGCCCCTTTAATGTATGCAATTGGTTTGATTCTTTAACAAGTTTGAGCATCGAAAAAAGAAATAGTTCTTTTTTATGGTTTGAGTATTACAATTTTGTATAATTTGCTTGTTATTCCTTGCTTATATTGCTCATATTTATAAATTAATGAATAATTCTGTTAATTTTTATTATTCGGAACTAACGTAGTTATTGTAATAATTTAATGACCTTTTATCTTGAATACATTAATTATAAAGACATTTGCGAGGGATAGTAAAATTACCCAATGAAATCGTCATTGCGGCATTAAACAAAACTTGTCGTTGATGTAGTTTTTCGATCGATAAGAATGAATTTATAATATTTTACTAAATTTTGCAATTTTTACGTCATTTCGAGACTGATCTTAAAAATCATGTATTATATTTTGCATAACAATTTGATGTTAAGTGTTTCGCTGCTTGAGGGTGGAATGTTGACAATTTCAGTATCATACAGCCTAACCATGTTTGCAGCGTAGTTATTAAATGCTACTGGATTACAGTTTAGTTTTATTACTTGACTTGAATTATAAATCACTATGATTTCAGGAAATTCTATTGTAAGTTGTAGAGTTGTAGGAGGATTAAATTAATAAATGTTTATATTATTTAGGAAGTTGGAAAACATTAATGAAGAATTAAATTTCAGGAGTCTTAAGATTTGTGGAATAATGCTTCTTTAAAATATTAATTGATGATTGTGAATTTTAGAATTGTGTTGTCTTTGTATTACTAACTATCGAATTTACCTAGATGACTGTATTCGAAGTGAATTAATCAATCAATTTTGTTTTAGGAGCTGAAAGTATTACTGTTGAATTACATTTTAGGAAATATCTAGATGCTCGTGAAATAACAATATTTTTTGTTTGTCTCAGATTGCTGATTTAAAGAAACAATTGAAATAAACAAGACCAATATCATCGTAATTCATTGAACCTATATAGATTAGAATTGTGTTGAACCGTACGGTCGCTAGGTGTCTCAAACCGGGTCGTTCCGTCCAAAAAAAAAAAACCTTTCTTATCCCTCCAATTGCTATGTGTAAGCAGGCTGTAAGAATAGGCCCGGCTTTATCCGGGGCACTTGTCAAGTACTTGGTTCTACAGTCCAATCATTCAATCAATAATAAAATCTTTAAAATCCGTGGGGCATCCTTGCCCATCATTAATAATAAATGTGAATATAAATAAAATAAAATTATAAAGAATAATAAAACGAAATTATTGTCGGTGGCCAATGTATTGTTTCACGGTGGAGCCAAGGGGCTCGAGGGCCTCGGAACTATAAATACGGTTTCGAAGTGATAATTAAAAATAATTAGTGTAGTGAATATTACAGTGGTAGTGCTCCATTATTTTGGGCATCCATAAAATATTAACGATCTACAGTGAAGTGAAGTAAAAAAAACAATAGTAAAAATTGATACCCCAGTGTCCCATACTATAGAAAACGAATCGAAATAATAGTGTATCTGTGTTTAACAGTGGTAGAAGGTGGCCAAACCTTAACCAATAGTAGTCTGGGGTTATTTTGTGTGTTGCCGTTGGCCCGTGTGGTGGTAGAGCCCTTCTAATTAGGGCGTTTTTTCATAGTCAATAATGTTTTGTTTAATTTTTAATTGTTTTTTTGCGTGAATGACATACTATAATTAAAAATTATTTGTTAAATTTATTTTTGTTTCGGATTTTTATTTCGATACTGTATAATATAAACAGAGTAAAAAGTGCAAAAAGGGCAAAACAACAAACCGGTTTCCACCGGTTTGTAAAATAATAAAACTAAAGCCTACTAGGAAAAAAAAGAAATATGGAAGAAACAATTAATAATCATCCAGTGGATTGGGTTATTAATAATAAAACATCTGAAGTGTCAATTCTTCGACCACCTAAACGATTAGCAGTTAATCAAAATTTACCAGATGAGCTGTTTAGTATCAAAAATATTATTAAACATTTAAGCAACGAAGTAATGGTGTTAAGAGAACAATTAAAAGAAGCGACAAAGCCAAAAATTATTGAAAATATCAGAGTAAGTTTATCAAATTTTGAAACGGTAAATAAATTTGCGTCCCGTATTGAGGAATATGATAATAATGAGATGATATCTCAAACGTGATGATTATATGGTCACTAGATTTCCAACTTTCACTCACACACCATCCAGCTATCGAGCCCAGCAAGGCTCCGTTGACTATTGTAAGGTCAATATTGTAGTTCCCATTAGACGAGAACGTCGTTCCTGCAAGTTTATTATGAAAAAGTCATTCCTCGACACGAAGTCATCTACTTTTCTTCCGTTTTCATCAGTTAAACGGTCTTATCACATTTTACTTCTAGCGTTGAAGTCTCCGACGATCATTACTTTTTTTGTTGATCCGACAAAAAGACTAGGATCATTTCGATTTTGCACAGATGGTACTCGATCGGTTCACTATATTGGTCGTATATCGTAAATAGGTAGCATAAACCAGCTTCCGATGGTATTTCAACAGATGTGCAGTAGCTATCACAAACCTGAGTTAGCTTAACCATTTCCATGACAACAATATGAACACTAATTGCAGTTTTGGGATTCTCAGAGTACCCTGTTGCTACTCTGGCTGTAGAAGGCATGTCGCTGATTTGGCCATTGACCGCAACGCAACCTACTTGGTGGATGTAATGGTAGCTCTTCCCAGTTTTTCATCTACTTCCTCCACTGTGGGATACGGGACAAGTAATTCTTCGCCGGGCGAACCCATATCTCGAATAAAGGTCACTTCGTCGTTCCGATTTAGCATATAAAATAATATTATTCTTTGTAAATAAATTAAAAGTATCATTGGTTTTGCTGCATTAAACAGGGAATATTTCGTGTAAACATATTTTATCTTTTCTACTGAAATAAATAAACCATTATTTTTTACTCCACCCGCCTCCTTATAATAAAAAGAGTCGGTACAGAAAAAAAACCAAATTTTCTTATACCAAAAGTTTTTCGTATATATAAAATGAAAACTCGTTATGAGTTCGAAAACCACAGTTTAAATTAAAATATTTATCAATTTATTAAAACTGTCTAAATTATAAATAATTTTATTTACGTACTGTTCCTTGTAAAAAAAAAAAAATAAAATAAAAATAAAAATGAACCCCGGAATGAAAAGGGCACAAAAATTAATTCTTAAAATTAAAACCATATTTTAATATTACAAAATAGACCAGAAATGTGTATACAAGCAAAAAATAAAACAATAAATTTAATTTTTATTTGTTCTTTGGGGAGTAGAAACGGCGAGGAGGTGAACATAATCAACAAAACCCAACCAAAAATTATAAAAACACACAATTTAGAACCAAAAAAATGAAAATTAAATTGATGATAACCACAATACGATATTTTGACATTTAATTTCGATTGTGTTGAACTTTTTTTGTTTTTTTTTTTTTCAAAAATTAAAATTTGTGTAAATAAATAAATCCTTACATGAACAACATATACGTATTAAATACATGTTCCCTCATTGCCTCCCGTTTTGTTAGAAATATATACTCAACGAAATTTCTTAACAAAACCATGAAATATGGTTTTAATTTATTTTACGAAACCAACAAAAATAATCCTAATTTAATATTAATTTTATTTGACTCTAAATGTGAAATATTTAAATTTAACTTAACAAAGTTTATGTAACATCTATTTAGGAACGAAATTATTTCCTATATTTTTTTTTTATTTTGGTTAATTTTATTTATTCATATATAAAATTATTACAATGTACCTAGACTAGCAACATTTAAACTTAAACGCAATTTTTCTAATTTGTTACATGGATGTCCCGCCTATAATGCTAACTCAGACGGTTTTATGCTTTTGAGCTTTCTTCATATTTTTCATTGGATGGCTTCGATGTTCAACTACTTGTGGAGCCCCTCGTCGTACTTCTGTTTCTGTGCAGCTTTGCATATCTCGTTATGGCGCCTGTTTTCACTGCACGTATCAAGGATCAATCACAATATACTTTTGTACTTTGTTTTGAAATCTGCTGTTCAATGGGCGCAGATATGGGCAGTTTATCATGTTTGAGACACTTCTACTGTTTGTTCGAATTTTTTATTGTGTATCACGTTCCACGTTCAATTTAAAAAAAATGTGTCCTCCAATGCCAGTGATTTAAACCTGCACCAACTAAATCAGCCCGAATCAATGAAGCCCATACTATAATTTGTTACACATTTATTACAACAAATCCCGAGGACTTAAATATTCGTACCATGGTGAATACATTAACCGGGACCAAAGAGCATGATGATGCAAAATATGAATACGTTTCTCCAAATTATAGTCGAAAATCATAAATGACAGTTATAAAATTAGCTATTTGGAATGCAAACGGGCTCTCGCAACATAAAGCTGAGATACAAACCTTTTTTATCGAACAAAATATAGACATCATGTTAATCTCTGAAACACACTTCACAAAACAATTTTTTTTTGTAGCTTATCTGTAGTCACCTTTTGGGTTCCTCATTTTTACGATCTTCCAGATAGACGTTGAAGGTCTAGTTTGCTCATCTGTATCACCCAGTACCATCCTTGCATTCTAGGTTTCTTAGAGATCCAAATCCGTTCGTGCTCTGAAAGTTGTATTCTAAAACGAATGCTGTTTTATTAAAATTCGGAAATTCGACACGAATATGGACGATTGCTGGTATGTTACTTAGTTGTGATTGGTTTTAATAAAAACTAAAATGGATGAAACAATATTTTAACATTTGAGAAATTTCATTTGAAATTCGAAAAAAATATTTCATTTCGTAATACATAGGTTGTGGTCCTCTGGGTTCTCTAGCGAAAACCTTTGGTTTGGCGTTTTATACAATGTTCCTCGCCGTCAACTTTACGTGGGTTCAAAACGCCCTCCATCATGATTTTCAAGTAGATGGCGACTCGAGCGTTTCCCTCCTTACTCTAATTGGTGCACTTCCATCTTCCTGAGCCCTAAAGGCTACTCCTGTCCTGGTCCTTTTCGTAACCTGTTTTTTCTGCGAACCAATTGTGACCCGATTTTTTTTGGGATTTTTGTCTAAGGACAGAAAGCCGCCGATCGACCCGTCTCTCTCAGGCTCGTTAATCCTCTAAATTTTCTTGTTAAGCTGTTTTGCATTTTCCAGTCCATCCAATGTTAGTAGTTGGTCGCATGTCAACCAGTAATAGATTTTTAATAAATGAACAAAATTAATCTGAACGGAAACGTTCTTTGATTGACTGCCCACCGACTTTTTTTTATACTGCTTTATTCTGAATTTGATTTTGTTACAATTCTAACAAAAATTACTATTTTTCAAAAATTTCTTGATTCAATCCAATTGACTGAATTTTGAATTTTCAAACTTTCAACAAAGTTCTATTATAACAGTAATTCGTTTGCGCATTCCACAATATTTTCGTAATTGTATACTTTTATAAAAGTTATAATATTAAAAAGGGGAAGTTGCTAAATCTGGACGTACTCGTAAAGGAGATAATGCCATTGCAGTTCCTCTTCCAAAAGTTGAAGTGAACAACAATGTTTTACAAATAACATAGATCGCCTAAAAACCGAAAATAAATAATTACCCAATGTTAGATTAAGTTGCATTATGTCGATTCGCTCAGAAAAATTACAGAAATATCCAAAAATAAATAAAGATTTACCCAAAATTTTATGGCGTGACTCAAAAAAATTTGCTATATAAAATCGCTCAAATGAACAACCACCGAAAAAATAAAACAGTCATTTTGGGTAATTTTACATTTTCAATTTTGGCGATTCAGCATTCTTGAAATTTAACAATTTTCCATTGCACACATTCGCCCAAAATAATTATAACGAATAATAACTTAATTTTATTTTAGGACTATGAATTATCTATAGACTAGTAAAGCCAATAAAAATTCACGTAGTCACGGGTCAAGTAGAGAAATATAATTCAATAAAATTTATTAGCTGAATTGGACAAAAATATATAAAATCAACTAGCACATTGCTTGAAATACTTGACACAAATGTGATACGTTTTAATATTAAAGCCCGATTACGCTAGTCTAGTCGTTTGTCGTTCCAAGTCACCAACAATTATGGTTAACGTGACTAACATATTGAACGTATTACATATTTTACCAAGGTAGTCGACTATGGTTTCATAGTAAATGAATTCCTAGAAACGACACGACAAGCAACGTTATTCGGCCAAAATGTATCACACCACTTCAAAGTTCACATAAGATGAGAACTTTCAGTGGATCAAGTATATAAGTTTGTAATGGACCATAATTTTGGAGCAGGGACAGGTGAGCGACTAAGGTAAGAGAAAATGAAAAACTGGAGTGTGGATTGGCCAGTGGGCTTTGCAAAAATAATAATCATTGACTTTAAAATAATTATATTACGCTGGTGGGAAGTGGGCGATGCAAAAATCATTGAGCGTGGCATGTGAGAAATATAGTAGACTTAACATGCAAGGAATTACCTAGAGATTGGGTGTGGCTTCGTGAAGGGCAAAAGCAAAAGGTAGGCGTGGTTTTAGTGGGGGGAGGGACCTATAGTCGGCAATAGTTCGCGTGAAGCCACGCCCACTTAAAACCCACTATTAACGAATATTACGCCTGCCTGTTGTCCTTCCACTCTCCGAAGCTTCGCCATTCTCTAGACGAAAAGTGAAAAACGAAAATGTAACGAAATATGTAATGATTATTCAGTTGTAACACTTAAATACTTTGATCAAATAATTAAAAATCAATTTACGTGTTTTTAAATGGAACTGTAAATGTTTATAAAACCTGTTAATATTGTTGCCGTTTGTTTTTTAAATTCACTAAATCGATTTATTGTTTTGTTATGATCTGTCGAAATACGGCCTAGGTGCTTATATGGCCAATTGATCCTTAGGATCTACTATTAATGAGAGCCCTATAGCCAAACATACACAAGTTTTCCCTATATGTTATTTATTTTGCTGGCGCTACATCTCATATAGGGATTTGGCCTCCTCATATTTTAGGCTGCCTCATATTTAGGGTTACATAATCAGTTATCTTCAGATTATTGTATGATTGTTCCATTGAATTCTAACCAGGTTCCCGAACTATTAAAGTGAGCATATGGCTGCTGGATTAGCCCTACTGGCATACCGGAGGAGAATCACCTCGTTTTTCTTGTAACAAACAAACAAGATTATTTTTGTTATAAACAATATTTTTTTTAATTTTCCCCAAATTTCTACAAAGTTAATTATTTAATTTATAGCGATGTCAAACATATTGGCTCCAATCCCACTTATCAAACGAAACGAAAACGTCATCGAAAAATTAACTGGGTTAAATCAAAAATATTTGAAATATTTTTACATAACCAGACAAAGCAATCGATATTGAGAACCAGAAATACTGCTAACACGGCTTCTCCACCTGCTATCTGAATAATATTGCAATCTTCTTTCTCTTTTTATCAAAATTAGCCAAGATGGATTCTGGTGTGCTAAACTTGCTATAATTTAACGTTTGGAAATCACTTTTTTGTCGATAGTCTAGACTACTAGTCATTTGAATAAATACTTAAAATGTCAGTAGACACCATATCAAAATAGAAGAAACGGCAAAATATGCATGCTATCTAGTTGTGCCGACATAGCATGCATTCATAGCATACAGATAGCATATAAATATTATTGCGAGTGTCCACTTGCCATTTGATCGAAATTTTCTAGCATAACTAGATAGCAATAGCAGGTGGAGAGTCCGTGTAAGTAAATTATACAATTAACTGTTCGTGAAATAGAAGGAAATAACGTATTCCAATACATTTAAGAAAAAACATTCTTGAAATAACAAATGACATCATCCATACAAGAAAATTATTTATTGAACGAAGAAAACTAACAGAAAAAATATTTGTGAAGAAAAAAAATTCTTAAAATAAGAAACAGCTAAAAATATTTTTGGTCTAGAAATTGTTTTAATACTCCAAGAAATTTTACGTTTAAATCAAATTAATTCCCACTTTTATAATATTGATGTCTGTAAATTAAGTAAGAGAAAAGTAATATTCGTGACATACGTAACAAAATTTTCATCGTGTCTAGAATATCACCTTATAGATTTATTCATGAATTAGAAATTTTTTGAATTTTATTGATTGATAAAATAAAAATACCCCAACTTGCTTACATTTACTATAAAAACTTTCCTACATTCCACTCTAAATATGGTTTGATATTTTGACGCTTTAGTTCATAAGAATAAAGTTCTTTGAATTATCTCATTTCTCCCCTGAAAACTTTTCAATTCACATGCGAAACGTGTTTTCCATTATGGCTGCCGATATTTTAAAATATTTAATATTGTTGAAAACAATCGGGATTTGAACAAGCCATTTTATCAGTTTAAGAGTTGTTCCTTAAAATGAGAATGTGTTTGCTTGATCAGAGAATATATTTTCTTAATTATAGGATCACCAATAATACGTTAAGGTATTGATATAAATATTATAAAATTATATTTTATAAATTTAAAACAAATATTAATGATTATTTTATAAATAATTAGTGAATTAAGAACGTTTTTCTTCATAATAGCTTTTATTATATTCTGTTTCTTGAATAAAATTTTTGAAATAAAAACCATTTACATTTGAAAATGTGTTATTGAAAGAAAATGATTGTTTAAAAATTATTCAGAAATTTCAATAAAATCTCATGAAACAAAATATTAAATTTAATTTTATGTTTTATATCAAGAATTTGTTTCTTTATTGAAGAAATCAAATTTAGGCAGCTAGAAAATTAGGTATGAATTAAAAATTTGTACATGTTAAATAATAAAAATTTAAAGATTTTCGAGAAAGAAAGGTGGAGAATATTACCAACTGTCATTCAGAATCAAACAAGAAATTTTCGGGAAATGTCAATTTCTATACGAGCTCCAGAAATATGCTAAAGATCACATCCAATCTACAACTGTCAGTTTGGAAGAATGGTCTGGGAAATTTTTAATATCGGCTGTCTATTGTTCACCGAAACACAATTAAAAAACAGCAATTTATCGATTACTTTAATCAGTTAGAAATCAAATTTCTAGTAGGGGTGATTACAACGCTAAACACATGTGCAATTGGGTTCGAGGTTGACGTCATCCAGAGGCAAGCAACTCTACGAAAAAATAAACAAGAAAAAACCTAGATTATTTATTATCTGGACATCCCACATATTAGCCTACAGATAGAAAGAAAATCCCTGATTTAATAGATTTCTGTTTTTTCATAACTGGTGAGATCCCACTGATTTTTAGCTATAACCGATCCACCGGGTGCGACAGCCGTCATATGAGCTTTTACGTTTATTGCAAATAATTTGACAAGTACGTCGTTTACGAGAATAACGATTAAAACAAAACGATTTTAAATTTGTTTTGCAAAAATTTCGGCCCCTATAAGTTATTTAAGGATTTAAGCGGATATGACAATTTTTTACATAATTGTTTTTTAACAAAAATTTGATCACTATACAGTGTAGATGGATTGATTGATCGTGATGAAACTTCATATTTAAGCTTTTATCGTAAATTATATCTGCAAGAATATTGAACTACATGAGTAAACAAAAATAGTTTTCAGCACAAATTCAGCCTCTATACAATACGGATTGATCAGGAAGGAACTCAAAAAACGGTTGAAAATAAAAACAATCTAAATTAAATTTCCCAGTCTGGCAGGCCTTAGTCCCATTTATATCAGTTAGCAGTTCAATCAATTAGCGAAACGTGATTAGCGTATATAGTATGGAATTTTTTGGATTGATTTGTATACTCTCTAACAATGTTCATATATCACAAAAGCGTAGCTTAAGCCTAATTGTGTTACGATGATGAATGGTGAAGAAAAAATGATTCTAGAACTACATTTGCTTTATCGTAAACAACATTACGGTGTTTTTATAAAACTAAATAACATAAAAGGACTCTAAACAGAAAATATTAAATGGCTTAATTATCAATTTGGAAACCTTTTATCTTGTTTATTTCACTTTTAGATCACATTGTTGACACAAACAAACGGATATATTCTCGTGCTCCTAAATTAGATTGGAATCTTTTAGAAACATAACCGAATTTGTTTTGTATAGGCTTATTTTTTTTATAACTCGTCATAGAAATAGTAAATATTTGTACAAAAAAATCTTAAAATTTTGTTATGATGAACAACAAGATATTTTTTATGTGGTTCAATAAAAAATATTCTCTAAACATTTTTGTTTTGAATTTGTAATTTTGTAATTACAGATACAAAATGTGTCTTTAGCCTAAAAATAATCTCATTTTTTTTTTTAGTGTAATAGTTAAAGTAATTCACTAAACACAAAAAAATTTTATTCTGCTCGTAATTTAATATTCATGATAAACTTCGAAAATTTTAAACTAAAATTTTCGACCAACGCATAACTCCACGCCAGCCTATAGTACTGGTATCGAAGATGGATCAGCCTATGAGTTATGCACTCCGACAGCAGATCGCATGTTCTATTCCGTCACCAGACGTAATCTCACTTGTGTTACATTTCGTCACTGATCGCCTCTATCGGGATTCGAATCCCAACGCCAAAGCTTTAATCACTGTGCCGTTTGATCGATGGTAATTAAGTTATTTGTTTTTGAAGCACGGTATTTAGTATTTGTCGTCATCTCTAATTGAGGAGTACCGGTTGACTATAATTGTTAACTTTCCTTATAAAATGTATGGGTAGATGCTCGATCGGTTAGCAAGCAAGTAAGTTGCTAGCCGAAATCCTGGCTATATCCGATCAATTTTACCAAGGAAATTTGAATTTCAAATTATATTTTTCAAAAAGTTTTTGATTTTATTGCTATTTGCACAGTAAAATTTGCGGCTTCAAAAAATTAACAGAAAATGCTTGTCTTGTTTTACTGTGCAATTGCAAAAACAAACAAAAATTTTATGAAACATATAATTTGTCATTCAAATTTACTTGGTAAAATTGATTGAGTAGCCAGGATTTTCGGCTTGCTTGCTAGCTGATCGAGTATCTACCGCAATATCTCAGCAACCGTTAGCAATTTTATAGAACGGGTTGGAGATTCTAAAAGCCAAATGGCAGAGTGGTTAAAGCTTTGGCGTTTGGATCGGGAGGAACCGGGTTCAAATCCCAACAGAGACCAGGATACAAAGGGAATTTTCATCAACAGATTACGACCTGTGATGAAATGGCGCAAATCTATCACCCACTGTCTGAGGGCGAAATTCATGGGCTGACCCATCTTCTATGCCAGTGTGGGCTGGCATGGAGCTATGCAATATGCAGATGGTGATAAAGTCGAACCTATAGCCGTACGTCATCGAGTTGGCTGGGAACGGCGTAAAAGTAAAGACGGAAAAAACAAACTGCGATAGACTTGGGAGAGCCTTGGCTCAAAACAGATTGCAAGAATAATAATAAAAAAAAAATCTCAAGTTTATATTACTTTCATAGTTTCAAAAGCCGAATAATTTGACGTATGGACCATACTAATTCCGATCATGATTTGTTATTTTGATATATAAATTAAACATTCTTACTTTGAAATTAACCGACCAAACGGCATAGTCGTTAAATCTTTGGTGTTTGGATTGGGAGCTCCCGGGTGCGAATCTCGATGGGGGAAGGATGCAAAATGGTCGTTCATCGTGAGATTACGATCTGTATTCACAGGGAACAATCAAAAATAATTTTTTGGGGAAGATAGTAGAACGACCCAAGAACCGCTTAGAACATTGGTTGTAGAAAGAAATGGACCGGAACAAGAAACCAAAGTAGTAACAATCGGAACTGCCTTTGTACTTTCAAATAAAACGACGAATAATTTCTAATTAGAGCTTAAATCTCTTAGACAATTAGAAAAACTACGAGAGGGACAACAATTGGGTAAACACAATAATCCAGTAAGAACATTTAAGAAAAAGGAAGGGACTAATAGGGCAACTTATGCAAACATTACGAACATTAGCTTACGATTTTACTAAATAGCAGCAGGAAAAGGAAGCGCATCGATTACTTGAACGACACATATCGTATTTCTCTAGTACACCTGCAAATAACGAAGGAACCACTGCGGTAAGCCTATAAATTGACACCGGAACAGGGACACCGATTCGTTCAGCACGTACAGGATTGCCTCACCAGCGTTATTGGCCGAAAAGATCGTATACAGTTTGAGATTTTGCAAAAACTATTAAAAACTTAATAACCAATCTCGGTTGGTCTAGTATATCATGGTAATATAAAAAGGCCTATAAGAATCAACAAAATATTCCAAACTATTCTCGAATGATTTTATTGATCCGGATGGGATGTAGGGGAATGTCGCCAAAAATGTGATCAATGAGGTATAATAGCATAATGCGAGGGCACCATTTCAGAAAATTACCATGAAATAGTTGGACTATTTAATATCGATTCGAATCCTACCGCACACGCATATAACACTTGGCGGTCCATTGGTTAAATTCTACAGCAACAAGTGTCTCCATCGAAACCATCGCAGGTTCGAGCCTAACCTAAGTCGATAATCTTATTGGACGATTATTATCCTTAACATATATCAATGTTATCGCAAGGGAGCTAATATGCTCATTTTGTCTCTTCGAAGGAAAGCTTCAGACGTTGTAACGAATTTTTCGTTACAATTTGTTAATAGGTTACCCAGCACAGATTTTCAATTTCGCATTTATCGTTTCGCAGGTTTATGTAAATGTGTATTTGTTTTATCTCGAGCACTTGTCAAAAATGAGAGAGAAATGATGTTCTAACGGGGTTTTGCAATTGTATAAAAAAAAAATCTGATACGACGCGGAGAGTTAATTTTTTGAAGTGTTAAGTTTAATATCTGGTAGCTTAGAGTAAACAAGTCAAGCTAAGATAACGTTCAAATATAAAGTGTATTAAATTATAAAAAATTTATTATTATAAATCCTAAAACTATATAAGAAATAAGAAATTATAAAAAAATAAAATTTAAATCTATTTAAAAGCTAAGTTTGTAATTCATATAATATTTTTTTTTAATTTATTTGGGATAAAATTAGTGCTATGAGAGTAAAAGCAACGCGTGGTCCGGTTGCAAATTAGTGTTAACTTTTGTGATGCGGTATATACATATATATTTAAGTGGCCAAATTATTTGTATTGTTTGAACTTTTTTTTTATGGAACATTTTACATCTAATATACATATTATCGGCACAAAGATAAAAAGTTAGAGACGATATACCAAGTTTAGGCTAAAATATTAAAACTGTTTTTGTTCAATATTTCCAATATTACAACTATAATAAATACGATAATAATAATAATAATAATAATATAATAGTGAAATAATAATAAAACAAAATCTTATATAAATAAAATTCAAATATCTAAGCCTAAATATCTATATTATAATCATAGTGTTATAAATTAACAGTTAAGTGGTTAAATGGTATTGTTATTACGTCAGCGCTAAGTACATTCGCGAAGCTTGTTGAAAGACTGTTAAAATCCCGTAAAGCAAGCAAATTCAGTGAACGATATTATACCGTGTACTTAGGTTGCTTAGTGAAAGAACAGTATCAACTAACCTAAGTGATACAGTGGCATAGTTCGATAAAGAAGTTTTAGCTTAAACTTGTGTGTACAAATAATTTATTTTAGTATTTAAAATAATATTATATTTATTAATATTTAAGGACTAATTAAATGTGAGTTAATCTGTGAAGAAAGTGGGCATAATCGCCATTAAAAGATTGTCGCAAACGTTATATTTTGCGGGAAAAACATATTATGGCCGCCATTAAACCTAAACTACGGTTTAGGTTTAATGGCGGCCATAATATGTTTCATCGCCTTTTGGTGTATTAAAACATGAATTTATAAATTCGTCGATTCATATTAACATCGATTTTAACGAAACAAATTAATCAATCTTAATATAATGGCCATTTTGATATCAACTGGATTAAAAATATTTTCTTTGATAATTATAAGCTGTTAAATATTCATTTGATTAAATTTACAAATTTATTAGTAGTTTTCATGATTTTCTAATCTTATATATTAATACGCTTAATTTTTAGTTTGTACACCCTTTTTAACCTATTTCCCGTGCGCTTATCTTAATGAAACATATATCAGGTGAAAGGTATTTTTTCATAGATGTGCAGAACATATGTTTTATTAAGGTACGTGAACGGGAAATAGGTGTAAAAGCCAAGAAACGTTTTTCCTATACTGTACCTCTTATAAATTAATCAGGACGCCAGAATGCCATGACAAAATATGTTTGTATTGAACCGTCATTACACCGTGACAATACAGAACAAAACAGAAAACATAAAATGATTCTACATACATACAAACATTTTGGTGTTCTGTCAGTGTAAAAAGACAATTTTGTCATGGCACTCTATCGTCATGACAAAATTTTGCGAGTGAAGATTGACCATAGTACTTACACAAACATAATATCTATGGAAAGTTTGGAATAATCATTTTCGTCCGATTTCAGGCAAAAGTCATTGGATCTCTTAATTTATGCGAAAAGGTTAAGCGGGAAGTTTCGTCCCGATATGCGGTTGATTTGTGTCCAAAGTATATTTCGTAACCGGATAATTTATTAAGCTCTTAATTTCATGCTTGAACTAGCGTGAAGTGTTTCTGCTTTTTGTGTGGTGGTTAATCGACTATCGACTATATAATCTACATAAGTACATTAGTTTAGTAAGTCACAATTATTCATATACAAATGAAAATAACACACAAATACAGCGGTCCTTTTGTACATTTCTTATTAAATATTTAGATTAAAGTTGCGCGCTACGGCAATTGTGTGCTTTTCCCTTTTGAGATTTTAATATTTAGCAATGGTGCTTTCGACAACATGTATGCGAGTGCAAATGAAGACCTGTCAGCAAAGGCCTTTTACGTTGATGCTCCCGATGGGTGTGGCAAGACATTTGTATTGCAATCACTCATTGCATTTGCCAAGGGGCGTGGCTTGGAGTCCATTTGCTCCGTCTTCACTGGATTCGCCACGAACTTGATGGAAGGTGGACGTACGCTACACAACATTTTCAAACTGCTGGTTCCAATATTTTTCCAATATTTCCAACATTTTCAAACTGCCGGTTCATCAATGAAGCCAAACTTCTCTCACGCTACCAAGTTGAGAAGCGTGCGACTCATCATGATAGATGAGGCCAGCATCATGCCAGGAGTCGCGCTCATAATCAAAGACAGACGTGTAATCGATTTCGTGTATGGTGACATCAATACAACACTAGCCGAGGGCACCATCGAGGAGCACGCCACCCTTGCACCCAAGAATGATGATTGTGCGCTAATCAATCAGCAGGTGCTTGACCTCCTGCCCAGCGGACAAGAAGTCAAACTTAGTGTTGATAAAGTTGAGAGTGACGACATGAATGAGGAACTCCGCCTACATGTCGAGTTTCTCAACAAGATTGAAGGATCCGGACATCCGCGCCATGTTATACCGCTAAAGGTAAACGCCATCGTTCTTTTGATGAGGAATTTAAACACTAGCAAGGGTCTTATCAATGGAACACGCATGCGAGTCGCAAAAATAAACCGTTACAGTCTGGAACGTGATTTGCTGACGGGCTTCTCAAAAGGCGAGCGCGTTCTCTTGCTACATATAAAGCTCTCACCCTCGGAAGGCACCTTCTCATTTAAAATGTCTCGCCTCCAATTTCCCGTCCAGCTCGCGTTCGCCATAACCATCAACAAGAGTTAGGGCCAAAGCTTGAAGAAGGTAGAAGTGTACTTTCCGGCCCCCGTATTTGTGGCCTTTTCACGATGCCGCACATTTGACGGACTCAAAGTGTTTATGGTTGAGACAAGCGATCAATCAGCTGATCGGGACGGGCGCATTACAACAAAGAATGTTGTTTTGTAGAGATTCTACGCATGTAAATTCATATTTTATTATCCTTTTGTACATTTCTTATTAAATATTTAATAGCGTATATGAATTTACTTTATTTTTGATAAAAGTGCACCAAATTTACATCTTAATAAATCTTCTTAATCATTTCTTAACCAAAAATTTAATAAAATGTAATCACGTGACTGATTATTCAGTCACAGGCCCGCTAGTTTTATATAAATGCGTTAATTTTATTTCGTTTAGCAAATTATTTTCAAAAAATTGATCTGGGTTGTTCTTTTTATTTCTTAAAAAAATTCATTTCTTTTCGTGGTATTTATCATCATCATTTTTATTGATAATTATGTTTCGCCTTGAAAATGGTTTGCTAAATTTAACCTTTTTTCCTCGATTTAAGTACTAACAAACTAAATTTTATCATGATACTATATTTAATTTGTTTATTCTTATACATAAAAATTTTGGGTTATTTACTAAATAAAATTAATTATATTATGTTTCTGTTAATTAAAACAAAATTCAGCTCATATTTAATTTTCACATAATTTTTTTTTTTTTTTTTTGATCTAAATTATTGTCATGGTTCGTAATTCGCTTTCTCTCTCCTATGTGATCATAGTGAAGTGTCGTGAAATCTAAAATCCAGTAAATTGTTTTTGGAGGATGTGATGAGATGTGAGGGTAAGTGATGTCGTGTGAATAGATGAGTATGTTTATATCATTGCCTAATTTAGTCTTCTATTCCGTTGTTGAACCAAATAAAACACCATTTGCTGAGAAATACATTTTAACATTATTAATAATTTTAACTTTATTAATATCACTATTAATCATGCAATAACGGCGGATGGCCATCGAAAATAGTAAACAATAACTCAGCTGATATTCCAGTTATCATCATTCACGGATCAGCTGACAGTCCAGTTTCATCATATACCTAAAAGTAAACAAAATTAATGTCATACAAAAGCAAATATCTCACTTTTACTTACCAAACAATGTAATTTAATCCAATTAGTATTTAGACACCTGAAATTAAGAACTTAATTAATAATTTTATATTGTTAAAATTAATTGTAATACTTATCTTTTCTATTATTTTGTAAACACAAAACAAGCTGTCATTATTGTCAATATTATTTTAATGTTGTACTAGAGTAGTAGTACGACGAGTGTATTTAACCATGTAACCGCAGCTACATAGTATATTTTGTACTAGTATTTTACTTAATAGTACATTTATAGAGTAAAATTTTGATACAATCTACATTTTTTATAAAATTCGAATATGACAGTAGTTATATTAACGTATGTAATTGTAAAACTATATTGTGAAATTAATTATAAGAATTCAATTCTCTGTAATCTGGCGAAGAGTGAAGACACGCAAATAAAATATAATACCAATTAAATTAATTCAATAATTGTAACAGTTCAGTCTAAAGCGCATTAAAATAAATAAAATATACAAGTTCGTGTTCTTTTCTGTTTCTACAACTCATCAATTGGCCATCTACGCAGCATTTAAGATCGTCATCTCAAATCACCAGGTGTATCGCATATTTTTCATCCACTGGTTTGTTCTACAAATTCATCACTATATACATCCGTTTTATTCTCCAATTTTTTTTATCCCTTCATTTGGCGGTAAAGTATGATTACTTATGCTTCAACAAAACCCACCTCATTTCCACTGAGCCTTAGCTGGCAAGATGCCACCGCCGTTGAAGCGTTTGAGTAAAGAACTAACCATTCTATTCTGTTAACGATCAAGTATTATTTTGGAAGGTTTTCTGTAAACCTGACCCACACATACTCTTACATGATCGTTGCAATGTTTTGTAGTAAACTGTAAATATTGGGGTGGAATTAAGATATTATCAGTCAGACATTAGAGAATTATGCAAGTTGCAGTGCCACAACAAGCAAAAAATGCATGAAGAAAGCCTGGAAGGCCTAGAAAGATAGCTAATAGCTAACGGGAGAGATATTTCAAGCTAAAGGTAATGCACCACAGATGTGTTAAACGGACTAGCGGCAGGCGCGTTTAGCAGTGCTGTTAAGGGCGATCATTATAAAAGCTTGATTCAGAGGTTATTATGGGTACAAACTCGTTCATACGAGCGAATTTGAGGTAGAGCCAGATATCGTATGCAACTATATTAGACATTGCATCCAACGATTTTTTACAAGCAGCCTGCTGCCCGTGATATGCATCATGAGTAACAGCGACTGGGAATACAGAAAATTATAAAGCGTTCAAAAAACTGGCAGGTAAATGCTTAGTCCAAAACAATCAAATCAAAAGCTGGGTGAAGAGCGTGTATGTTCTGAGAAAACGATGAACGAATTGGCTTACTAAGAATAGTAAAGACCATTAAGAGTGCCAGTACGATTGCTGAAGGTAAACCAGGCAGTGAAGATGATCGCTGTATATTTATTTATTTAATTATACATACCAGAAATTTTACAACCTACTCTCTCCATTTTTAGCTTTAGAAGCTAATTTATAATGAGATGTACGGTTTTTCTTCTAAAAAATCTTTCATAATATTTTCATTACATTTTTTTTTGTATTTATCTATAAAATTTAAAAATTTACAATTTAAGCTATAACCAGCGAGTCTGTAAGAGTCAGTAACGAAACCTTACAGAATACAGAGAACGTTTTATTACAGAATATTTGAGTTTGACCAGCGAATCTGTAAAACGATTATTATTGTCAATTGAATTTTTAAATGTCAATCTGCAAAATTACAAATTTACCACACCACTATTTTCGTCAAAAATGAATCTATTTGAGAAAATTGACCAGCTTCTAACCCTATTTAAAGGACGAGGGGGCCAAAATTAAAAAAACGGTCTTGTGTTTTAGAAATGTAGAATTGTCAACAGCATTTTTTTATTCACACTCGCATATGACATATGAAGTTTTCATTCAACAAGCTGGTGGACCTTGTGCGGCCACAAATGTTGGTGAACAAACGGAATCTATTGAGCTGAAAAGAGCTGATGAAAAATCTACATAAAATATTATATAAATTATTAAAACATAAATAAATATTTGTATACATAAATTACAAAAATGGAACACATATAAACATACCGCCATTTCAAATATACAATTCTGACGTATCCTTCAGTTGGGGCGATAATTTTCGCTTTTGTTACAGATTGCTAAATGAGAATTCAAATTTAACGAAATTGAACGAAAAGTACTTTGAGTTTCGCTGGTTAGCAATGTCAATAAACATATATTTTTCCGATATCGCCTTGTTACTTAAAATTCTTACAGACTCGCTGGTTATAGTTTTAATTAATTTTTTTTTTCATTCTAATTCTAATAACTTCATGCACATCCTTTTATAGATTCTTTGCCATTGGTAATAACTCAGTCAACTTCTTTGCACTCAAGAGAACTTCGAAAATGTATCTGCTTAGATTAAAAGTCGGCCAATTCAGAATGAAATGTCCGATGTTCTTCTCAACTAAACAGCTTTAACATAATGTACTCTCAATCAAATTGTGTTGCTTCAAGAATCCTTTCCAATTTCCAAGATTCAATCTTCCACGTTTCAACGTTCGTATCATTCTAGTATTGACGCTTTTTTCTACCTTAAATAAAGGATGCCTCAAACGAGAACTAACCAACTAAAACTAGCTTTTTCGTTTCACCAGACTTCGACAAATAACCTCTCCTACTTTCACCACAGATTCACTAAAAAAAATCGAATTACATCTTTTGCATCCATGAATTCATATTCAATTACACCCTCATTCATACAACCCCGTCGAGTGCCTTTATCATACTAAATTTCTACACATACATTGCCTAGAGCAAGCAATACGACATTATATATGTGGCTGGTCGATGCGAACAAAATAATGGTGGGGGAAGTCTTACGAATACACGGATGTGAAGTTTGTCCATACTTGTCCTAAAACCAACAATAATGTTTATAATTAAATTTAACAGTGTAATTTGAGTGCGCGTATTATGATATTTAACGAATTTGAGCAATGAAAATTAGTCTGGCATACTTCTATTAAAAGGTCCACCGATTTGTCATTGCCAATAGTTTCTGTAAAATGTTGGCCAATTTATGACGAAACAACCTAAATCAACAAATTTGCGAGCCTTTTAACCCTAAGGCTGTATATTTTTTGCTTTTCAAGGGAACTAATACATTTCCCGTAACACGTGTATTCGAATAGCGGGAATCTGTTAGAAATATCTTTTAGGAAAAATCACTTTTAATGGTAGATTGTGGCATACAACTTATTAATATTACACCCAGAGTACTCCTGGGTTTTCCGGAAAATTCAAGTTTTTTTATTGGACTGGATACAATGAAAAATTTATGAAGTGGTTCTTTATTCCCATAATTGTAACGAAAATTTGAAGTACTTTCAAAATTTTTGATATTACATATTTAATTTAAAATGTGTAGTTGATCTTCTTGTTTTAAATTGAACTGATTATATAATTTAATAATAATTTACGCTACTAAATTGCGTTTAAAAATAAATTTTGTGTTTAATACAGTTTAGAACAAACTTCACGTAATTATATAGTCGTATGAAGTTTGTCCTAAAATTTGTTGTTGCTTTAGGACAATTTAGGACAAACTTCACGCAAATACGAATTCTACCATACACGGATATAACACTTAGTATGTCATGTATGTGAAGATCCCAAATTCGATCTCCGAAAAATGCGATGGCAACACTAATTATGACTATCATGACATTTTCTACTCTCGGTGCAAAAAATATAAATATATCATGGCATTTTCGAATCAGCCCCGAATAATACTACATTTTTACTCTCAGCTCAGAAAATATTTACTGGCATGACAGTTAAAACTATCACGACACAAACATTTTTCGGGGGTAGGAGTAAAAATATTGCATTTTTATGATAATATGAAAACAGAAAAATTTTCGGAAATTTGTAAACAAATGAATGATATTAACTATTTACCCAGCCCTGATTTTAAAGAAATTTTACCTGATCTTATTTATGTTAGACCTATCAGCTTTAGTCTGGCGATTCAAAGTAAATTTTGAGAATTTTTCTATAGGGCAGAGTAGAGATATACAGTCCGTCAAACTCAGAAAATATTAGTTGGCCGGACTAGTGTGTCACTATGAAATGAAAATATGATTATGAAACTTCATTTGATTCGGCGAAATCCCATGATGGGATGTAGTGCCAGAGAGACAGAGAGAGGACTAGTGGGTTACATCGGGTGATAGAGGAACATTTAACGTATTTGAAATAATTTTTTGAGCGAATAGTTTTTGAGTTCGATGGACTATATCTCGAAATCTAAACGTACAAAAATTCTCAAAAAGTTATTTCAAATACGTTAACTGTAACCTCTATCACCCGATGTAACCCACTAGTCCGGCCAACGAATATTGGCTGAGTTTGAAGGACTATATTTTAACTTCACTCCATAGAAAATTTCTGAAAAAAACTCAAAAGTTACTTTCGATCATCAGACTAAAGCTGAAAGTTCGATGATAAAATAAATCACGTAAAATTTTTTAATAACATAATCGAGGTTGGTTAAATAGTTAAAATTTATTTTTTTTGGCCCCGATACTTTTCCTGTTTTCATATCTTGAAAATGCAACATTTTTACTCTCAGCCCCGAAAAATGTTTGTGTCGTGATAGTTTTAGCTATCATGAAAGTAAATATTTTTTGGGCTGACAGTAGAAATGTGACATTGTTTGGTGCTGATAGTCCAAAATTTCATGATACGTGGAGATTTTTTGGGCTGTGAGTATAAAATGTCATGATAGCAATAATTAGTGTTGCCATTTTTCGGGGATGGAATTTGGGCTATCGTCATATACATAGTTCAGGGCTGTTGCATTATTATCGATATTTGATGGCATACGCAAATTTGTAAGACGGAAAGTTTCGTTATAGCAGGCATGCGAAGCAATGCAAGCTGCGCCAAAAATAACAACTAAAGGGCAAAATCCTGGAAAAGCGATGGACAAAGAGCGCGAGCAAATTGCAATGCAAACACTTTTGCAATATGACAGTGTACTATTAGGGATCATACATAAATAAATATTTACCGCTAGAAACTTAACTTTAAAAAACTGTAGGATTTTAGGCCAAATTTGCGCAAATAAAGGTTGAAATTATTTGGTGCTGTATAGACGTAAAATATTGATCCGGTTCGACTGCCCATTTTATGGAACATCAAGATCGTACGTAAATTTAAACTTACTAGTACATACAAATTTTCAATAAATGAACTTCCAAATTTAATCAAAAATTACATTCCTTATTATAACCATTTTGAGGTGCCTGTTGGTTTGGTTTTCATTAACGTATATTAATTTTACCAAAAACCACGCAAATTATTTCATGTAGAACTTGACAGATTGTCAAACCAAAATAACAGAGTAACATATTTTTAATCGACAATAATTTATTACCATCATTATTTAGTAATCAAATATTTTATAGAAGAAAGGTAGAAAATGAGAACGGCAAAACCATAAACAAAAGTTAAGATTTAATAATTTATGTTCGTTCGTACAAGAATGTTGCTAACCCACGTTTTATATTTTCGTAAGGGTTTATTTAGCTGGACGGAAAACTAAAAGTAAAAAAGATATAAATTAATGGCTTACATTCAAGTGATTTGATTTTATGGATTTTATTATTTTCGTATATTTCATGTACATTTGGCGCTTTCGACTAGGCCACAAAATCTATAAACGGTAGAAACATGAATATGAGCCGTACATGGTTTGAAAGTATTTGTAAATTTTAGGGTGAATTTGGTTTTTTAGACTTTCACTTTCATTTCGTTGGGTATTTATTACATAAACACAAATTTGCGTGTAATTTTTGCCTACATGTAAAAATTAATAAAACGTGTTTATTTGACAACGCCTCACAAACGATTACGTTCTAGAAAATAGTTTTTTATTATAGTTCGTTTGAAAATGGTTTTAAACTCCTTAAAATTTAAAGAAGCATTTTCAGTGACCGACAATTCATAAAGAACCTGTTATCATCTTTGGATGAGCCTGAACCATTGCATATGCAATTTGCATAAATTAATCTTAGTGAATTAATATAAAATAATCAATATAAGTAAAGTCAGAGAGAGTTTAGTTGTATACATCGAAGTCAAATGGGTTAAATGGCCTTTCAAAGAATAATACGTTATGATGAAAAAAAGTTTAAATAAGTTTAGAAAATACACTATTTAACAGTGTTTAAAATTTAATTAAAATATATTCCAAATTAATTTCAAATCCAGCTTGAAAATGAGTTTTTATTATTCACTGCTAGAATCGTATACACAAAAAGGGAATTTTTTCCGATGATATTTTTAGAAAGCAACAGAAAGTTTATGCAATTTTTATGCAAATTAACAATTCTCAACAAAAAGAGAATTAAACTATAACCGACCATACGGTTTAAGAATTGGTAACAAATCAAAAAATTTCTAAAACGAAAGTGAAATACTGTAGATTTATGAAAATAACGAAAATACGATAACCGCACGTTTAAGCATTCCAATATGTTCTCGGTGGGTTTAATTGGCGAAGCTGCTGCTTTAAGCATATCGAAATTTTGAATTCGAACTTCGACGATATTACATTGTATTTACTCGTCTCGCATATTTCATCATACCTGAAGGGAACAACTTGATGCAATACAGGGGCGGAATCATGAAATACGACCGGAAAATTTTAACGGATTTAAAAATATTTTCAAACTTATTAGATTAAAAGTATTCAAATTTAACATGATGGATGCAGACTGATGTATAAATGCAACTTCTATAATATTTGAAGAGCAGTGGGTAATCCTACAAAATTTTCGAAATTCATTTTGTACCGGTACAACATTTTCGTTTAAAACTGCTTGATTATGAAATAGTTGTCGAATACAATTTTTAGGTTAAACTTTCATTTATTTGTGTTTTCGTACAAAATATCTACGCCAACTTTGACCACTTTTCGATTTTTTTGTGTTTGCCCATTGAAATATTTTCTAATAATTCATTTTTCTGGTCGGATTTGAAGATCTTGCCCCTGTTTACATCAAAATAATTATCTACTTCCGGAATTTTTAGTTTTAAAATACAAAAGACTTCAATGCCATCTCATAAAATGAAACGGCGACGAACCTAGGGCGAGAAAAATGAATTTCGAAAATTTTGTAGGAGACTAGCCATTGCTCTTAAAACATTATAGAAGTTGCATTTATACATCAGTCTGCATCCATCATGGTAAATTTGAATACTTTTACTCTAATAAATTTGAAAATATTTTTAAATCCGTTTAAATTTTTCCGGTCGTATTTCATGATACCGCCCCAGGATTAAGAGAGTCTTTTTTAAACTTTAAACTAACGTCTACAAGCAGTAGTAGCGCTACGCGTCAAGCAGAAACTATCGTTCTACAACTTCCAACTTTGGGCTTTACTAAATTTTACTAAATATCGCTTACTGTTCATTTGCATATATTCAGGGGCAAATATTTTAATTCTTTAAAATATTTTAATTTCTTTTGTAAAAATGATTTTAAAAGTTAATAAACAAATATTTAAGTATTTAAAAGAGATAAGGTTATCAAAATAAATTATGTTAATTTATTTAATTAGAATTAAGGATTAATTGACGGTAATTTATTTATTAAAAAACCTGGTTGTGTTAAAAGAACGGACAATTACACAAAATTACCATCTATCTCACGCTATTTTTGCGTTAGCTAATTAGTAATACTGTAACTGTAAAAAAATTTCAGACAATTTTTTGAGTTTTACCAGCGATAGCCATTAACCAACCGATTCAAACGAGACCCTATCCAGACATAACACTTCAACCTTTAAGTTTTTTAAAATTTTTGAAGTTCGTACGTGTATTTCACACCCCCAAATTTTCTCCGACTCCTAACATGAAACCCTACCTGGAAAATTTTCCAGCGATAGCAATCAATAAACCGATTCAAACGAGACTTTTTCCTTTTCAGATATAACACATAAAACGTTAAGTTTTTATAATTTTTGAAAATTGTACCTCTAATTAACACCCCAAAATTTTTTTCGGACTCCCAACATGAAACTTGATCTGGACAATTTTCCAGTGATAGCCATCAATAATTCAAACGAGAACTTTTCCAGACATAACACTTTAAAGTTAAGTTTTTATAAATTTTTGAAGTGTGTACGTGTATTTCACACCCCCAAATTTTACCAGACTTCCAACATGAAACTTCAACTGGAAAATTTTCCAGCGATAGCCATTAATAAACCGGGACAAACGAGAACTTTCCCAGCCATACCACTTAAAACGTTAGGTTTTTATAAATTCTTGAAGTTTTAACATGTATTTCACAACCCCAATCCCCCCCCCCCCCCCCCCTCCTCCGCCCCTCAAATTTTCCCTGACTCCTAACACGAAACTCGACCAGGAGAATTGTCCAGCCTTAGCCATCAATAAAGCGATTCTAACGAGACATTTTCCAGACATAACACTTTAAACGTTAAGTTTTCATAAATCTTTGAAGATTGTACGTGTTCACCCGTAAATTTTTCCGGACTCCCCAACGCAACTCAAACGAGACATTTTTCAGACATAACACTTTAAACGTTAAGATTTAATAAATTTTTGAAGTTTGTACGAGTATTTCACACCCCCAAATTTTCCTGGACTCCCAACATAAAACTTGACCTAAAATTTTTCCAGCGATACCCATCAATAAACCGTTTCAAATGAGAACTTTTCTACATGTAAGACTTCAATCGTTGTGTTTTTATAAATTATTAAAGTTTGTACGTGAATTTCCAACTATCAAAATTTTCCCGGACTCCCAACATGATACTTGACGCGGAAAATTAGTGCTTTTAACCTGCACCGACCATATTAGCCCGCCTCAATGAAACCTGTACTATAACTTGTTACACATTTATTACAATTTATTACAACAAATCCCGATTTTATTAAAGTTACCGTTTTCGAGGAACGAATGGTCGGTTTAGCTTGTAATTAAACCTACACCGCTCAAAATTGTAACTTCTGATGTAGCTATGATATCGGGATGGTTCTTGGATCAGAATTTATTACAAATTAATTACATTAATTAAATAGTTCAAGATCAACCCTATATTTTGACTAAGGGTAAATTTCACGCCAAACGATTATTTATGACAAAAACATCGATTTTACCAATATTAATAAATTCACTGTGCTAGTTGAAAAATGTGACAAGCTGGGCACCCGGGGGGTAAACCTAATTCGAGTACGCTGAATTCAATGGTGCTAGTCCCATTTCAAAGTTAGTCCCCATTTTTGAGATATCGCTTTCGACATATTTTGCCTCTGAGACAAATATTTGTCAAAATATACACTCATATATTCACGTTGATAGCTCCTGAACCATTAAGATTTTCGTTATGCTTTCTTTAGCAAAGTTGTTGCGCAAGCCAAGACCAACAACTTTGCGGAACATATCAAGGCCGAAAAACGACATCTACAATCACATTTTTGTGTTATTTTATTTTTTTGCGTTTCAAAAAATAAAATAACACAAAAATGTGATTGTAGATGTCGTTTTTCGGCCTTGATATGTTCAGCAAAGTTGTTGGTCTTGGCTTGCGCAACAACTTTGCTGAAGAAAGCATAACGAAAATCTTAATGGTTCAGGAGCTATCAACGTGAATATGAGTGTAAATTTTGACAAATATTTGTCTCAGAGGCAAAATATGTCGAAAGCGATATCTCAAAAATGGGGACTAACTTTGAAATGGGACTAGCACCATTGAATTCAGCATAGTCGAATTAGGTTTACCCGAATTAGGTTCAGCATAGTCGAATTAGGGGTGCCCAGCTTGTCACGCAAAAAAAGTTTGAAATTCAAGCACAGTGACCAGACCGCCACCAGATATTGAGTCAAATGTTACTCCTTGGACCTTGTGGAGGGCAGATCAACCTTATGCAGGTGTGTAATAAATTATCTTTTTGTCAGGTTACACGGAATTGGCTCCAAACCGTAAAGGGTTCAAACGTTTAATTTAAAATTCGATTTTATCACATTCAACAATTAAATTACACGTTTGAACCGTTTACGGTTTGATTCCGTGTAACCTGACACAAAGATAATTTATTACACACCTGAACAAGGTTGATCTGCCCTCCACAAGGTCCAAGGAGTAACATTTGACTCAATAACTGGTGGCGGTCTGGTGTAATAAATTGTTGAATGTGATAAAATCGAATTTTAAATTAGACTTTTGAACCCTTTACGGTTTGGAGCCATTTCCGTGTAACCTGACACAAAGATAATTTATTACACACCTGAACAAGGTTGATCTGCCCTCCACAAGGTTCAAGGAGTAACATTTGACTCAATATCTGTTGGCGGTCTGGTGTAATAAATTGTTGAATGTGATAAAATCGAATTTTAAATTAGATGTTTGAACCCTTTACGTCTTGAAGCCAATTCCGTATAACCTGACACAAAGATAATTTATTACACACCTGGATAAGGTTGATCTGCCCTCCACAAGGTCCAAGGAGTAATATTTGGCTCAATATCTGGTGGCGGTCTGGTGTAATAAATTGTTGAATGTGATAAAATCGAATTTTAAATTAGACTTTTGAAACCTTTGCGGTTTAAAGCCAATTCCGTGTAACCTGACACAAAGATAATTTATTACACACCTGGATAAAGTTGATCTGCCCTTCACAAGGTCCAAAGAGTAATATTTGGCTCAATATCTGGTGGCGGTCTGGTGTAATAAATTATTAATATTGGTAAAATCGATGTTTTTGTCATAAATAATCGTTTGGGGTGAAATTTACCCTTAGTCAAAATATAGGGTTGATCTTGAACTATTTAATTAATGTTATTAATTTGTAATAAATTCCCGAGAACCATCCCGATATCATAGCTACATCAGAAGTTACAATTTTGAGCGGTGTAGGTTTAATTACAAACTAAACCTACTACTCCTTTCTCGAAAACGGTAACTGTAATAAAATCGGGATTTGTTGTAATAAATTGTAATAAATGTGTAACAAGTTATAGTACAGGTTTCATTGAGGCGGGCTAATATGGTCGGTGCAGGTTAAGAGCACTCGGAAAATTTTCCAGTGATAGCCATCAACAAAGCGATTCAAACAAGACCTTTTCCAGACATAACACTTTTAGCGTTAAGTTAAAGTGTTAAGTTAGCGGTTGGACATATGGAAGATGGGTCGGCACATGAGTTTTGCACGCCGTTAGGGGTCGTAATGTGTTGATGAAAATTTCCTTTTGCATCCTGCCCATATCGGGACTCGAGCCCTGTACTTCACGATCCAAATGCCAAAGTTTTAACCACGGTGCCATTTGGTCGGCAGTTCTCAGTTGTTGAAATGATGTGACCACGAACATTCACCATCAACAATCGAAGATATAGCAATATAAGTCGTTGTTTGGATGCACAGTGTAGATCCGACCCATCTCACCCCTTACAACTGTAGATCACCTATGTCCGCTACTGATCGCCTACGATTCAATGGGTATTTGTCATGTGTCCGTAATTATTACTCTCGGATATCGCTTGAAACACTTACAAAATTACGCAGGGTTCATGGATCACTTTCTTAGACAAGACTGCACTCAATTTTGGATCAACAGCTTCATTCAGGATTCCGGTTGCAATGATATGGAATCAATTTCACCCGATCTGATTTTTTTGAAGAACCAAACCAAAATTTACGCATGAAGAATACTAAATTTCTGCCATTCAACGGAGTACATTCAAAAGTGACCTTGACCAAACAAACGGTGCTTCATTATGAAATTCATCGATTAAATTTTAACTCGACCCAGTCCAAACCACCACTAAACATACAATTTATTTCACTATGATGCTATATAAAACATCATAACTCTGCTGCTGAAAAAATCTGCTGAAATCCATCTGCATCTCAATACATTGTTGATATACTTATGAAATGTCTGCGATGATTTCCTCTTCTTTATTAAATCAACCTTGGAGAATAGTATGCATCCATCTTGTATTGTATAAGGGAAATCGGATATCGGTCGGGAATAGTGCAGGTATTGGACTTGCCGTAGTCGCCACACGGCCGTTAATGATTATTGTTCTTTTTATTTACGAGACGCATATAGCCATAAATCCAGCATTTACTGAAATTCTGTTTTTCCAATTTTATTTTTATCATTAACCTCCTTTTGTATATATGTAGTGGTCTGAGATTTCGATATTCCGAAAATATTGTTGTAAATTGATCCGTAAACGTTAATGAGATTACGACGATTAGTTGTGGAATAGGGTTTATGGACAACCTGGTTTTAAGTTGCTGAAATGATAGAACAAGGGTAACTCAAAAAAAGGATTGGCGGTGGCTTGCATTTTATCAATTTCATTTTCACTAGTGGCAACTAGTGAGAGAGAGAAAGAAAGTAAGATAGAGAGAGAGATTTAGAGTAAACCGTTCCACGAAATATTTCTAAAAGGTTTTTTAATAAGAGCTTTGGATGTATTTTCTAATCGCCTTTTTATATTGCGAAGGTGAGTCATCCCCAATTTCGACACCATCCAATAATTTTTTAATTTTATTATTTTCGCCTTCCAAGTATTAAATCTTTAACGAATTTCTATTTGTTTTGCTTAGGTAGCAAAATATATTTTGCTAATGCAGACAACACATAAATGATATTTAACATTATTGCTTTTGGTTTGATTGATTACGAAAGTATATTCAACCAATATAAACCCTGCGTTAGGACTTAGGGAACAATAACTTGCAATCCAAATTTTAGACATCACATCATTATTACAAATCAGTGGGAACTGTAAATGATGACATTTGACGTTGGCATATTTGAATCGCTCAAAAGAATAATTTCAAACCTATTATAAACTGCTAAAAAACCCTTCCAATATTTTAAAAATTAATTTACTCTTATACCGATTTGTATTTGTCTTGTAATGAATTACTTTGTGATGAACCCAAACATAACAAAAAATATCTCAGTATAAAAAATTATGCTATAAAGTACAATATTTTTTTGTTATACTGTGACACCCTGATTAAATCATCATAATAATTTTAGGGAGAAATATATTATTTTATTCCACCCCATTGCCTCTGCGAAAATTAAAAAGATAGGCGCATGCAGAATTATAAGCACAGACAGGAAATAACTGAGAAATAATAGAATATTCTTTTAATATCCGGTCAAGATAATCTCGTTATTCCATTTTTCATCTGCAAACAAATTTTTGCTCATATTTCAGTATGAAACAATTGTCGTTATTTTATCCGCTTACCTCTGAGTTTCGTAGCCCGGATAAAAAATAAATTAATAATTTTAATTACAATATTAGCTTTACGGTTCATGAATTTATAAATTTTCCTTGAGAACCTGTAATTATGAATGTACTGTATACACAAAATGTAGACAATAGAACCCTCATGGGAACCATTATGCAATTGGGTTAATGTTTACATAAATACGATGCCATCAGTTCAACAAGTGGATAAATTGTTACCGTAAACAAAAAATTCCAATTAATTAATACAAAATTCCCTAAAAACGATTTAAATTGAAATATTTGAAAAAAAAAATAATAATAATCAAACACCATAAACAGTGATCGACGAGGGCGAAATAAAATGTTTAATTAATCATATTAGATTAACATGTCATCACATACATTTAAATTAAACAATTTCATTTGTCATTTGGAAAATTTGCGAAACCAAAAAAAAAAAATCAACGAAAATAAATTGTCAGTAAATATGGTTGATTACGTAGTCATTGAACGATTTAATATTATAATGCCGTATCACACAGTTTTATTCCCACCTCGGCATGATATGTGCTCGAATGAAATGTGTTTAATAAAAAATCGTGACAATTATCTGTTTACCAATTTTCGTCACATCTATAATACGTACGTATAAAAACAAAAATTAATGTATTCCGAACCAAGAACAATTCCCAACGTATAATGATGAGTTGTAAAAAAAATTACTTATTATAATTTGAACGTACCTACATCATATACGAGTACACGACGACGCACCTCACGAAAGCTCGCCTCGCATACATAAAAAAATTACTTTACAAATCATTTTCCAATTTGCTAAGTCTACTGTGTAAACCTTGTGGAATAAAAAGGTGACGCTTTACAATTTTATTTTATGTGCTTCATACACACTGTCGCATATACATAATAATTGTGTTCGTGCCTCAACATCTAATCCATGCGTGTATTTCATCTAAATGGTTCAATAGAAATGAAATATTTTTTTATGATTTTTTGGAATAAATAACACATGAAAATGTTTTGTAGAAAACGAAGAGTTAATCGACCAAAATTATAATTAATTTGACACTAGCTATATCAAAAAATATACTGTGCTCTTTAATTTTAAGCGTTACGTTTCGTCTGAATATTTTTTAAAACCGACAAAATTTAGAATAAACCGAAACATTGATTGTGCGATTTTTATTACGAGGAATTCAAAAGCACAAAATTTCTAAAAGCAAAGTTTTTCAATTACATACAGTACATAGATATTTTGGATGTTCAATTTGGTGTTTGTTTGTGCTTTTAGTTAGATGAAAAGTGTATAAAAGGATTTTACTGCATAAAAAAATTGAAAATTTCAAAGTTTTATGTTATTTAATAATTTTTTTTAAAAAATTTTGGCATCTGTGCTTTCAAAAGAAAATTACGATGATTTCAATCTAGTATCAAGTTTGGTTCCTATACGAGGTAACTATTTACTCTTCAAGATACATCTAGTTGAAGACTACCTATACGATTCAAGTTTTAGTAGCAAAGCAAAATCTAGCAAATAACAAAAAAAAAAAAAAAAAACACTAAAATATTATATTCCAAAAATACGGAATTTATTGAAACAAAGCCATAAAATAATAAAGAGTTGGACAACTATTTGCAATTCAACTCAATCCACGAGAAAAAACAAATTGTTGCTTATAAATGTAGATTTTTATTTGAGTAAAAATCAAATTATCAAAACATTTTTGTTGAATCATATGAGTTGGAATTTATTTGTTGCTTTTTTAGTTATAGCAAAACTGTCAAAAATTTTGGACTTGATCGAATGCTTTTGATCAAGATCAATTAAAAAAAACCCGATTAGGCAGTTAAAGTTCGCGTGATGACAAAAAATTGTGAAATTTTTCTAAGATGATGCTATGTGAAAGGAATAATCAAATGTCTTAGCGATGTATTGAACCCTATCACTGAGCGAAGGGGCAGTTTGTTTTTCAATTATGTACAGAATTAAAGCTATTTTCTTGTTATTGGGTATTACGCCCGTTCTAATTGAAGATTAGCGAAGTTTCTAAATTTTATTTTAATAAATTTCGACTTAAAATTGTTTGAATAGGTTTAGGTATTTAGTTTAAACAAAAATTTCAAAATTTCTTTTAAAATTATTCCTTTCAACAATGACGGGCGGATATCTGTCTAATACAATGGGTTATTTGTATTTTTTAAAAAGAGTAAAATGGATTTCCTTTAATTAGTTGAATATAAATTATCTAAATTTTTCAAGTCCTTGTTTGTAAATTATTATCAGCCACGTTTATTTTGACAACAACAACTGTTACAATACATCAAATTAAAAATACAATACATCAAATTAACTGTAATTTACGAAAAATACATCAAATTAACTGTAATTTACGTAAAAGTCAATATTACTCCCAACAATATAAATTGATTTAGTCCAAGATGTAAAATTAAACACAGAATTCCAGTTCTCGTTAAGAAAATCTAGAATTATTATTTGCCATGTTTATATTGATAACAACAACTATAATTGACCAATACAACGAATTTAATGCTATTTACGTAAAAGTCAGACATGAATTAATTAAATCAACATAAATTAATTAAATTAAATTTGTGAAACTAAATATAGAACTGTAGTCCTCGTTAATAAATTAGAGGCCATGAGATATTATCGGCCATGTTTATTTTGACAACAACAACTATTTTTGAAAAAAAAAACAAAAAAATTGAATGTGATTCACGTAAGAGTCAACATTAATCCCAACAATATAAATTTATTTAATTAAATTTGTAAAACTCTAGTCCTCGTTAGTAAATTGCGAATTGTGTTTGTTTTGACAACAATAAATATTTTTGACAAATACAACAAATTTACAGTGAGTCCCGTAAAATTCAATATCAAACCCAACAATATAAATTGATTTAATTCAATTTATAAAATTAAATACAGAATTCTAGGTCTCGTTAATTAAATTTCGAGTTATTATCGGCCATGTTTGTTTTGACAACAACAACATCTTTTTTTTTGTCAAATACAACAAATTGACTGTGATTCACGTAAAAGTCAACATCCATTCCGATTTAATAAGATTTGTTACGTAAATTTCGATTTATCGGTAAAGCTAATTTCGAGTTATTGTCAGCCAAGTTTATTTTGGCACTTTTGTGTTTGTTTTGACAACAACAACTATTTTTGACAAATATATCAAATTTATTATGGTTGACGTATAAGTCAATATCAATCCCAACAATATAAATTTATTTAATCCAATTTCGGTAATAAAATATAGAATTCTAGTCCCCGTAAATTAAACTTCCCGTTATTTTAGGCCATCTTTATTTCGACAACAACAAAAACAACTATTTTTGACAAAAACAACAAATTTACTGTGATTCAGGTAAAAGTCAATGTCAATCCCAACAACATAAATTAATTTACTCAAATTTGTGAAACTAAATATAGAATTATAGTCCTCGTTAATAAATTGCGAGTTAATATCGGCCATATTTGTTTTGACAACAACAACTATTTTAAGCAAATTCGACATATTAACAGTGATACACGTAAAAGTCAATATTATCACCAACAATAAAAATTGATTAAATCAAATTTCCTGAAATTAAATATAGAATTCTAGTCCTCGTCAGTTAATTTTCGGGCTATTATCGGCCATGTTTATTTTTACAATAAAAACTTTTTTCTTGATAAATACGGCAAACTTACTGTGATTCACGTGAAAGGCAATATCACTCCGAAAAACATAAACTTTTTTATTCAAAAATTTAAAATTAAAAACCGAATTCCAGTCCTCTTTAGTAGATTGCGAGTTATAGTCGGCCATGATTCTTTTGACAACAGCAACTATTATTGATACAACAAATACTACAAATTTACTGTGATTCACGTAAAAGTCACTAATAATCCCAACAATATAAATTTATTTAATCAAATTTCGGAAACTAAATATAGAATTCTAGTCCTCGTTAGTATTTTCCATGTTTATTTTGACAATAACAACAACTAATTTTGACAAATACAACAAATATACTGTGATTCACGTGAAAGTTAATATCAATCCAAGCAATTAAAAATTGGTTTAATCAAATTTTGGAAAATTAATACAGAATTTTTGTCCTCGTTAGATAATTTTCGAGTTATTATTCGCCATGTTTGTTTTGACAACAACAATTATTTTTGACAAATACAAAAAAAGTCAACATTAATCCCAACAATATAAATTTATTTAAATATATTGTGAAACTCTAGTCCTCGTTAGTAAATTACAGGATATTATCAGTCATGTTTATTTTAATAACAACAACTATTTTTGACAAATACAACAAATTTACTGTAATTCACATAAAAGTCAATATCAATATCAATACTATAAATTTATTTAATTAAATTTGTGAAATAGAATCCTACACGGTGAAATAACAAATTCACTAGATGTGAGCAAACTATAGACGATCTAGTTGAATCAAGTTAAATGTATGTTACTGGATTTCTGGTAGTTAACATTTTAAGTAAAATTTGATAATGTAAAACCGGAATTCTAGTATAATATTTTTTTTTGCATTTTTAACCGGAATTCTTGTATAAATGAAATAGACTGTTTTTCTACTAAAACCAGGACATTTTCATTTATTTTTTTAACTGGAATTTTAGTAATATTACTGTACTTCCTGCTTTTTTAGCTGATTTCTGGTATTTAGGGTTGTGAGTCTTATTCAAATTCCCGTAAAAGTATCAGAATTTTTTATTTTCTAGTAAAATCAATATTTTTCCAACAGAAATTCTATTAAAATTAATAGAGAAATCAATTTTTTACCCTGATATCAAGTAGTGTGTGATGTTGACTGCCTTGTAAAATTCCTAGAATTTTACCAATTTTCTATTAAAATTTTTCTAACGTGTTTCCAATTAATATTCCATTAATATTGCTAGACAATACCAATTTTAAAACTGGTTCAGCCTAGTATTTTTAATTGGAACTTATTTGTTTTATTATTGTTCGGGAATATCTGGTACATTCAGAATAAACTTCCCATAGCACTCTTTTATATTGACGTAAAATTTCAGTTAGAAAAATATTAGAGCAAATCCAAAGTGTTTATACCTATAACTTACCATCTTTATAAAAAACAAAGAGGTATACTATTCTTCCACGTGAAATGCAGTAAGAACAAACCGAAAACCATTCTTAGTACATCGAAAAATAAAACAACTGAAACTTGGTTTAAACATTTAATTTTTAATAAAAACAATCCAAAATCTTTAAATTAAATTTATTATATAAATTCGTAAAATTAATAATATTTATCAAAAATGAATAACAATAAATATCTTAAACTTAATTACGATAAGTATAGGTACTAACTCCTAACTATTGAAACAGACACACAATTCACTTTTAAAATATTTATTTCGTAATTCCGTTTTATTATTTTTATTAGGTATTTAATCATTCACAATATGGTCACATTAAATTTTAATAATAATAAAATAAAAAAATCGAGGTATAGCTTTATGCAATATTAATATATTTATTTTTTGATTAAAGTTACTTTAATTATTTTGAACTATGCACGAGCTTTCATCTTTTTTGGACCACCACTTTTTTATTTTGATATCACTTATTAAAATTTTGCTTAATACTGAAGAGTTTCTTCGATAATTTGAAAACAAATATAACAAAAAACGGCAAAAAACTCGAATGACTGCTAATTTTACCAGAATCCAGTAATATTCCAATAACTTTACCAGAATTTTGCTGGATTTTAGGGGGAATAAACAAAAACGATGTAAAAAAAAGATTAAGCCCGATTACATTCACTAGAATTCTCGTAAAATTCTAGTAAACAATTAAATTTTACTGGAATACTACTAGAATTCAGGTAAATATTATTGTTATAAGAGAAGTGAGAGTGGTAGTATGAGATGCTTAATTGTAAAGTGAGAACATTTTTAGTTACAAACTTTATTGGAATACTCAGAACATTCCAGTAAATTTTGAATTTCACTAGATTTTTACTGGAATTCTAGTAATGTAAAGTGTTGTCGTAATTTTTTCATTTTAATTATGGGTAAGCATTTAATAGAATTCCCGTAAAATTTAATAGAATTCATATTTCATTCAAAATAATATGGCGGAATCAGATTTTCTTGTAAATTAAACTTTTAATGGAATTCCCGAAACAAAAATGACTGGTAGTTTTCTAGTATTTTTTTGCCAGATAACCACTAGAGTCCCATAGTAAAATAAACACTAGAACTAGAAACTAACTACAACTTATTAAAATTCTGGTTTTAATTTTATTTTGACTAGAAATCTAGTCATTCATTTTAAAATTTAACTAGAAAGCAAAATTTGCCTATTTTTTTACTAAAATTTTAATGAATTTTAATCCAGTTAAAATTCGTAAAACCAAACAATCTAGTGGTCCTTTAGCAGATTTTGTATTTACCGTGTAGTCCTCTTTAGTAAATTGCGAGTTATTATGAGTCATGTTTGTTTTGACAACAAAAAATAATTTTGACAAATACAACAAATTTACCGTGCGATTCTGATGTTAAGACTATTAACAGGCTAACAGTAAAGAGGTTTTTCGTTAATAGATTTTTGTAAGAGAATCTCTTAATTGGTATTCTGTTAGTACTACAAATATTTTTGGAGACCTGTCAATATTGTGATTTTTATTAATGCGAGCCATTGAAATTGTATTTTTATGGTTAAATAAACGATAAAATACGACATATTTTTGTGAAAAATAATGTTTAAATATTCAAATTTTTGTAATAAATTAGAAAAAATAAATAATTAGGCAAAAAATTAATTGTATGTTAAAAGAAAATAAACAACAACAAAATACTTACTTCCACCCGAAATTATGATGTCCGAATAATTTTTTTTTATAAAAATATTACATCTAAAATCCAGTTTGTGTATTGTAAAATATAATTAAATGAATTATTTATTTACGTAATCCTCATTTTTATTAGTTTTCATCCAACATAATATCATTTATGATGTTTAAGACCACCTATTTGGTAGGTATTAAGCTAAGAGGTTTTCAAGAGAACCTCTTAACTGATCAGTATAAGAGAAATCTCTTAGTTATGCGAAATATTGCAGTTAAGAGCTCTGTGACTATACGTCAGAATCGCACGGTTAATGTGATTTACATAAAATCCAATATCAACCCCAACAATAAAAATGTATTTAATCTAATGTGTCAAATTAAATAAAGATATCTAGTCCTCTTAATTAACTTGCGAGTTATTATATCGGCCATGTTTATTTTGACAACAACACTTAATTTTGATAAATATAAAAAAATTTACTGTGAATCACGTAAAAATCAATATCAATCACAACAATATAAATTTACTTAAACAAATTTGTGAAACTAAATATAGAATATAGGTTGCGAGTTATAATCGGCCATGTTTATTTTGACAACAACTACAAATTTTGACAAATACAACAAATTTACTGTAATTCACAAAAAAATCAATATCAATCCAAACAATATAAATTTATTGAATCAAACTTATGAAACTAAATTAAGAATTCTAGTCCTCGTTAGTAAATTGCGAGTTATTATCAGGCATGTTTGTTTTGACAACAACAAATATTTTTGACAAATACGACAAATTTACAGTGAGTCACGTAAAATTCAATATCAAACCCAACAATATAAATTGATTTAATTCAATTTATAAAATTAAATATAGAATTCTAGGTCTCGTTAATTACATTTCGTGTTATTATCGGCCATGTTTGTTTTAACAACAACAACAACAACAACTATTTTTGACACAAACAACAAATTTACAGTGATTCAAGCAAAGGTTAATATTAATCAAAACAATAAAAATTGAGAGTTATATCGGCCATGTTTATTTTGACAACAACAACTATTTTTGACAAAATAACACAAATTTATTGTAATTCACGTAAAGTTTAATATCAATTCCAATAATATTAATTTACTTAATCAAATTTGTGAAACTAAATATAGAATTCTAATCCTCCTTGGTATAAATTGAGAGTTATTATCGGCCATGTTTATTTTGACAACAACAACTATTTTTGCCTAATACAATAAATTTACAGGGATTCACGTAAAATTCAATATCAATCCCAACACTATAAATTGACATATACTTAATAAACACATTTTTATTAATCACTTGTTTTTTGTTCCGCAGAATATGTCCGCAAAAAACAAGTGATTAATAAAAATGTGTTTATTAAGTATAAGTGTGTTTCGCCAAGTGCCTACGGCAAATAGCGTTAAAAGTACTATAAATTGATTTAATCAAATTTGTGAAACTAAACATAGCATTGCGTGATCCTCGTTAGTACGACAAATTTACTGTGGTCACTCCGAAAAACATAAACTGATTTATTCAAAGATTTAAAATTAAAAACAGAATTCTAGTCCCCGTAAGTAAATTGTGTGTTTAAGTCGGCCATGATTGTTTTGACAACAGCAACTATTATTGACAAATACTACAAATTTACTGTGATTAACGTAGAAGTCATTGATACTGACCACCAACAATATCAATTTATTTAATCAAAATTTGTAAAATAAATATAGAATTCTAGTCCTCTTTAGTAAATTTTCGAGATATTATCGGCCATGTTTATTTTGACAACAACAACAACTAATTTTGACAAATATTTACAACAAATATACTGTGATTCACGTGACAGTTAATATCAATCCCAGCAATTAAAAATTGATTTAATCAAATTTTGGAAAATTAATATAGAATTTTTGTCCTCGTTAGATAATTTTCGAGTTATTATCGGCCATGTTTGTTTTGACAACAACAGCTATTTTTGACAAATACAAAAAATTCACTGTGATTCACGTAAGACTAAACATTAGTCACAACAATATAAATTTAATTAAACAAATTTGTGAAACTAAATATAGAATACTAGTCCTTATAGGTTGCGAGTTATAATCTGCCATGTTTATTTTGACAACAACTACAAATTTTGACAAATACAACAAATTTACTGTAACTCATATAAAAAGTCAATATCAATCCCAACAATGGGTCTATTTTTTAATTCATCCCGAGCAGGCAGTGCGCTGTCAAAAAATATTTCGTATATTTTTATTTAACCTGTATAGGAACCATGCGCAGATTTTAGCGAAAAAAAACTAGATATAATTTTTTTTCGATTAAATAAAAATGAATGTATGCAACCAAACTGCTATACAAATTTTGTGTTACATGCCGCAAAAAAACTAACTAAATTTAGACAAAATTTTATTAGTACATAGGAGGGTACTTATATAAAAATATTCATTATTTTGAAAACAATTTTTTGTATTTAGCAAGAATCAAACAAATTTCTTTATAATTATTTATAATTTTTATTGAAGAACGAGAAACACCAATTCGCCTTGATTTATATAGTTTCACTATAAATTTATTTATTAATTTTTTAATATATGCAACTATCGATTTATTTGGGTATTTTAATATTTAGAAAATAATCTATGTAATAAATTAGTCAATACTGGATACGGATATATTTAAAGGCTTCAACACAATTTTAAAATACAAATATTTGTTTATTGAACTCAACATTATTTCATTATTCAAAATGTAAAACAAACGGCGATAAATTACCACAAATTGAAAAGTCATTGTGAAATGTCAAACATAATAAAATGAATCAAATTTGCACATACGTCTGCTATGATTTGAAAAATATTAAGAGTTTAACGTACGTTTTTCTAGCAACTACAAGAAATTATATCGAATTTTTTTTTTTCGCTAAAATCTGCGCATGGTTCCTATACTGGTTAATTTTACTCGGTACACTGCGTTTTTGTTTGTGAACTATGCATAATCGGTTCTTCAAACTTTACTCTGAAATAAATGTCAGTGTACGAGAGTGTACGAGGAGTGTGCGAAATAAAAAACAATTTATTACTCTATGCACACCGGATAATTTTACCCAGTATAACCTTTGCTCGATGTACACTACCCGGGGTAAGCCTGCTTGCTCGGGTTGAATTAAAAAATAGACCCAATATAAATTTATTTAATCAAATTTGAACAATAAATATAGAATTCTAGTCCTCATTAGTTATTTTTCGAGCTATTATCGGCCATATTTATTTTGACAACAAAAACAACTATTTTTGACAAATACAGCAAATTTACTGCGATTCACGTGAAAGTTAATATATATCCCAACAATATAAATTTATTTAATCAAATTTGGGAAACTAAATATAGAATTCTAGTCCTCGTTAGTAAATTGCGAGATAATATCGACCATGTTTATTTTGACAACAACAACTATTTTTGACACAAAAAATTTACTGTAGTGACGTAAAAGTCAACATTTATGCTTTACAAAGCCGTGATGAATCCATGACAGATTATAAACGTATCGTGGTAATCATATAGCTCAAAATTTCATCGTACGACTGATCATCCTAAAACTTCAAGAATGATGCCACTCCCTCGAATTTGATGGCAAACCTCAACAAAAACACCTATAATATTCAACGGAGACTAATTTGAACATACAAATCTAAAAATCAGACAAGGGTTCTATGTAAAACTAAATACAAAAAAAAAAAATACTGCGATTGACGTAAAATTCAATATCAATCCCAACAACATAAATTTAGTTAATCAAATTTGTGAAACTAAATATGGAATTTTAGTCCTCGTTTGTAAATTGCGAAATATTATCGGCCATGTTTATTTTGACAACAACAACAACAACTGTTATTGACAAATACAACAAATTTACTGTGATTCACGTAAAAGTCAATTTTAATATTAATAATTTAAACCAATTTGTGAAATGTTTGCATAAAACGTAAAAACTCCTCTGAAAGCTTCTACTTTTCGTAAACTTATTTCTGCAAAATATTATAGAGGCTTCTAAATATATGGCAAGAGGTATAGTTTAAAGTTCGAATTTTTTTTAAAAACAGTTTTCTGTCAAAAATCGTCATTTCCGCTTAAATTTTGGAAAACACATAAACCGATATTGTTGCAAAATATATTTAGAATCTCTTGCTCTTATTCGATTTTCTTTTAAATGATTTACTTTCAAAATATTTGCACACAACAAAAAGGTACTATGGAGGCTGCTATACATACGGTAGAGCGATTTCTGGGATTTCAAGGACATTTAATCTGCACAGTCCCATTTTATTACTAAAAGCAAAAGTCCTCGATGCTTGAGCTAAATTGTGTTTGTAAAGATGAACGTGTGGATAAAGTCGGTGGATGAAAATTATAGATGAAACTAAAGATGGTTACGGATGGAAAACTTAAATGTTATAGATGGCCAGTTAATGGATTGTAGAAACAAAAACACTGCGAGCACGGATTGAATTTTGTATTTATTTTAATTTATTAAATTTTGATGAACACTAGAATGTATTTTTACATGAACTTTTACACTTATAGATTTATTATTTTATTATTAGCCAGTCTTTACTGTTCGCCAGATTTGAAGAGAATAGAATGTTTTACAATTTTACAAATTATACGTTAAGCTGCTGTCAGGTTTGAAATTTTCTAATTAACGTAGGTTGTAGCAAGCTTAAATGTATAAAAGTACTAACAATACTATAAAATAAAGTACTAATACGATGAAGCTCATTACAATATAAAATGCACTCATCGTATACTACTCTAGTACAATAATAAATATGAAAATAATGACAGCCTGAATAATAAGTTTTTGTTTACAAAGTGATCGCACAGTTATACAAAAAGATAAGTATAGAAATTTCTTAACAATATAAATTATTAATTAAACTCTTAATTTCAGCTAATTGCTAATTGGATTAATTTTACAATGGTTGGTAAGTATAACTAAGATATTTTCTTGATTAAATTAATTTTGTTTACTTTTAGGTAACATCAAATTTTAGCAATTTTGTGGTCAAAAGTTTAAAAATAAAAAGTGAATTAAATATAAAACTAGTGTTGTCATTTCTCCAAACATACTCCCACGCCTTAAGAAATTAAATTTCTTAACCATAGTACTGAGTTTTATTATACTGGATATCCAACTTCGTGTTCCTGGATGATAACTTATATACTGGAGTTTGCTTATATATATGATTATACATTTTAAACTAGATGCTAGTTGGTACTTCTGCATATTGGAAGTCCGGTTGATGACGATCATAGGAATTATTTGCTGGATTGCTAAAACATCATTAACCTTGAACTTGAATAAATAGTGTTTATATTTCCAATTATGTTTCAAGGTGATTCGACGCATGCGGTGCAGTGTATTCGGTTGTATAGAATATTTGTACAGTTGTGTGTTGAATTGTTTACAAGATTGCAGCTGGTGAAGTTGTGTATTTTGATGTACGAAGTGGTTTTTTAAATTGACAACTTTATTTATTTTGCTTCTGCTATGATCACGAAGATGATGGGTTTCTCGTATGCTGGTCACAAAGCCAAACTGGAACTGCTGGTTGTTCTTTTGTCTCCATTTATGCTTTGGTTGTAAATTGTGGAATTGTTGGTTGTGCTGAGTTTTATCGTTCTGAAGTCGCTGTTTGTTTTGGCATCTTAGTGGTATACATGATGGGACATCTAATTTGGATGATTTACGACAATTTGGTTTACATCGTTCACCGAAAACGTTAAGTATTAATCCATCCAAATTGAGTTGATCGTTGAAAATTTTACAGAACGGTGCTTCATACCAATATAAAAATGTTGTTATCTCCTTGCACTTGATTTTGACGTTCATGGTTTTGTTGGAAATATGTACAGCTGGTGTTATCTCTGTTTTTGGTGATGAAGTGTTCCGGTTAGTAACTGGAGGTGGAAAATAAAAACCAACAGACTTCTGCAATAGAAAAATATAAATTAGTGAGTTGTCTGAAGGATTTATATTGTGTCGTCTGTTTTTCGTGCAGATAAAGTTCGACTGCACATCAAAGAGTGAACATGTCTTTAAGAGCAATGCCTTGACAATGGCAAGACAAGATCGTATATAACTATATTTTATGATTGGGCCGATGAATGCTGAGGTATTTGCAATTTTTACTGGGTGTCCTTTTTGTTGGTATCGAGCTGCTAATGTCCCTGGTTTATCAAAGGTTTCATCACCGTAGTAATTAATGCTGAAGTTCATCATATTATGTTGTATTGATTTAATTTCTGCAATGTTTGATGTAAAGATCAACTGTTTAGATGCTGGTATGATCCAATTATGCTGCTTCTCAAATAGTACAAACTGCAGCCAATTTGGTTTGCTAACACTTAACTTTAGCCTAGCTCGGTAAGTATCATAATATGGCAAATTTTGGACTGCAAATCGACCATTAACGTATCGTGTTAAACCTTGCATGGAACTTGTTTTTCTTCGATGGTTGGACTCAGTTTGTTGATCGGCAATTTGTTTGTCTGAATTGAAAATATGCCTTGGTGTTTGATGGAATTCTTTGGAATATTTATTTATTGATTCATCTGTGATGGTGAATAAGCAGAGAGTGTTTTGTGCTTGCTTATTGCATATTCCCGCTATTATCCATCCAAGCTTTGTTGATTGCACAATCGGAAAATCTTGGATTACTCGTTGTTCTGGATTTAGTATTTCAAAAAATACATCGGCACCAAGAATAAGATCTATCGTATTTGGTTTGTAAAATAATGGATCTGCTAATTCCATATTCAGGATTTCTCTGTTGTAAATTATAGAGTGTGTTGGTAACATGGATGGTATATCATTTATGATATGAGCCGTCAGTTTTGTATTGAAGTAATTATTAATACAAGAATAAATGGTCATATCGATCATTCCCTTCGTATATCCAGCTGTTGTGGTTGCTAGGCCGTGAATAGAAATGGAAGTTCGGCTTCGCTGTAGGCCTAGGCGTTGCACACAAGATTCGGTCACGAAAGACGATTGTGAGCCGGAATCTAGAAGCGCTCGGTATTGCTGGAGTTGTCCGGTACGTGAGCTTATTTTGATGATGGCAGTAGGTAGTACCGTGGTAGGCGAACAATAAAGTGTTTTATTGGATTTCATCTGGCTAATGATGGTAGGCGTTTGCGTCAATTTACTAGTAAGTATTGATCTGGTTACTGCAACCCCGTTGAATGATTCCTGGTTATAAGGTTTTGTATTTTTCAACGGTTGGCCACTGATCGTTGAATTTGTGCTCAATTTTTCCCGTGTGTCAGCTTGTACTGGATGAACATGAAGGAGTGTGTGGTTGCGTTTTCTACAAATAAGACAAGAAGTTTTAGAATGACATGACTCTTGTTTATGACCTTTTTTTAAACAATTAAAGCAGAAATCTCGTTCATTCACTAATGTAGATCTTTCGTGTACATTTTTATTTTTGAATACTGAGCATTTGAAAAGCGGATGATGTTGATCGCAGGCTATGCACTCATGTATCTTAGTTGAATCGGCAGTGACGAATGATGATTTTGTAGGTGATTTTGTTGTACTCGAATATTTTTTGGATGGATCACAGATTTCAAGAGCATCACATCTCCGGTTTAAGAATGTTAACATCGATTCGAAAGTAGGGAAGTCCTTTCCAACGGATTCATTAGCCCATAATAGTTTGGTATCGTTGTCTAATTTGCTTAGCATTATTTGAATAAGCCAAGGATCGCGAGTTTCAGCGTCAGGTCCAAGTGCTCGAAGACCGCGGATTATTTCGTCAGCAGTTTCGGTTAATTGACGTAAATCTGTTCCACTACCTTGAGTTGAGTTTTGTTGAAATAGTGTTTGAATTAATGACGTCACAATTGGTGTCATTTTGTGGTAACGACAACATAGTTTATCCCATGCCTCGGCGTAATTGTTTTCCGTAATAGGAATGTGTCTGATTAAAGAGGCTGCTTCATTCGATAATAAACTGTTTAGAATTTGTAATTTATGTACATTACTAATATTTCCATTATCATGTACAGTGGTTTTAAATAAATCGTGAAACGATGTCCAATGTTTGTAGTCTCCAGAAAACTGTTGAATATGGATTTTGGGTAGCCGCACTTGTTGGTAATTATTCACGCTTTCGTAATAGGCCTTTTGTTGAGCAACGAATTGTCCTAAAGTTGTATTCAGATCATGAGTGGTTTGATCATTATTTCGATTGCGATAGCCACTTGCTTGATTCAATAATGCGCGTGTCTTGTAATATATTTCGTCTACAACATCGGTGATTGGAGTATAATCAGCATTTTCCAGTAACTGAGTTTCGAGGTCACTGAACGTATTATACCTAACCTCAAGAATTTCGAGACGAGTTCTGATTTCTTCAAGATTAGTTTCTTCAGTAATGGATTCGGCAAAACGTTTGATTTGCAGCATTTGATTACGAACTCTATCAAGTAACCTTTGTAATTTATCCACCATTTTGTAATATTCACTTTTAGTTAATACACTTTGTTATAAAATTTGCACGTGGTTTATTAACTTCACTACCCGATATTCACGTCCGGATATTTTAAACAATATAAAATAGTAATACCCGCTCGATGCGGTTTTCTCGCACAGTAGAAAATATCACTTAATTTTTAATGTTATGTAATATAAAATGTTGAATTTTCTACTTATCTGCTTGTGTTGGGAAAATCCCGGGTTTCGGCACCAAAAAATGTTTGTAAAGATGAACGTGTGGATAAAGTCGGTGGATGAAAATTATAGATGAAACTAAAGATGGTTACGGATGGAAAACTTAAATGTTATAGATGGCCAGTTAATGGATTGTAGAAACAAAAACACTGCGAGCACGGATTGAATTTTGTATTTATTTTAATTTATTAAATTTTGATGAACACTAGAATGTATTTTTACATGAACTTTTACACTTATAGATTTATTATTTTATTATTAGCCAGTCTTTACTGTTCGCCAGATTTGAAGAGAATAGAATGTTTTACAATTTTACAAATTATACGTTAAGCTGCTGTCAGGTTTGAAATTTTCTAATTAACGTAGGTTGTAGCAAGCTTAAATGTATAAAAGTACTAACAATACTATAAAATAAAGTACTAATACGATGAAGCTCATTACAATATAAAATGCACTCATCGTATACTACTCTAGTACAATAATAAATATGAAAATAATGACAGCCTGAATAATAAGTTTTTGTTTACAAAGTGATCGCACAGTTATACAAAAAGATAAGTATAGAAATTTCTTAACAATATAAATTATTAATTAAACTCTTAATTTCAGCTAATTGCTAATTGGATTAATTTTACAATGGTTGGTAAGTAACGGGTGATTTTTTAAGAGCTTGAGAACTTTTTTTTTTAAAAAAACGCATAAAATTTGCAAAATCTCATCGGTTCTTTATTTGAAACGTTAGATTGGTCCATGACATTTACTTTTTGAAGATAATTTCATTTAAATGTTGACCGCGGCTGCGTCTTAGGTGGTCCATTCGGAAAGTCCAATTTTGGGCAACTTTTTCGAGCATTTCGGCCGGAATAGCCCGAATTTCTTCGGAAATGTTGTCTTCCAAAACTGGAATAGTTGCTGGCTTATTTCTGTAGACTTTAGACTTGACGTAGCCCCACAAAAAATAGTCTAAAGGCGTCAAATCGCATGATCTTGGTGGCCAACTTACCGGGCCATTTCTTGAGATGAATTGTTCTCCGAAGTTTTCCCTCAAAATGGCCATAGAATCGCGAGCTGTGTGGCATGTAGCGCCATCTTGTTGAAACCACATGTCAACTAAGTTCAGTTCTTCCATTTTTGGCAACAAAAAGTTTGTTAGCATCGAACGATAGCGATCGCCATTCACCGTAACGTTGCGTCCAACAGCATCTTTGAAAAAATACGGTCCAATGATTCCACCAGCGTACAAACCACACCAAACAGTGCATTTTTCGGGATGCATGGGCAGTTCTTGAACGGCTTCTGGTTGCTCTTCAATCCAAATGCGGCAATTTTGCTTATTTACGTAGCCATTCAACCAGAAATGAGCCTCATCGCTGAACAAAATTTGTCGATAAAAAAGCGGATTTTCTGCCAACTTTTCCAGAGCCCATTCACTGAAAATTCGACGTTGCTCGTTAGTAAGTCTATTCATTATGAAATGTCAAAGCATACTGAGCATCTTTCTCTTTGACACCTTGTCTGAAATCCCGCGTGATCTGTCAAATACTAATGCATGAAAATCCTAACCACAAAAAAATCACCCGTTATAACTAAGATATTTTCTTGATTAAATTAATTTTGTTTACTTTTAGGTAACATCAAATTTTAGCAATTTTGTGGTCAAAAGTTTAAAAATAAAAAGTGAATTAAATATAAAACTAGTGTTGTCATTTCTCCAAACAAATTGTATAATCTATTTTAGGTAGTTCAACATTAAACTGCAGAAAATTTGGCAATATTGTATACAGTAATGATTTCTTTTAAATGCGAAACATCAGATAAATTATTAACTCTTATTAAACATAGCAATAAATCAAAATTATCAGAAAATTAAAAAATTCAAAAAGCTCTTTAGGTAATTTATAAAACAGAAACAACTTTCTAAGCCTACAAGTAAAATACAATTTTGTGTGGTGATGAAATAATTATCTTAATATACAATTATTTAAAATTGTTCATTCGTTACCGGTCATTAACACGACTCTACTCGATTAATTCGTCACAATGAACAAATAATAACATAAAACAAGAAAAATAAATGGAAAGTTAAATAATTTTATTTTTTGTAACATTCATTTATCTCTAAATTTAAAATTATTGGTATCATTTACAGAAAATGACAATCCGACACGGTTCAACTATTGCACAATTTATCGTGAATATCAAATGACTGTACCGGTAGGACAAACAATGTAATTTCCTTAAGTATCCAGATGCTTGAGAATTTCTCTCAAAAATTGTATTCGACAAGTACGATGTATAATGTAAACGGTTTTTTTTTTTTATACAAATCCATTGCCAAAAACGTAATGATTTATTTATTATGTTACAGTTATAACTATATATTTTTATAAATAATAATATACACGTGAACGTATTTGGAATTGAGATTAGGATTGATGCCGATCAATTGTTATTAATTTTTTAATATTTGGATTGGCAAATTAATTTTTGTCTTTCTGAATTTCTCGTTGAAGAATGGACACTTTGTTATCAGTAGCTTGGATCTTTTTACCATTTTTTAGCTGATTTTGAATGGTGTGCTTAAAACCACTTTAAGTTTTTCATCGAATAAATAATGATTACATCTTGGGTTGACTGAGGACTAAAACTCGCCCACAAAAACAAATACCTTTTATATATAAATACAGAAATTACTTATTCGCCAAGACCAATATTCATTGAAACAGATGAAAAGCTATAGAAAAATATTAAAGGCCGAAACTTCTCGAGGAAGTCAGACGGGACGGATCAGAACCCGAAAAATTAGCGAGAAACATGGAACATTTCTAGTAAAAATTTAATTAATCATTAATTAATTGAAAAACATTGTCTCTTGAAATCAGACCAGCTTTAACAATTTTTTTTATGATTCACACGAGAAGTTAAAAATGTTCTGATTCGCCTAAAATTTGGTAAGAATAAAATTGGTTATTTGGTAAAATCATGTCTGGTGTTTTGAAAATTTGTTTTTAGAAGTGTTTTATTAAAATTCGTATTACTATTTTATTTTCTATACTAAAGGAATAATTTGTCACCAGCGTTAAAATGGTGGGTTTGTGCAATGAAGGGTTTGTAACAAAATTGTTGTTTGGTTCAAGACCTGTCAACGATATGTTAAATGATTGTATCGGAATGATTAAAATAGTATCTCTTTGAAGCACTTTTGCCAAATTTGTGATATTCCTCAAGATAAATTTTATACACTAGAATAGAGAAGATTAGGTAGCGGTGCAATCACAGTTTAGATTCATCATCCGTTTAAAGATCTTGAAAACGATATGTCACATGATTTTATTCGAATGAACAAAATTTATTCACTACAAGCATCACATAATGGTAGTTTTGTATACTAAGAAGCTTTCACTAAATTTGTGTTAATATTTAATACTTTTTCAAAAATAAGCTGCAAGTATATATCTGATACCAAATAAATAATTTGCCAACAGTTGTTTTTCAATGGATTTTTGAACTAAAGTGTTATTGTCAAAATGTTTGTTTACGGTCAAAGAGCCTTCAAACGTTATACTTACTGTTCGAGTATAAGGGAATAATCCAAAGCGCTATCGTAATATTTAGTGGTTTTTATAGAGATTTTCTATGGCAGGAACCCGCCCCCATTTGAGGTAGATACCCTAAAAGCTTTTAAATTGTTTCCAAAAGAATATGAAAAGGCATGTCGTTATATAACATAATCAGACATATATTCAGGTATCCAAATATTCGGACAATAAGATATGCAGACAATCAGACATCCAGATATCAAAACATCTGTACTTGCGGACATATTTTTTGTTTTTTCACGGTATTTTTCAACCAAATTTTCACCAACTTCTTGAATTGCTAGAGCGCTCAAACTAACAGACCGCTCGATGCTCGATGACAATGCAATATTCAATGATCTATAGCACTTTGTGAGCACCATTTAACGGTATTTTGAAAACAATTGTATTCCATTAGTATTAGGTTCGTCGTTTTCTCATGTTAAGGATTAGTATTGAAGTCTTCCGTTTTGAAAATCGCTACAAGTTCCAAAAATAAAAGTTTCGGAAATATTTTATATTTTGAGGTAAATTACCACGTTTTAATTAAATTATTTTACTACTTATTTGTCTTTGGGCAAAAAATTTCTTAATCTCCCAATCGTAGTTTAATTGTGAACACTTCTCGAATAGCTTGGGTGCTCAAACTTTCAGGATAGCTCAGTTTCAGATGACAATGCAATATTCAACTATTTATAGTTCTCTGTGAGTCGTATTTGACGCTAATTTTACAATAATTACTTTTCCATGGGTTTAATTTACATACTTAAGTTGAACGGTTACTTGAGACTTGGAAAAAATCCAACTAATGGAAGTTTAGCCTACTTATTAATTTTTTGGATCAAAGCCCTTCAAAACTGACCCGTCATAATTTTTAAGAGGATTTACAATAACTTGGTAATACAGATCGTAGCTAAGAGGTCCTTGTATACCAGAAAAAAGAAACTTTATTTGTTTCATTTTATATCACGAGTTCCTAAAGCACCAACCGCTCGGAAAAATTGGTTGAATTGTATGTTTTTTTTACCA